>OX336389.2:136081033-136396117 GCA_946902985.2 Meconema thalassinum
AAGTGACTCATATTTAAAGGATACCAAATAATGTTGACACTTGTAAATTTATGAACAAGGGACTAATCTCTTTCCTTTCAATTTACCGTACTTTACCAGTTTGTGCCATACCAATAGGCCTACTGTTTTAAGGTGTAGCACGTTTTGTGTTCCTTAGGATATGCAGTTATTCAAGCGTAAGGATATGAGAGAGGAGCTGGTATTCAGAAATGTGTAAGGCAAGGCCACAACTTCATCACCTATACTTTTCAATCTATACATTGAACAAGCAATGAAGGAAATTGGAGAAAAGTAGCCTAGGAGTAAAAAATCAAGGAGAAATAATTTCAACTTGGAGATTTGCCGATGACATCGTCTTCATCTTAGCTGACACACCAGAGGATTTGAATGAGTTTTTAAATGGTATGGATTCTCTCTTGAGGAAAGAATTCATGATGAAAATTAATAAATGTAGAACAAAAATATTGGATTGCAGTCGAAAGAGATCACTGAAATAACTGAAATCCTCCATGACCATTTACAGGATATTTCCTTGAGAAGCTTAGCCTGCATTCTTCCATGTCTAGTGTCTTATAAGTTACATTCCAAATTTATTTTATTTATAGCTTGATGTTTGTATTCTTACAGATCTGTCCACTGGATCCAGGTGAACAGCAAGTTGCAAGAGCAGAACTGGACGAGAATGCAATTTCAACTGTGTCGTTCTTTCTATACTAGACCTATACATATACAACAATTTTATTTTTACATTGTGTAATGCAAAATAATAATTTAACAAAAATGTTTCAATCACCTATGGTTTTCATTTATCCTTCTCCTTCCTTCTCATATCACATTTGCAAGAGGGTCATGGGGTTCAAACAAGAATTTGGAACCTGAGTAGGATAGCGGGTAGGGGGGTTGGGGTGATTATTTTAATTATTCTATAGTCAGATTTGGAGGTTATGCAGGTTAGGGCGAAAAAGGGGGGGCGGGTATGGGATGTGCTCTGGAATTTAAAGGTTATGTCAGCAGACATGACTCGATATTCCATTTTATAGCATTCAACTTATAAAACATGTTAGATAATTGATTTTTACGGTGTATAGTTGATAAACTAACGTCAATACATTATTATAATTATCAAAATAAAGTACGTTGACTGCCAACATTACAAAGTAGACAACAAATTTCATAATGTATCAGTATATTGTTGATTGCTTGTCATACATTTTATCAGAGCTAATATTGTCAAAGGTAATAGCTATTAATGTTAATTGATCCACAAAGCGACTAGCTCTGCGTAATATTCATAAAAATAAGCTGATATCTTAAGGATTTAGTTCCTTATGTTTCCCCTACCGAAGAGAAATGATTGTTTTTTTGAAGCTGGATAATGGGCGGATTTAAGGAAAATTATTTAACATGGGAGCTGGGACTCTGGTATTAAATTCTCTTTGGCCCAGGCTGGTGGATTCTAATGTGTTGGAATTCGTACAATCCTTGATTCACAGTCGGCTTAACAGTTATCCCATGTGCAACAATATGCCAAAACTTCTGTAGCAATAAAGATAAATAGCCTACCGTTATTGCAAATGTAATCTGTCGAATGTTGGAACTTATAAAGCGTTTCATTGAAATTACCATAGCGTTTTAAATTGAGATGGGAACGCAGAATTCCTTAGTTTACGGGAATGCCAAAAGTAAAAATATGTTTTGACAATATAATAGCAATTGCAAGAAAGGAAAATATGGAAATAAAAGAAACATGCCGGAGTGGGGATTCGAACCCCTCACATTGGGCGATGCATAAATTAAGAGACTGGCGCTGCCACATGAGCTACCGAACCACTGGTAATAGCGCGCAATATTAAGTTAGTTAATCATCATGCACACTCAAAATTTGATGTCAGTTTACGTTTTTCAACATTTTCTGTCTGGTATAATAATGTTCCCTTCCATTATAATTCTTATACATAACTATCAAAACGCGATGGACTTGTAACCGCCATGACTGTCATGAGGCAAGGCGATTGTGTGCATGCGTGATAGGCAAGATTTCTGAATTTTTGTTTATTAATTTAAAAATATTCTGTAACATATTTGTTTATTTGAAAGACACTCTGCAAATCTACATGCCAAAAGCTCTCGTTAGAATGCATTACGAAGTCAATCGGTTAAGACGTTATCTCATTCTCGATGTAACAAAAATCGCCTTAGTGTTTTAAATATATAGATTTCAACTTATCTTTTCGCAAATAAGTCGACTTGTTTCCCTCTTCAAATCACCGGTTCAATTATTAATAATTGGGGCAGATGACCTCACTGTTCCGCCTCTTAAACAATGTTTCTTCAATAGGGCAGTGCAAAATGACCGTGATTATAATATTATGACGATGTTCAATAACCACCAGTAACATAAACAATGCAGGAAGTTGTCATTGTTACCAACACAGAGTCTGCGCTCAACAGAGCAGACAAGAAGCGAGTTCAGAAATCCATCTATAATAGTTCAGAAGTTATACGCACAAACATAAATCTCTGTATAATAAAGCCATCATTACTTCCGACTTAACGTTTCAGTGTTACCCTCGAGTTATCTAGCGGTCAGAAGGAAAATCACTTTAACTAGACAATCACAGGCAGCCATTCAGATAATATAGATGTATCATGACAAATCGAGTTTCGTTCGTGATGTTGCGATTTAGCTAACGAAACTCTAGCCTAGCACTGAAACGTCAAGTCGGAAGAAATTATGGCTTTACTATAAAAGTGGGCGTTGTCATTCATGGTGCAGCATAGTCATTTATATCTTATAAAATGACCATTTTTCATATTTTTTCGATTTTTTGACAAATTCTTGTTCTCTACATTGTAAATAACTAAGAATGCCAAAAAAATAATTCTTCATTTATTTTGCCCCTAGAAGGATCTTTTCACATTTGTTGATGTATACACACAAAACCAATTTATCACGTCTTGTCTTGCAAGAGGTGTTGCCGAATGCAAAGTACTTTTCTCTCGAAACATTCACCATTTACGATGCTTTTGCACATCTAATGGCCCGAGGAATTGTGGGTACCTGGCTGCCTTGTAATACCCCACCTACTTTGTATTGTTTAAATGGTCCCTCTTCATCTAGAAATACGAGAGTTTCATTCACTGTGGTAGGAATGGTTAGGTTCATCAATAAAACCACGATTTTAGAAGTCAAATAACATGACAAAACATATCTCTATAATCTTTTTGAATAGTACACACAGCATATAATATACAAATAAATTAATTAAGAGAACGAACATTGAAACAAACATACTGAGTCAGGAAATTAGGGGCAGTTTCATGTCCTTTTGCTTGAAGGTGCCACATCTTCTGTGCCAAAGGAACGAACAATGACTAAATTAGTGAGTGCTGCAGGCTCGTAATACAAATTTTCTTTTGAAAACTTTTATAATTTCGGCATAAAATATCTATTAATATCACTAGATATACAGTACGGTACCGTACCATACATATCTAGATCACACATGAACTATATAAGTGTGAATCAAAACTCTTCCTTTAAGTCTTTTTGTAAGTAATTTAAAGTTCTGTAACTGTTATAAGGTAACAAAAGGGAAGTAGATATTGGTGAACTGATAGAAGGCTGGGGGCAAGTCTAATCCTGTTTCTCATATTAGTACGGTATGTGTAAGTACTTTACAGACCAGTATTCACCACACTGTATACAAATTATGTAAATTTAAAAAATAATAATTTTATAAGCAAAATTGCCCCTAATTTGATGACCCAAGTGTTATAATAGTTAACATGAATGGAGATAGCCGACAACACTTGGTGTAATTAGTCCTCTTGAGACAAGCTTGGATGGATATTGTCACAATTATTTGTGTTCTTTCCGAGGAAGCATCCTGCACCAAAAAAGAAATAAAAATTAGAACAAACATACATAATACCATGTGTATTAACATACAACAAAGAACATAATTTGCTTTTATTTTTATGCCTCTGTGAGCAACTGGCCTCTCCCTGTTTGTACGGTACTCCAGCTTTCTAGTTTATGCAATTCCCACCTCTTTTTCACATTGTAAAGCAGCCACTGTTACTTCCTGGCAGTAATTTATAAAGCCTACTAAATTCACTCATATATTAATTCCCAAAATCCACTGACTTTTCATGGATTTTCAACATTTATTCCCAAATTTTATATAAATCAAAACTTTCCCAGATTTGACATACATACATACAGTGCTTTTTTTTCTAAAAATATTTAAGGGATACTCTCAGTTTTAGTCAACAACAACAAAACATCACGACCTTGCAAATTTTGCAAATTTGCGAGAGTTTGGTTATTACTTTTCGGGCTGCATTGGGTTAAAATATTTGTGGTGAACATGTCAAGGTGGTAACTGCACTCAGTATTTCAAATCATTTTACCACCAAACATTCGTACTTGCTGCAAAATTCCTGCATTTTTTCCAAATCCCAGCATTTGGGAATGTCTTCCGTCCCACTGTTACATGCAGTTGAAAGCTCATGATCTCAAGATTAACGGTCACGTTAAACTACAAGCTTCCTTTTTTCTTTCTTATGATCTTCCTTTGCATCACCACGCGACACTGTTGGCGCTTCTCCGTCATTGTTTATGTTCGAATCATTAACTTTCAGCATTTTCGGTGCCTTGGTGGATGTTAATAGTTCGTTATTTTGCTCATCCTTCAAAACTAACCACACGCACAATATAACAACCTAACCCGCCTCCAAACATTAGCGTGCTTATAAGAATGGAATGCCCCGAGTTGCTGACCAAAGGAAACTGATTCGATAGATCGATTTAAATCGAGGATTACTTGAAATCTCCTCCGGCTGCTGTGAACAACGTGCTGACGCCAGCTGATCGATGAACTTTCAAGTTGGAAGTTATATTTGCCGGACTAGATACAAATGTACCAATTATTTTTTCTTAAACAGTTTTCAAATGTGTAGGTAATCTCTCCTCCCCCATTCTCATCGCATTACCCCATCATATGAGTCAGCTCATGCGAACAGCTTCTTCTAGCGTGTTCCTTTCTAATTTAGCCTTTATCACTTCATTACGAGTACCTTCCTGCCATTGCTCCCATCTACTGGGTTATATTCATATATCGGGACCGCGCGTGTCCACTTGGCTGTTGCCCATATATCGGCCAACCGCAGCTGGTGTAATTGCCGTAATTGTCGTGCAGTGACAGATGCAGCTGACGAGACGAGTGTGCATGGAGATAACACGGGGAATTACGTCGTCCACGGTCGTCTGATGCAAGGGCAACAGCCAAGTGGATGTGCGACGGTGCCGACATATAAATATATTGCTGTATTTGGCCCAGCAATCATTCGTACTATCCTCATATAAGTTATGTATCAGAAATCCTGAATGTGCCCAGCTCTCACTTCCATACAGCATGGTTGGTCACTACACTAACTTCTTTCTCGCAGAGTACTGTAAATCGCAACTGAGATCTCACTGCATTCGCTTTTCTGCACCTCGACTCTATTTATTTTCCCTTAATACCATCCTGAGAGCATACACAGCCTAAGTACTTAAAATGGTTCACCTGCTCCAATTTAGTTCCTCCTGTCTGGTATTCTCATTAATTGGCGCTTCTTCCCTACCGATAGCACCTTCATTTTTGAAATGCTGATTTTCCAAGCATATTTCCTACATTTGTGTTTATTTCTAACAAGTTGGCTTGTAAGCGTCCGAAAGAGTCTGTCATTACAACCAGTACATCATCATAGGCCAGACTGCTTACTTGGTTTCCACCTAATTTAAACCCATCCAGCCAGTTTATGCCCTTCAGCAAATGGCCCAAATTAAATGTTAACAGTGAAAAATTACAGCCTTGTCTGACTCTTAAAACAACTTGAAACCAAGAACTCATCCCACCATCAATTCTCACTGCGGCCTGGATTCAACATAAATACTTTTGATTACCTGTTGCAGCCTTCCCTCATTACCATAATCCCTCAGGATGCTGAACAGCTTTTCTCCATTGTGCACCTTCTCTAGATCTACAGGCCATGTCAGTAGATTTACTGGCACAATAGAGAACCCCTTTAGGGCAAAATTCCGGCATCTCTAAAAGCCGTAGTAGTTAAAAGGGACATAAAACCAATAACATTATATTATTCTAGATCTATAAACCACAAACACAACTGTCAATTCCTCTCGTAGCATTTCTCAATAACTTGACGCACACTAAAAAATTGATCCTGATATCCTCATAATGATCTAAAGCCACACTGGTTTTCATCCATCTTATTCTCGGCTAATGATCAAACGTTCCTTTCTACAATGCCCGAGTGCACTTTATCCGGGGAACTTATCGAAGAAATACCTTTATAAATTGTTGCAATCATTCCTGTTACTTTGCTTATAAATTGGGGTGATTACTGCTTTTGTCTAGTCCAGAGGTCCTCAAAGTGAGGGGGGGCGCAGAGAGTAATAAAGGGGGGCGCCGGCTCTGATTGAAATATTTATATATCATACTCTGTAACAAATATTGCTATCGTCATATCCATGAACCTATCACAGGCAGGAAGCTCCCACGACCATTTAAGACGAATAAACTCGTAAGTTTGCTGTCTTATTTCACAAGAACTGGCCAGTAGATCCTGCCGGCAGGAATTCAGAGAAAAGGTGTAGAGTAACATTTCCCACACAGCACCCTTTTACCTGCCACCCGCAGCGATATCTCCTTACCTAACACTTAACAACCACTAATGATAATAAGCCGCCACTTCCTTACAAGAATAGATTCTACTATTTCTGCCATTGTCGACTCAAATCAGCCAGGCCTTTGCAGTCAGTTCAAATTCAGTGAGTGAACAGCTGAATTCTAGTGCATGTTTCCGTGGAAAAGGTTAGCCCGATTTACAATAAACTGATACATGTAACGTCATTACCCATCGATAGGTGGCTTATTAACGGTAGTAAAAAGAGACCCCATGAAAGTGATAGTGCTTGCCCTCCTTCGGAAAGAAGAATAAGGGGGTGTTAGATATTTCATGTTTCCGAAGGAGTGCGTGACAGAAAAATTTTGAGAACCCCTGTTCTAGTCCAATCCTATGCAACCATTTCATCCCTGTTTTCCCATTATAATTTACCATTACAAGCCATATTTCATCTATCCCTGCCACTTTGTGTCATATCAGTTAATTTACCACACCCTCTACTTCCTCAACCGTGTTCCTGTTCCCGTCCTCATTCTTCCCATGCATATTCTCAAAATCTGTCACATTGCGAGATAAGTCCACATTTACATTTAGCAAATACAGAAAGAAATGAATGAGTGGCTATATGAACTTTTTTAAAAATCTTTTTGTCATGTGGCCTCCTGAGAGGGGGAGTGTAGGTATTTCTAGTCGACGCCCGTGGGCGACCTGTGCGCCGGGATGAGAGATGGAATGGATGAAGATGAATGAAACGGCAAGGATGTGGAAGGAAGTGACGTGGCCTGTCAGAAGGTACCGTCCCGGCATTTGCCTGGTGTTGAAAATGGGAAACCACGGAAAACCATTTCAAGGATGGCTGACGGTCGGGCTCGAACCCACGCGTCTACTGAGTCAACAGGGAGCTTGGCGCCATGACCTAACGCTGCGCTTTAGCGAGCGTAGCCACCGCTGTCGGTTATGAACGAAATGAGAAACCCTAACACATCAAAACCATTTAAAACAACTGCAATGGGTACAGGAAATCGTCATCTGAAACCGAATAAGTGAGTCAGTATAAACACCTGGATGATATCCTTGATTTAATCGACCAATGGAGGCTGCTAAAGGACAAGAATATGGAACGGTACAAAGAACTGCAAACTGAAATCTGCCAGTTGGTTAAAAAGGCAAAAACTGAATGGCTAGATAACCAGTGTAAGGAAATAGAAAGTTTTGAATCCAAGCGTGAGACTTTTGACATGCACAAAAGCTGCAGGATTTTTAGAAGGACAAATAGACTCTTATACAGTTGTCAAGGGAAGATCGTGATTGAACTTCATGAAAAACTGAACAGCTGGGAAGACTGTGTTGAACCTATTTTGTGATGATAGAGGACCCTGTTCCTATGTATGTGATACAGTTGATGGAACTTCAATAACTCATTGAGAAGTGCACTATGCGCTCCAAAATGCCAAAATAGGAAAAGCACCAGGACCTGATGGTATAGGCCTACCTGTCGAAATATTAAAAATACTTAAAAAATACCAATCACTGGATATCAAGCTATTCAACCAAGTGTATAAAAGTGGAAATTTCCCTTATGTTGAAAGTTGATGTCAACGTTCATTCCCAATCCAAAGAAAGTAACAGCAAAAACTCATTGAGATTATAGAATCATCAGCTTAATGAACCCTCAAGATTTTCCTAAAGAAGGAAATACCCAGTTTAGATTCCATAGTGGATTTTGCACCAGAGAGGCATTACTGGGTATGCAGGATTTGGTGAAATGAAGCATAGATATGTCTGTGGATGTTTATGCTTGTTTTATTGACTACAAAAAAGCATTTGATGACGTGAAACATAGAACATTACTGCATATCCTACGTGATATTGACCTAGATGGGCGAGATATGAATTGTTGCCAATTTGTATGGAATCAGGCCACTTCAGTAAAAGTAGATTGCCCTAACACTTGTAGTGTAGAAATAATACAAGGAGTGAGACAAGGCTTGTACAATTGATGTTCATTTCCAAGGAGACCCTGATCAGTCAGATGGGAGTGGGACTCCATCACTCCCATAGGTCCAAGGCTTGCTCAAGACCTTTGAACCTCGTATAAACCAGTGAAATAGTTACTTCCTGGCATTAATGTATTTAGAATTCATTAGATATAACTTGCCACCCAATAATATCATATAATATATATAAAATTCTAAGTTGTATGTTTCACAAACTCAAGGTCTAAAACCAGAGGGAGTTACAAGGAGCAGTTTGTACCAAAGTCTTCCAAATCATCTCAGTAGTACAGGAAAAAGCTTGCATTTAATGTCAAAGGAAATATATTTGTTTATAAAGTGCGTAAAAAAAATAAGCAAGACAATAGCCCCTGCCAGAACTGTGTCGCGTCAAGCCCGCAAAACAGTAAAGCCGGGCAGGTCATCTGTACACATGGGGCGCTCACAAATAAAAGGTCATATCAATTGAACATTCAAAAGAAAGAGAATCACGTATTGCACTCTGATTTCATAAATATTGACAATTTGCATACCAATAAAACTAGCAATATTCTCCGTCTTTTCAATACAATATTAATACTGTAGTCTATTTATACAATTGGGTACATGTTTCGCACAAACGTTAGTGCTTCCTCAGCCCAAATATACATTAAGACATAAACAAATATTATGCACTTATCAAATAACATTATATCATATAATATATATAAAATTCTAAGTTGTATGTAAATATGTAAATACATATTCCATAGATAAAACATTGTATGTATTTGATAAGTGCCTAATATTTGTTTATGTCTTAATGTATATTTGGGCTGAGGAAGCACTAACGTTTGTGCGAAACATGTACCCAATTGTATAAATAGACTATTAATATTGTATTGAAAAGACGGAGAATATTGATAGTTTTATTAGTAAACATATTCAATACGGACCTGAAATGGATAATATTATTCTGATGAATTTGCATACCAGCCAACCCTTTCGATTTTTTTTTGGAAACTTTCCAAATTTTCACCTCTTCTTCTGATTTTCTTAATTACTATTATTTCTTCCAAATTTTGACCCCCTCCCCAGTGGAAAAAAAAATAAAAAAAGACACTGCAAATAATTTCAATTCTCAAGGAGAATATCATAATTGCTTCTATGATTTGCACAACCTTGGTTTCATAAGTTGGTCGAATTTTTTCCGTCATTCCTTGCTTAGCTGGGAATTCACGATGGCGGATCAGCTGATTGGCCTACCGCGTGCTGGTTGCTTGTATTTTACACACAGAATGGTGAAACTTTTACAAGCAGCAGTATGGTATGGCATAGTCTTGTGTAGTTCGCGAACGAACTAGTTCGGAAGAGCGGGTCCCACAGACGAACTACCGAACTAGTTCCCAGATCCCTCGCTTGTTAGTTAGTTCGCTCTTTTTCCGCTGACCGACTTGTAACAGCGCGAGAGCGCGGGTCCGCCGTAGCTCGTCACGTCATCACTCATTGCACAATCACATGCGCTTTCTTTTGTTCAGTCAGTTCAGTTGATTGAGTGTAGCCTATCTATTGTTAGTGGCAAGATTGTCAAATTTTGGTGCGGCGTTTGTTCAATGTTGGTTTATAATAATATAACAGTATAACACACTACTAGTGCTAACAGGCTAATAGGTAATAACTACCTTATATTTGTAATGTAATACAGTGGCGGTTCATAAATTGAAGTTACTGATAGTTAATTGATTTAGACGTGAGGATAATTCCACAGTATTATTTAACTTAGTCATTTTGGATTATTTGAAAATATGTCCAATTATTTAGAAAATCGGCGAACTGGATTAATATTACCATTTTATTGAACTGGCTGATATATATTTTTCTCGATACATGGTGATACAACTACTTTTACCTGTTTTTAAGAAATGAACATTATGACGATGATTCACAAAGAAAAGCGAACTTCTATGGACAAAAACTCTGAACTAAAAAACCTATTCCTCCCATTTATGCCATAAAGATAATGTACTCAACGGTTTCAGAGCAGCCAAATAATGAATATCACGAAGCAAGTAAGAAATGAAACGAAAATTTCGGGGGGGTGACAAGTAGGAAATGGAATCGGATGGTGACGCGCCGATCGATATACGCGAAAAATGATGATGATAATTGTTGTTTTAAGGGGCCTAACATCTAGGTTATCGGCTCCATGCGGGAAAAAACTAAAGAGAATAATAAGTGTATGCTTCTACGAACACATCGTCCATACTGTTTTTCTTTTAGGCACGGTACCGGTATTTCACTATTGATAAACAAATGACGACTTTTGGCTTTATAAACAATAGAAAGAGAAATTGTCTCAGAAGGAAAGACATGGACCCTAATTAAAAGGATGGCCAACAATAGAGTGAGATGGAAGAAGTTTGTAGCTACCCTATGTTCCTACAAGGAATAAAAGGAAATAAGGAAGGAATAAGGAATTTCACTAATGTTTCAATACTCATATTTTTGTATTTTTTTATCTTTGAATATCAAAATGTATAACACATTACTACACACGCAACATGTCAATATCTAATAATACACGAACTGCACGTGCAGCGAGCATAGTAACTGTAACAGTAGCCTACAGTATTGCTTGAAACGAGAGCAATGTGGATGAGCAATCAGTGGTGACGAGTAATGAGTGGTGACAGACTGCTATAACAAACAAGGAGTGCGTGCAGTGGCAGTAGCAAGGCGAGCGAACGATCTGTCTTCGAGATGGGAGCTAGCGAACTAGAAGAGCGAACTAGTTCGCTAAGGAGTTGCGAACTAAACTGATCGCTCCCAGCCGCGAACTATTATGCGCAAGACTAGTATGGCAGTGCATTTGTGAAGACTGCAAAGTCGGCTAAAAGTTCCACACTAAATCAGTAAACAGTCTCAAGATCACCCACATCATAATTAGATAAGTTTTCCATGCTGTTTAACCTTAGTCTGACTAAACCTGAATTTGCGGTAGAATGGTTGGATACATTTTTAAAAATCTATGAATATACTGTCCACTTTTCAATACAAAGCAATTCTATTTTATCTATTATACTATTTATAAAAAAAAATGTTTTGTATTGAAAAGTGGACAATATATTCATAGATCTTGATTTCAATACGGGTAAAAATGGTGATCTTGATTAAAGTCATAGACATACAGCTTTATTAAACACAAAATTATGTTCTCTTTCATTTAAGGCCCTATACCAGAGCTTTTCAATCTTTTCCTCATGGCGACGCCCTATTAGCACACACAATTCTGCAGGACACCCATTTAATTATTTTAATTATAAACATAGACTATTTTAACAAAGGAGATTCGTTTTTAAAGAAATTTTAATTTTTCATAGTATGTACTGTATTTGATTTTCCAAGTATAATAGGCTATATTAAACACCTTTCTCATTGATACAAAACTTGCACCTTGATGTTCCAATTCAATGACTGCCATGGGGTTGGCAATCATTACAAATCTGCTTTGTATTGGGTCGGATACAGGACAGAATTCACACGCATTTCCTCATCTAACATTCTCACACTTCCACGTTTAACTGTTTTTGTATTAGCCATAACAGAAAACGCACTTTCACACGAATATGTCGTAGAAAAATGCAACAAAACGATGAGGGCTGCTTTACTCAGGTGAGGAAAATCTTGTTGAATAGAAACCCAGAAGCTGTCTAATTCTGACTCTTGGTTCTTCAGTTTTAAAGACTGGTTGTTTTTAAGTTCCGCCAGTTTCTCCTCTTCGATAAGTTGAAGTTCACAAGAGCTGGAGGGTGCAAAAGGATTTCTTATCCAGTTATATTGGTTTACATTAGTGTTGGAAAATATCCAACCAGCCTCTATTTCAGTTGCATTAAATGATTATGAACCGGTGGTTGTATTTTGTCACCAATTGGACGTTTAGATGTCAAAGGAAACATCTCAATATTGCTCTCATTTGTTTCTCTGAACCATACACCGACTTTGTCCCTTAAAGTGGCAATTTTGTCTGTAGCAGTAAGGAGATCTGCATTCTTATCAACATCTCGATCACACAGCTAATAGGCCAAACGAGGGGAAGTAAGGTTATTATTTTCTCACAGATCCTTTATTCGTTTTCTATCCTGAATTTATAAGTACGACGAATCTCACAAAACCTTCGATGGTAACACGCGACACCCTGTTTGGAAAGCACTTCTCTATACAATAATCGATGAGTTATACAGCAGTTTCAATTCTTGTGAATTTGATGCTGAATTAATACCCTGACAACATACATATAGGTCTGTTGTGTACCCCTCCCCGCCACTTCCTTTTTTTTAAGTGTTTGCCCACATTATGGTACGGGATATAAAATCTATCTTTTAAAAAATCTTCCTATTTTTCATTTCCAAAAGTTGGCATGTATGAATTTGTTTAAAAGTGTGTTTAAACAAATAAACAATATGATGGCCCCTGTCAGAACTGTGTTGCGTCAAGCCCACGTACCAATAAAGCTAGGTGGGTGGTTTATACACATGCGAGAGTTCTTGCAAACTAGGTCTCTTACACTCTGATAAAATGCATTACTATGTTGTACCGTTTTGGTAAGCTCTGTATCCATCCTTGCATTCTGTATTAGTTCGCTTCCTAGATATTTGAATCTGTCCACAATTTCAAGATTCTTGCCATCAATGGTAAGAAATCCTTTCCCTTCCCTGTTCCCTCTTGTTATAACTAGGGCTCGGATTTTTAGGTAAATAAATATTGTTTTATGTAAATACATATTTTAAAGATTTTTTCAATAATTACATAGATTCCTGCTTTTCATTTATTAACACATAAAAAGACATAATATTTACATTTTTTAAAATCAGTATGCTGATCTTCCACTTTATTGCATTTTTGTTCTGTGTTGCTTCAACGGGGAAGAACCTGTGAGCTATCTAATCTTCATGCAGAGCGTATGGCAGCTTACAGCTGTGTTTTTCTTATCTTGTCACCCGACCCACTCATTGTGGAAGCCAGGGATTTCCTTGTCCATAGCCATATTGCACCACGTGCTAGACCTTGCCCCAGCTACCTGGAAGCAGTGTCACTCACATGCAGTTCATTTCTGGCACTGTGAAGTGTAAGGCAGTTCTACGATGCCTAAAGTAAAAGCAATTACAAGGTATCATTTGCAGCAGTATGTTGAAGAATTTAAGGATAATTTTACTTCTCATGTTGGTGTTCTGTTTTGCCAACGATGTGGGAAAGCAATCGCTGCTGAACAGCGATCTCAAGTTACACAACATGTCCAGGGCAAGAAACATATTGCCGCAGTTTCGCGCCTTCAGAAGAAACAACCTCTAATTAATAATGTAGTTCCAGGTTCCTCTGCAGGACCTAGAACATTTTCAGTGTATTGTGAAGATTTATGTAAGGCATTTGTGTCAGCTGAAATACCCCTTTTTAAGGTAAATAATCCATTGTTAAGGAAGTTTCTCTCTATATATTCAAATCTTGACGCTCCTGAAGAGTCAACGTTGAGAAAAAATTATCTTCCAAAGTGTTACCAACAAACTCTACAACAAATTCGTTCCGTGTGGGAAAATGAGAAAATATGGGTGACGTTAGACGAAACTTCACTCTCTACTGGCAGGAAAGTTGGGAATGTCATTGTCGGGGTGTTGAAAGACGATGAAGTGATTTCAAAGAAATGTTTCCTGTTAACATGCCAGGAAATGACTACTGCGAACCACGTGACGGTTCCAAGATTGTTTAATGAAGCAATGCAAATTTTGTGGCCTAGTGGTGTGAAGTTTGACAATGTTTTACTGTTATTGACAGATGCTGCAGCATATATGAAAAAGGTGCGGCAGGTCTTGTCGTTAGTTATCCCAAAATGATCCACGTTATATGCATTGCACATGTTTTACACAGACTATGTGAAGGAATTAGAGCAGTGTATCCTAATATGGATAAATTGATTTCTAATGGGAAAAAAGTGTTCATTAAGTCACCGAGAAGAAATCACGCATTCAAGACTAAAAATCCCAACGTACCACTGCCACCTACCCCCGTAATTACGTGGTGGGGAACTTGGCTCGCTGCAGTTCAGTATTATGCAGGACATTTTGATGCTTTTGCTTCAGTAGTTAATGTGCTGGACAAAGATGAAGCAATGTCAACTGGAATCGTTCAGGAAATGTTAAGTGACACAGTGTTAAAAAATGACTTGGCATACACATCTGCTAACCTGTGTTTTCTTATCTGTGCAATTGACAAACTTGAAAAGGGAGGGATCTTTCTGTCAGAAACAGTTCAGCTTGTTCATGTCGAAAGGAAACTTAACAGTCATAGTGGATCTACAGCACAAATGATACAAAATAAATTCAGACGTGTGTTTGAAAACAATAGTGGGTTTCAAACTAGGTGCAAAATCTCAAATGTGTTAGATGGCCATCAAGAAGAGGATATCGATGTGAGTGTGAGTGACGTGTCCTGCTATAAATTTGCTCGAATAAAATTTTGTGACATGAAGCGTTCATTTTCCCAGTATAAGGCAGTGATTCGCGATAATCGTCGGTCATTTGTGATGGACAACCTGAAGATGTATCTCGTTGTGTATTGTAATGCTTCAGTAGTCAATGAGGCATAGCATAAATTGCATTCGTGAGTACTGCATATTGTTTATATTTACATTCTTCTTCTTCTTTATCGTTTAGGCCTACTTAGGACCATGGGGCTCGTATCTACTCTTCGGTAAAGTTGTTGCTTTCTTCTTCTTCCAATAGTCCCTCATTTTCTGACTGTGAATCAGTCTTCTTTCTTCTGTCCACTTAGCTCCTGTAGTCTTCTTACTTGTAAGGGACGTTGGGAAAACGCCCTGTCGGATGACCTGACGGAACAGCAGACGGTCACGAGTTTGTTCCAGTGGGATATCTAGTTGTTCCATATCTGACTTAACTGACGCAATCCATTTGTTCTTAGAAGCCTTGCCTTTTCCTGTTACTGTGAATATCCTTTTGCTGAGTCTTTCAGAATCCAGACATGCCAAGTGTCCATAAAAGGCCAGGCGTTTTTTCCTTATAGACGTGATGATGTCCTCCTGGTGTTCATACAATTCAACATTATGACGGATTCTGTAAATGCCTCCTTCCTCTCTAATTGGACCTAATGTCCTCCTCAGGATCTTCCTCTCTTTTAACTCCAGTTTTCTGAGTGGACCCTTACTGGTCATTACAAGGCACTCAGAAGCATACAGAACAGATGGCTTGACGACGGAGTTATAGTGCCTGAGTTTGAGGTTCTTGGAGAGGCACTTAGATGAATAGATACTACGACAGGAATGATAAGCCCTTTCAAACTTGGTACATCTGGCATCTATGGCTAGGTTCTCGCTCTGATTCGCAGAAATCCATTCTCCCAAGTACTTAACTGCAGGTACCTTTCGTATGGTAGTGTCTGTGAGAGGAATATTAGAAGGGGCCTCTTTGATATTGGTCATAAATTGAGTCTTCTGGATGTTGATCTTCAAACCAGTCTTAACTGCTACACTATAAAGACTCTGTAGGTTGTAGGTAGCCTCCTCTATGTTAATTGCCAGTAGAATGAGGTCATCAGCAAAAGCTAGGCAAGGGACGAAGAGGTTGTCTCTCTTGTAACCAAGCTTCAGTCCAGCTAATGATTTTTTCCAGTACACAGTTGAAGAGAATACGGGACAGACCATCGCCCTGTCTAACTCCTGTTCTGATTGGAAAGCTTTCGGATAGTTCACCTCTGAATCTGACCTTGGACGTCGTGTTTCTCAGAGTGGCTTGGACTAATCGTAGTGTCTTCCCATCCAGACCAAATTCCCGTAGTATGAAGAAAAGGGTATCTCTATCCACAGAGTCATAAGCTTCCTGAAAATCTACTAGAACCACCACCCATGGATGGCCACCTCGGTTCGTGTAGGTGAGAACTGTCTTAAGATTGTCTTAAGATTACATTAATAATTTAAATTATAATTACATATTTTTACAATTTTGTCACATACCGGCATTTCAGTTATTTTTAATACATAAAAAAACACAGATTTTTAGCACCTAAAAATCCGAGCCCTAGTTATAACCATTGTTTTACTCTTCACACTGAACGCCAGTCCATAATTTTCAATTCCTTTCAACAATAAGTCCAGTTATTCTTGGACTTCTTCGATTTTTGTTCCCAATACCATAATATCGTCTGCAAAAAGAACAATCTTCATCTCGTTTCCTACATACCATACGATATGGTACTTGTACAACATACAGTAATTTCAAAATACACAAGCATCTCCTTATCAAATACAGTAAACCCTCGATTTAACGGACAAAATTAGACCAACCGAGATCTTTTTTTAAGATTTTGTGGCCCACGTACACCCGTTCACAATTAAACAGAAGTGTTATCTACTGCACATACATCTCAACCTCTTCTTATTTAAAAGTACAGTAAATACTAATTACAGTAATCAGTTCTACTCACAATATTTCTTTTATATTATACCTAGTCCTAAATTGTCACAAGTTAGAAACCATATTGAAAATGCCATAACATACATAGATATGTCATCAATTCCAGGAGAGTTGGCTTATTATCAGGGAACGGATTTATATATACTAATAATTATTGAAATAGGTACATATTTATTTAGTTATTTTTATTGCAATATTGAATTATATATGGACTTAAAATAACAAAAAAAAATCTATTTTAATATCCAAATTCAAAGAAGCTAAACAAAGTAGATCTACACTCAACGCAACACTTGATTTTTAAAATTAAAACTTGCGTATTAGCTGCATTCTGTCTCAATTATGTCACTTTATACTATTATCAGACCTTTCTCTGTTCAGAGTGTTTGTTTACCATCCATTTCCTTTAAATTATCGATATAAAGTTTGATTTATAACACCCCAGTTCGCTATCTACCCCAGGCAGACGGTATGCCTCCATTTCCATTAGTTCATTTCCTGCAATAAACTTAGTGCTTGGATGATAAGTCTCATCCCTACAAACCAAATTTGCTTTGTTTGATGAAATGTATTTTTCAAATGATTTCTCATCAATTTTTAAGTTCTTCTTGCAAAGGAAACATAGTTCTTACACGCGAAGAAGCTGCAAGAGCTGTAGCCTTGATTGAAGATGGAAGAAACATTGCAAGACAGTTAAATGTCAATGTTTCGACCATCCAAAGGACATACCAACGGTATAGGGAACTTGGAACTTACTCCAGGAGGCATGGATCAGGCTGCAGAAGGGCAACATCAGACAGAGATGACCAGTATCTGCGACTCCAAGTTCTGAGGGACCGACACACAACAGCTGTAGAAGTAAGAAATCGGCTTCAGCAGGCGACAGCTGTGAATGTCAGTGAGAGGACAGTAAGGAGAAAATTAAGAGGTGTAGAAATCTTCTCCAGAAGACCTGCTACCAGCCCCAGATTGGAACCTCAACATCGCAGGGCACGTCTTCTCTTCGCTCGCCTCCATCAGCAATGGATACAACAGCAATGGCAAGTCGTTCTCTTCACAGACGAGTAGTGATTCGGTCTCAGATCGCCTGACGGAACAGAAAGAGTGTGGAGGAGAGTTGGAGAAAGGTTTTCTCCTGTAACTTTTTCCTCCAGGACTGCATTCGATGGGGGTTCTGTCATGGCCTGGGCCGGGGTCAGTATGGATGCCAGGACTGAACTTGACGTAATTGAGAATGGGACTCTCATAGCTCACCGGTACATCATGGAAGTCCTTGAAAACCATGTTGGACCATTTGTTCCATTTGTCGGGGATGAATTTCGCCTGATGCACGACAATGCACGAGCACACACTGCCCGATGTGTCCAGCAGTACCTGTGGTTGGAATCTACTCACTGGACTGGCCAGCTAGGAGCCCTGACCTCAATCCAATTGAACATGTTTGGGATATGTTGGCCAGAAATGTTCGGCAATGTGCTCCTGAGACTCTCCAGCAACTTCGGGAGATGCTGCATGAGGAGTGGGAACGCGTCCCACAAGAAAGCATTTCAGAAATCATCGCAAGTATGGCAGAGAGGTTACGCGATGTGATTCGTGCTAGGGGTGGGAATACCCATGTTTAAGTGTTCAGTTCTTGTGTCAGTACACAAAGGAATGGATGAATTCTGTAATGATAAATTTTGGAACTCAGATTAACATTTTTAAATGACTTTGTAATTTACTCAAAATTTAAGACATTTTCACTTTTTTTCTTATTCTAGAAAATTAAAGATATTTTTTATTTGAAGCTTTTTTTTTGTATGTGAAGTGGTTTTCAAATGTTTAGAAAACAATTAATTATGAATAATTTTTACATAAGAATAATTTCAATGAATTAAATTATGAAAATAATTTTAAAAAAACAAGTGTTGAGTTTCTTGTTTTTTTTTTTGCCAGTGAGTGTACATGAAACATAATGTTGCACTCCTCATTTTAATATCAATATGATTTCTGAAGAATACACAATTTTTTATTCTCTGTTACCAAAACAATGGATTACAAAATGTTCTATTAAGTGCTGGAATGTGAATGTTCTCCTATTGTCTCTATGGACAGATTTTCATTGACTGAAACTGAGTTCAATATCAGAACAATGCCTGCTGGGGTTAAATCCAACAATAACTTTACACTTAAATCTCCACACAAAATGGCAGCAACCATTCCCATTGCTTCATATCCAGGGTTCTTTGAAGTAAAGTGTTAATCTTCATTTTTGCTACATCTGCAACTTTACCTTACCACGATTTAAATTGTTATTTAAATATGGATCTTTAACTTGTTTCTATATTATTGACAGGACTGCCAATTTACTATAATTTAATACTTTCTAGCCGAAATATGGACTATACTGATTTTAATGACCAAGAATATGGAACATATGTGCTAAACTTCCAAATGAAAATGAAAATCCACAGCCTGCTTCCAGTCGACCGACCGGGTCAGGGAATGGAATGAATGAAGCTCCCATCTAGCGGCGAGGATATGAACTGTGCCGGCTGTAGAAGCCTGTCGCACTCTCCTGGGGCAATGATTAAATGAACGACAGATGAAATGAAATGATAGTGGAGCGTGTTGCTGGAATGAAATTTGTGACAGAGAAAACAGTAGTACCGTACCCGGAGAAAAACCTGTCTGCCTCCGCTTTGTCCAACACAAATCTCACATGGAGTGACTGGGATTTGAACCACGGACCCAGCGGTGAGAGGCCGGTGTGTTGCCGCCTAAGCCACGGAGATTCCTGCTAAACTTGCAAATATTGAAAATAAATACTCTACTTCTCAACTCCACATGCCATGATTTGTAAAGATAATATAAAAGATAATTAAGATGATGATGATGATAATTGTTGTTTTAAGGGCCCTAACATCGAGGTTATTGGCCCAAAAGATAATTAAGTCTAGCTTCGTAAATAGATATGTATTTACATAGAAATCCGTTCCCTGCTTATTACAAACATTTTTCGATCTTTAATGATTAAGAAACAGCATTCAAGGGGACAGCAACTGAAGCTTGATGCATTTTTCTCAACCTTCTAACTTAGAATAATATGAAGTGATTTTTGCAACTTATGTGGATTGTACACTGACTTTACATTATACAGTACAATTTTAAGTGTCATTTTATTATCAATGTTATTCATTATGGTGTTTGAAGCCATTCCTCAGTGTTGCTTTATTAAACAAAAGTTTGATGCTTTTCAGTCGACCAACACGATTGTACCCAAATGAGATGGGTTATTCGCTAATCCTGAAAATTATTACATGAGATTAATAAATACACTTGGATGACCAGTTTCGATCGTCAAGCGATCATCATCAGATCCATTACACTGAGGCTATAAAATCTATGTCTGAAAATATGGGTGAAAATATTTACAATATATACACTTATTTAGTTGCAGTATTAGTTTGAGATAATGCAACCCATCAATATTTGTAAGTTGTGGTCTATGTGATATTTTGTTGAGATACTGGAAGTGGTGATTGACCTCTGGAATTCGCTTGTTTGGAGTGAATATGTGGTTGTTGTAAATGGTAGTGCCGGATAAGCAAGTAATTTGGTATTACAGGAAAAGGGCTATGAAAAGTGCTGATATCGTAGCCAGGGGATGCACCCAGAGCCCCCAAAAGGGAAGGTGAGGAAGCACAGTGACTGTCTGCTGATGCCATGTATCCAATGTGCATGTTCCTTGCAATAACTTAATGTAGCCAGGGGATGCAATGGTCATGTGAGCTCTTTGCTAGCTGCTTTGTAGTTTAATAAACTAGAGTCTGAGGAAAATGTCCAGTGCGGTCAAGTTGTCAAACAAATAAGGGAGTCCATTCTCCCTAACAAGTGCAGCTCACTTGAACCAAACTCACTCCTGTGTAGATCAATAGAGAACCCTCCATGATTGCTATGGGGAGCTGTAGCAAGTTCAAATCCCACCACTGGCAGTGGCCATTTTAAGTCCCGAGGCACCTATACAAATCCAAGACCTTAATATTTATAATTGGGAAAATTTTCCATTTTTGGTCCGTATTGACAATTGTAATTTGTTTATTCAAATTAGCGGTTCCGCCTATCAATACCTTGTTGCATTTACTTAAAAACTAGATACAGTACATGTTTCGGACTATCATCAGCCCTTCTTCAGCTGACTATGTCTTGTCACAGCAAAATACATAAAAAACATTGAGCACTGTCACAAAGATATGCATACATGTTGAAATGTTACAATCCTTCTTTAAAATTCATTAAAAATATGCAAGCTTTAAAAGATTTAAAAAAAGAATTTAAAGAACACTGCAAGTTCAATATTTCTGTTAATTGATGCTGATTTCTTGCTTAGCATCTTGTCAGTTAAGTACTCCCGTACTCTTCTCCTGTGAGCAGCGAAGTCGTGCAAACTTGTTGGTCTAATATTGCCTTGTATAGGGAGCAATCAAATGGATGGAAAACTGTGCCAATTGCGCGGCTCGAAGCAAGTGAAAAAATACTAATTGGATTGATCAGGCAGCAAAGTAATCCTCTGTTAAACAAGAAAAAATATTTAGGCTTGTATTTAAGGAGAAACAAGAAAGAAAACTCAGCAAATGTTGTAGTCTACGAGAAGCCGCTATTGAAGGTGAAAATGACAACTCTTACCTCGTATGCGAGCAGTGTGCACACCGGCTGAGCTAACCGCAGCAACTGAAGTGCTGTTTTTTTTTAATCTTTTAAAGCTTGCATATTTTTAATGAATTTTAAAGAAGGATTGTAACATTTCAACATGTATGCATATCTTTGTGACAGTGCTCAATGTTTTTTATGTATTTTGCTGTGATAAGACATAGTCAGCTGATGAAGGGCTGATGATAGTCCGAAACATGTACTGTATCTAGTTTTTAAGTAAATGCAACAAGGTATTGATAGGCGGAACCGCTAATTTGAATAAACAAATTAATATTTATAGTTTCACACAGAAACTCTGGTTATCACACCCAAGTGCACAGGGCTAATGACTATACAACAGGAATGATTAATTACCTCTTATGCATCCTTGTCGTCATTGTTATGATTGCTGGTTCTCTTTCTCCCTCTTGGACTCGAGGTACATCTTCCTCTTTAGCAGCCTCAGGCGCTTAAGCTCCCTCTTGCGCTTAAGCTCCCTCTTGCGCTTCAACTTGAGGTATCTCTTCCTCTTCAGCTGCTCCTTCCACTTTTTCTCCATATAAGACGTGACCATGTGATGAAAATTACTGTTTACTAGACGGACACATGCAAAGCAGAGAACGGATCCTTCGCTTGGTGTCAACTGCAAATGGAAAACATGTATAATTAGGGTCCTGTTTTTCCCAAACATGCCTGGTTTTTCTTCAGATTTTTAGAAGCATTATTAACTTAATATTGATTTTTAGAAGCAGTGTCTTTATTTAAACTTTTATGGTGTCTTGGAAAGGCAGGGATGATTTCCAGGCAAATCATAATTATCTGTTTCTGCAAACCCCATTATAGTGCTGCATTGTTTTTTTTTGGTTTCTACAGTGGTACGTTTTGAGGATACAACCAACCTCTGGGCTGACTACATAACAGAGGCTAATAATTTCCTAACACCGAAGATGTTGCCATTAAATCTTATAAATTGGCGACAACTCAAGATTGCAAAAAATAACAAAATATATTGAATATCAAACGATTTCAAAGATAACAAAATTGAACTACATAGTGTGTAAAATGCTTGCTAGATGCATTTTCTATGCAACTAATTTCTGGTTTGGAAGTTGTAGCTTCTCATTTGTGGCACATGCTCATGTGAGTTGTGGTACAATGTGGTATGAGCACATGCTATTCTGTAAACCCCAGTAGTGGCTCTTGTTAATTCTCTTGGTGGTGCCAGCAAATTCAAAATTTGCAATCAAATCGTTCAAACATTGCAAGTATAGAGCCCTTAAACAAATCGTTATCCGCATCCACACGACTGTTATCCGCATCCGCCCTGCATCGCAAGACTGTTATCCGCATCCGCATGACTTTTATCCAAATCCGCTGATACTTCAATAATATTTTTAATTTATTAGATAAAGTATAAAGTGTTAAACCAACACATTTAGACATTTGAGGAGAAAGTCGTTCCCCTGTGCCATGTTTAAAATGAATGTTATACAGCCAGAATTGCAACCCTTTTCAGTTCGGACTGTTAATTATGCTTAGTGACTTATTGAATGAGATTAGCTTAAACCATCATCTTACATTTATTATGGAAGAAATATAACGGAAAATTATGATATTTCATACATATTCGGGTCCTAGTAATGATATTCAACAATTTCGGATGCTAGAACTACTTTTTATTTACACATAATACATATACATATCGCACATTAAGTTAATAACTAAAACTTTTTGTTTTGTAGGCTATATACGATTTGGTGCAGAATCTTCTAGTTTATTATTTCACAGGAATGCACGTGTGTAAGTTTGATGTGCCTGATTTGTGTCCTGATTATGAATACACGTTTTTACAAGTAAAACATCCTACTATATAGTTCACCTTTTCGTTTCCATTGAAAACGTAACCAAATGTCTGCCATATCGTTGACTTGAGCTTTGATTCACGCACTGTAGAATATTCGCCTTAATTTATTTTAGTAGATAGTTTATCCATGTTGGTGTAATGATGTTCAAACTCCCGGTCGTGGTAACAATCACTAAGTGAACTTCTCTTTACGCATGGAGAAAGGGATTGACATTTGGCCGGAAATTCCAAGTCAGTCATCATCCTTCTGCCTCTTGATCCATCCAAGTTCGCATAGTTGATGTCAGGACTCCCTCCGTTGCAATATCACAGCCCACGTGTTTCAGTGCCAAGTTGGAAATAAATCTACAGATCTTCCAGGATAGCTTAGACTGCGAAGTATAGCTGACTTGAGGAATGTTAATCATGTCACCACGATGAACTAACAAGCTTATTGACAGCATTATATCTCGTACGTGTAGTAATAAGGCAGTGAGAATTGTTGAGATGTCAAGACAAACATACGGTACTTAATAAAATGTACTTGAAAGCATGAGGGTAAAATAATCTTCTCGTGTATAAGTGCAAAACGTGCCTGAATATTTTGTACGCAATATAGGAGTATTCCTCTTCATGAAGCTGTAGATTGGCATATCAAATATGTGATATTATCGTAAGTTCCACATTGTATTCTAAAAACTATCCGCAAATTTACTCCAAACATTATCCGCAGCGTATCCGCTATCCGCACAGCCATGAAAATTACATCCGCGGATATCCGCATCCACGCAGGGCTTTAAGTATGGACAGTGCATATTTTATGCTATAAGTTTCATGAAACCAGAGTATTCAACTGTGTGACTGTACAAGACGCGCAATACAATTTTGTCACAATTTCAGCTACCACCATCAAATAAACAGATGAAATAAAACGAACAAGATTCCGTACCGTCAAGACTACCTTACATACAGATATAAACTTGGTAAGGATATTCGTCACAACCGATATCATTTAATGATGCTATTCTTAAACAGATGCAATGTCACCAGAAAACTTAACAAACCTGAGAATCTTTATTTGCGTTCTGTATCGCCAACTTAAACCAACTAAACAAAGCAAAACTTACTGCACAAAGTCCAGAGTATTACAGTATAAATAGAGAAATAACTTTCCTGCCACCAATATGAGTGTGAAAAAGTCTTTGAATGTCTTAAAAGAAAGAACTAAAACCATCTTGTATAATATATTTAATAGTCGCCATATATAGTGACAAATCATTAAATTGGCAACCCTGGAGCTACGTACTCTGCATTGTGATGCCATATGTTGTACTCTAGTGGTTGAAATATAAATCACTTCAAGCAGTTTTAATTTTCTCCTACTACATGCTGCACTCTAGTGAATGCGACACACGGCTGTTGGCTCTACCTCAGCCCAACACAACACATGCAAACCCAAGCCAAACCAGCCTTTAGTACCGAGTCCTATTTTCGGAGGTGGTGCCCGTGAGATCTGGCACACTTATTCAGGAAAGCACCGCCAAATCGCATATAAGTTCGCAAGCTCGTTCAAATGAATGCTGAATAATATATGCTTGCTATTTCCTTGCAATTTAAATTTAATACAAACTGTTATTGAGAGGGCATTTTGGCACTGCCCAATATTCTTACCAAAGGTAAGGATCAGCCAGCAGAGAGCATTGCATCCCTGAACAACTCAGCTGTGTTCACAGCCTTGCTGTGTTTCTTATGTGTACACAGCCACTTGATAATTTGGCCAGCCCCATGATGTAGGGTTAGCTTGGAAGTCCCAGGTTCAATTCCTGACTGTGTCTTGTGTTTTAGAACTGGCATGAGGATTGGAACAGCCTCATGAGGACAGTGAGTCTAGTCAAGAAAGCCAAAGGGACATGTTGCACTGACCATGTGTCAGCCTGCAATTTGTAACCCATATGGCTGAGCAGCAGTCGCTTGGTAGGTCAAGGCCCGCAATGGACAGTAGAGCCACAGGTTTTATATACAGTTGAACCTGCTTTATACGTAACTCTGTTCTACGTATTTCGTATTTGTATGTAATTTCTTTTAGGTCCCGGCAAAATGTAATTTAAAGGCGTGTTCATTTAACCTTATTTATACGTAATCTATTTATACGTAATTCACTGTTATACGTATGAAGTGGTAGTGAAATACATCTGAGTTTTGCGTAGCCCGATTGTAATTTAATGAGCACGTGTTGTTATAAAAGAAACTACAGTAAACTTACTGTATTTATGTAGTTTCCTCTTGTCGGCATAGACAGAGGTAGAGCGGTCGGGTTTCGGTGCTGAAACAGAACACAAGAGTTTCTGTCTCATGTGTGACATGCTCTAGATTGTTCACACGAAAACAATTCTCATATTCAAACAAATTTATTTTCCTTTGTTTCCGCGCTGAAACCACCGACTCGGTTGGTAACTTAATCTTTAGCGGCATTGTGAAGGTAAAAAACAACGCAACTAGAGGAGGAGCGAGATAGAGAGTGAAGGAAACTCGCTCGGTTGGCCTTTGTTACGCCGCCAGTAAGTAGGGGTCAACAACGTCACTCTGCAAAACTCGGTGTTTTGATTGATGTGAGAATTTCTTTCGTGGGAACAATGGACAAGTAAAATGTCCTCGGTGCCGGTATCTGGTGTGTACTGTTAATAATTTTATTAATGCAGCCAATGGCCATGTACTTTTTCTTTTCAGGACGGGTCAGGGAAGGGATATTGGAAGGAAATCGGCCGTGGACCTGTTGAAAGAAACCGTCCCGGCATTTGCCTGGTGGTGAAAATGGGAAACCACGAAAACCATTTTCTGGATGGCCGAGGTGGGATTCGAACCCACGCTCTCCCAATACCAGCGAGGTACGAGGTAGCGCATTAGCGCTCTTGGCCACCACGGCCGGTGGGTGTGTACTGTTGAACAGTAGTTTTATCATTCAGTTGCTTTCGATTTGCCATGTAGAACACAAAAAGGAAAAGTTATACACTACATGAGAAAGTAAAATTCATACGAGAAGTGGACGCTAATCCGCACAAAACAAAAACTGAAATTGCTTGAGACATAGGGATTGCTTATACCACGCTATGTACAGTCATCAGTAGCAAAACGCTATTTTGGATGAGTTTTTAAAACTGGGTTCTAAATCAGCAAAGTGCAGCCGATCGATTTAGCTAAAATGATGAGTATCACTGCTGATTTCAAGGATGGTTGCAAGGATTTAAAGATCGTCATGGAATCACAGGGAGAACAATTTGCGGTGACTCAAAAGCTGTGGACGACATCACGGTGCAACACTGGAAAGAAGAGGTTCTGCCAGGTATCATAAGCGATACCAGCCTACAAACATCTACAATCGTGATGAGACTGGCTTATTCTACAGTCTCCTTTCTAATAAAACATTAGCTGAAAAAGGTGACTCTTGCCATCGAGGGAAGAAAAGAAAAATTTGCGTAACAGTTCTTCTTGCCACCAATGAAGATGGATCGGACAAACTTACTCCACTTGTGATAAGAAAATCAAAGAATCCGAGGTGTTTTAAGGGTGCGAAAATAAAACCTACTGAATACGAATCCAACAGAAATTCTTGGATGACTATACTTCTAATGGAACAGTGGTTGAAAAAACTGGACATTAAAATGAAAAAGAAACAGAAGAAGATCCTTCTTCTTATGGATAGATGTATAGCACATCTATCCGTTCTGGAGAATGTCCGAGTGGAACTTTTCCCTCCTAACTGTACCAGTGTTCTACAACCACTTAATTTGGGCATCATTGCAAATTTCAAAGTGCATTATAAAAGAATGCTGGTTCAACATTTAATAACACTGAGTGATGCAGGAAATGAAACTCTCTCCTTAATTTACTACAAGCTATGGACTTTATTTCGGCTGCCTGGAAGCAGGTGTCATCCTCCACAATCAGCAACTGTTTCCGCAAAGCTGGTGTCTTACTGGGCTGCCTCTAATGATGATCATGGGGACGGAATTATGTCTGAAAAATGAGCTAACGCTACCGGAGTGTGCATATTTCGATACTTTTGTGCATTTCGATGATAATCTGGCTGTATGTGGGGAATAACAGGATGAAAAGATTATTGGTGATGTATGATGATGGACCAGCTACGAGCGATAGTGACAGTGATGGAGATGGAGATAACGACTTGAATCTTGAAACACCTCAACGAAGTGAAGTGTTAAGTGCAATCGATGTTACATCAGTGTGAA
The DNA here is from genome assembly GCA_946902985.2 of Meconema thalassinum. NCBI lineage: Eukaryota > Metazoa > Arthropoda > Insecta > Orthoptera > Tettigoniidae > Meconema > Meconema thalassinum. Next base: position 136,108,938 of record OX336389.2, read on the forward strand.
AAGTTGTAGTGAAAATGCTTTGAATTAATAACTAAGTTTGCAAAAGGACGTTTATACACTTAACTAGCAGTAGTACCCATTCTTCGAATGGTCTTCGGTATTAATAACCAGACGTAATCAATTGAGCTACTGTTGCAATGGTTAGAGACTTGGAACCTGTTTGTCGACAAAGAAAAATGATTAGTTAAAATATGCTCTGAAACTAAATTTACCTAACGTGTACTTCCTGACGTGAAAATAAAATTGAAAACCTCGTAGACGAAACGCAATACACGTCAAATAAAACTGACCTTCACTGTTGTGACAAGTCCCCATCCTGAGGAAGACCCCTTTAATAAATTATAAAGGCTTGTGGTGCATGAAAATTCAGGGTTTTTAGCCTCCAATGGCCCAAATTCCTAAAGCAAAAAAAAACAAACTATTTCAATTCAGGAATTTTTGCAAATAATGTTTCTATTTGGAGATATAATAGACCTTCTGTACGACATAACGCACATTTAAGTCGTGTGAAAAAAATCTAGGGTACCCCTTGAACCCCTTAAGAGCATTGATACATTTTACAGTTTTAGTTGATTCCGTAATAACCTTATAGGCATTTGCAAACATTCAGAGAAATTTAATAAATGGAGTGGCTTTACTTCTTGCAGAAATAGATGGAAAGTTGGATGTCACCTTTTGAGAGAATGTTGTCATGGTTACTGGCTTTCCTTCATTAGTTTATTAAATGAAATTAGTTTTCTGGGAATATCTCAGAAACTCTTGGTTTTAGAGTCTTTAAATGCAGTTTTCGGGGACCCTTTATGGCTATTTAGGGGCACCGAGTTTTGTTTCTGACACCAAGAGGCTGAAAATAAGCTTTGTCTCGTCGTTGTAGGCCGTAGTATAATAATAATTATAATAATAATAACATAACAATATAGGGATAGGGATATAATAGACCTCCTGTACCACACACGCACGTGTAAATCGCGTGAAAAAAATCTAGAGTACCCCTTGACCCCCTTAAGCGCATTTATATGATATTGATGAATTTTACAGCTTAATTTGGTTCCGTTATAACCTTATAGCCGTTTACAAACTATCTCAGTAATGTAATAAATGGAATTGTATTGCGTCTTACAGCAATAGATGGACCTGTGAGATTCCGTTGCCATGGTTACCGGCTGGCATTCTTTCGTTATTGTATTAAATGAAATTAGTTTTCTGGAAATATCTCAAAAACTGTTGGTTTTAGGGCCTTAAAATGTGGTTTTCGGGGTCCCTTTAGGGCCCCTGAGTTTCGTTTCTCACATGGAGGGGCTGAAAATGAGCTTCGTCTCGACCTTCTACGCCTATTTCAGCAAGTATTTTAAGGGGGTAGGCCCCCTTTTATGAGAGGTACAGAGAAGAGTTACATCAATGATTAGTGTCGTGCCTCTGAAGGATATTTGTACCAAATTTTACGTTGATCCACCCAGCCGTTCTTGAGTTATAAGGGAACAACTTTGTCCACAGACAGACAAAAAATTTATTTTCGCGCGCATCCATCATAAAACAGTCTGAAACGCATAAATAACGCAAATTTCCGTAGAAATTCAGAAAAAACAGACAAACTTTCATTATATATATGTATATATAGAGAGAGAGAGATGCATGAAAAGTGAAGCAAGCCAAATTATCTGACTTCTTTATGGCTGGACCAAGTTCAAAATATACAGTACTATATTTTCTGTCTTAATGTATGTAGTGTTTGTTAGGATTTACACATGTACTGTAGGTCTGTTCCATTGGGTTTTCAGTAAATATGTCATGTGCTGTGTAAGTCTGATTTCTAAGTAATACTGAGTTACAAGTAGTTTTTTCTCCTCCCCTTCATGTACGTATAAGTCAGGTTCAACTGTATATGGTAAATTTATTTTTACTTGAATAAGTCACAATTCCAAAACAGGTATGTTCGGTGTTGGCCCTTTTATTTTAAGTTACCACTAGGGCGTGTATTTTTAATTGTTTAAATAGCTGAAAGTAAATTTTAAATTTATCTTTACTCCCTTCAGAATATTAAAAAAATATTTTATTAGTAAGATGTAACCTGTACATAAAAACAAAAATGTTAATAATCTACAGTACCTACAGTCTCCATGGCTAGCCAGTATATAGCCTACACTTCATCAGAAAGTCAAAGAAGCAATAGCCTAATCAAAACAATGTACAGTTGAAAAAATGACATGTACAAGCAATGCAGCAAAGATGGTTGGGTCCAACACTTCCGAAATCAGGCACTTTAAACTTGCTGCACATAATTTTAATACTGGAAGGAAGGCCGGGGTAAAGATGACCATTAGCATGCTTTGTTTCCTTGCAAGCACTATGTTTATATGCTGATATTCGTGCTGCATGACTTGATTCAGTTACCTTCGAAATACCTCCGTACTGATTTTTAACTGTTTTCCTCGATTGGCAAGATAAACCTTTAAGGAAAGCAAAGGTTCATTTTGACCCTTTATTATTATTATTTTTATTATCATCATCATCATCATCATCATTCTTCTTCTTTTGTTTCACCCTCTTTGGGGTGCGGTGAATCAATCATTTCTCTGTGTATTGTTCTTTCCTTAGTGCCCAGTATCTCTTCATTCTTTCTGATCTTCTTTTCCTCTCTTCTTCCGAGATGATGGGTTTGGATGTTGGTGTGGATAGGTCTTGGAACCTTTACTAATTATGTTAGCTTTTCGATTGAGTAGGGAATTTTCTGTAATTTTTAAGTCTACTAGGTCTTTTTCAGTTTCTTTAAACCATGTGGGTTTTGATTTGCAGTTAAGGAAGAAATCATCATCATTATTATTATTATGTGCGAATGGACCCAGATGGTTCACGCAGTACTTTTATGATTCGAATTTCTGATCTTCCATATAGCCCTCATTCTCTCTCCTTGGGCCATCTTCCTTTCCTCAGTGCACTTGGTTCCTGGTCTCTTTGGAGCATCATTCTCTGGTGTTACATTTCATCCATTTACCCTACATCGGAACAGGTTCCTGTTCATCATTACTATTATTATTATTATATGGATTTTAAGTGTATTCTGGCCTTTATTATTAAATATCTTGCTATCAATAGCAATGTAGAGAGTAATAATGCATATTTTGAAGTTAACTGCAATTGACAATAAGTACAGTGCATCGCTCTAATATTACTTGGTGAGCACTAGAATGTGAGAGCAATCTTGATTGAGACTTCAGACTTGCCTACGGCAACATGAGCAAAATAAATGCTATACTATGAAGTAACGAGAAGATGGTACTGGAAAGGCAACAGATGGAACCAGATGGGTATTAGATGGTTCTTCCCTACTACCAGGTAAATAATCAGCACAAAATATTTGCAATACGCAACTCAGAAGACCACAAATTATTTTTAAGTACTGGTATAGCACTTTCAGCTTGATCATATATGAAGAAATTAAGATGCACCGATACAGAAGCACAGCATGAGAAACTAGGTTGGTGGTTCTGATATGTATGTTAGAGGTTCACTAGGCCTTGGTGACATGCCATTGAAACGAGCTTGCTCAGACAACTTTTAGGAACTCTATGTCAATTAACAAATTCACAAAGAAATTTGATACAATTTACATCCTGTTTCCTCCGGGAACAGATATTTTCCAATACTCTATGTCAAGAGACAGAATCGAAGAAAAAGCTGCAAGATGACAAGTTTGTGTTTGCGTCATCCATCATCATCATCATCATCTTGCACAGTTTCCAGCCACTGGCCGGGTCTGTTAGGAACTCAAGCCTCTCCAACGTCTTCTGTCTTCCCACCATCTCTCAGCCTCCACCCTTGTCCAGTCTTCTCCTCTCTTCTTCACGCTTTCTACCACACCCTTCAGCCACCTGTCTCTCGGTCTCTTTCCTTCCCACTTAGTCTCATGTACCCTCCTGGGTATCCTCTTCTCCTCCATTCGTTTTACATGTCCATACCATCTAAGTCTAGATTTCTCTATATCATCCTGTAATGGTTCCTCCTTCATTAACTCTCTGGTCCTCTCATTTCTTATTCTGTCCATCTTTGTAGCTCCAATACTGCTTCTCAAGAACCTCATCTCACTGGCCTGTATTTTGCTCTTCTCCCTTCCTTTCATAACCCAGGTCTCCGAGGCATACGTCAGGATAGGGACATAGTACGTCCGATATATGATCTTTTTGCTGTTCTGAGGGACATCCTTGCTCCATAACATGCTTCTCACACTCCTCCGGAATGCTTCTGCCTGTCTACCCCGCTCATTTATTTCTCTATCGTTTCTTCCATTATCTTGTATCAGGCTTCCCAGATACTTGAAACTCTCCACTTTCTTCAGCTGTTCCCCACCAATTGTTATTCCCGTTGTGGTTCCTTCCTTCTTCCTTGTTGTGATCACCATCTCACTCTTATTTATGCTAAATTTCATCCCATATCCTTGTATTATTCCTTCCCACACGTCCAACTGTTCCTGTACCTCCTCCTCCTTGTTTCCCCAAATCATCAAATCATCTGCAAACACCATTGCTTTCATCTTTTCTTCCCCAATTACTTGTGCCACTCGGGACATTATGTCATCCATCAGCACAATGAAAAGTAACGGTGACAGTGCACTTCCTTGTATCAGGCCGTTTCTCTGTTCCAATCAGTCCGATCTCTCTCCTCCCACTTTCACACAGCTCACACTTCCCTTGTACATATCCATATCCATATGGGACATATTTATACAGAACTCTCAAAGTTGTTTCAATTCCAGAGGAAATGTGACATGTGATGAGCGGCCCTAACCAACAAATTCTAGGTGTAGATTTTTTCAATATATGCCGGAAAAGCCAGACAAATTTGGAATCAAGTACTGGTTACTCGCTGATGTCAAAACCAAGTATTCCCTAGCTGGGGAAAGGTGGAACCAGGCCTGACGAGAGGGAGGGGCTAACGGGGCAGTAGCCCCAGGGCCCGGACATGCTGAGTGGAAAAGCCCAGGATAGACAAATTTGAAATGTTCTGATAGTCCTGTATTGAATGTATCTGAATCTAGAAAATATAGCCTACTACAAATTATTATAAAGAGAACATAAGTAATGTATTATGTTTATATCTCCTCAGCCAGAGAAATAGCAACTGTGGATACTTTCTAAATTATGTTTACAAAGTCCAAATTATAGTTCATGAGGTTGTGAAAGATGCTCAACTTGTTCTTGTGATAAAGAGGGAGTAAACTTTTCCACCAGATAAAACCAGAACGACTGAAGACAATTATTAAAATGATCCAAAAAAGTAAAAATAAATTTTAAAATTCCACAGAGTTTTAAGGGGTCTTTTAAAACAGAAGGAATACTTGTAATTGAAACTAGGAATAAGAAGGCCCTAAGTTAGATACCATTCTGGCATTTTCCTGGAGAAGAAGTGAAAAACCATGGAGGGACCCATACTCTCTCCATGGCCCTGGGTGGAACTAAAGCACAAAGTCAATCTGTTTCTGAATGTGTAGTTCTAAGCCTTATGGGACCATATTTCAAGGAAGGACTAAATGTTACCTGCGACAACTCTTTTACACCTTTGTCCTTATCAGAGAAGCTGAGCAAGGTTGGTACAATGAGAAAATATCGTAGGGAAGTTCTCTCTTCAGCCAAGAACAAGAGAGCTATATGATACCACAATTTACAAGAATTAGGTCACACTCTCCCTTATAAGTACAAAAGGAACAACGATGTCCTTATTTCAAGCTCAGCCGGCTGCGTGGCTCAGCGGGTACCGTTCTCGCTTGCTGATCCCAAGGTTGCGGGATCGAATACTGGCTTAGTAAGCTGGCGTTTGAGGGTGCGCGAATGCGAGGGAGCCGTGTCAGTAGTTTTACTGGCACGTTAAAGATCCCCTTCGGGGCTAGATTCCGGCACCCCGGCGTCTCTTAAAGCCGCAGTAGTTAAAAGGGACGTAAAACAAATAACATTATTATTATTATTTCAAGCCATCTTCTCACCAATGAGAAGATATAACAATAAGAATAATAGCTAGACGTATGATTGAGAAATTGCATAATAATAATAATATCGTATGGCCTCGGTGCCGGGTGAAAGCTTTGTTATTTGATACCCAGAGGGTAGCTTGCATGTCGAATTTCGTTGTTCCTTGAAGCACTACGAAAGTCAAGTTGGTTAGATATCTAAGCCCCTTGAACACTATAGCGCTTTCTAGTAGAGAAATTAGGAACTTTGTGTTTGCGGAAACTCCCGAGATTAATTTTGCAATTATGAACACAGCCTACTGTATTCAAATGGGTTCTTTGACATGCCAACATCGTATGACATGCGTGTCGTAAATTTTTGCTGCCTTTCAAAAATCACTTACCACGGCCAGGAGTGAACCTGCAAGCTTGGGGTTAGTAGACCGACATGTTAAACACTCACCCACCGTGGCAAGCTAGAAATTGCATGAAATTGCGGCAAAAAAGGCCTCAAGATCTCTTGTGAGGAAGCTGAATACATTGAATACAAACATGGCAACAAGAGTAGCCTATTTGGAAACAAGGTTTGGAAAAATCAAAAGAACAGACAAATTTAAATATCATGGTGAATGGATTCTACCTAATGGCTTTGATAAGGAAGGAAATAAAGTCAGAGCTCGAAAGGTGGAGACTGCATATAGAGTAATGCAAAATACGTATAACAAAAAAGTGATATCCTTCAGAGCAAAGCTAATACATTACACCACAGTGAGTAAACCTGAAGCATTCCACAGTCCAGAATGCCTTATTCTCAACATAAAAAGGGGTTATAGAGGTGTTAATAATATTGGTTTTACGTCCCTTTTAACTACAGTACTGCAACTTTTGAAGACGTCTGTGTGGTTGAATTCTTCCCCTAAGGCGATCTTTAACGTACCAGTCAATCAACTGATACGGCTCCCTTGCACTTTCGCACCCTCAAATGCCAACTGACAGGCCAGGATTCGATCCAGCAACCTTCAGAACAGCGGGTGAAAACGTTACCACACAGCCAGTCAATGTGAAGATAGAGAAACTACTCTGTTCTAAAACAAAACTTATTTTGTAGTTGAATTAAATGGCTTGCAAATACTCCACTTGAGCTGGAACCAGGAGGTAGTCTCTTCATGTTCTATCAGCAATAAACTCTTGGATACTGACCCTACCACATTGGAAGTAGAGAGGGGAAAGCATTATTCCTGCCCCCAGTCCATATACTGTACCAGTGTTCACAGTAAGTATACAGCAAGGTTGTAAATTTGAGGCAGACCCACTCCTCTTTCCTTTTGTGACCCAAGCCTGTTTTCCGTCATTCTTTGAGAATCATTTTCCTACGAGCATAGGGGAACGGTGTGACAACACTTGTGGGACCCACCTGTGCTAGAAAGAAAGGATGGGGATATGAACACTAACACCCCCATCCTTTCCATTAATTAATTACAGTGGTGTAAAACTACACTGACCGGCACGAAAAACGCAACACTTCAATTTCTTACAAAAACTGAAATTTATTTCAAATTTATGACACTTTTATAACACTAATCTACTATGTGATGATGAAATATTGTAGTACGGTCCCATGTAGGTGTCTAACAATGGAAAATAAAAGATGATTACACACAAATTTAAAAATTAAGCCAGTGATGCACACTTCAAGGAAAGAGCGCTGAAAGAGCGGGAAATTTTGAGTAAGGTCCTAAAGGTCCTCACTTCTGTTTTGATTTTATACACTTCACACATTACTTCACAGACCTCGGAGATGATCTCGGAGACCTCTGTTCGCATCTTTAAAAGAGTGTTTTGCCACCTCTTGTACCAATGACGGCATTCAACCTTTCAGGGATGCTCCTGATTAATGCTGTAATGTTCTGTTAAGGAATCATCTCCCATTCTTCCAGGAGGACATTCCGTAGGTCCTGTAGAGTCTCTGGATAGCACTGACGGGCTCTTCTCCCCAGCCGGTCCACGCAGGCCAAGCCATAGCATGAATCCCTGCTTCACCCAAGAACTTTCTTAACATGTGGGCGTGCATTGTCTTGCATTAGTGTGAAATCATCACCAATAAATGGAGCGAAAGGCACAACATGCTCCAGAAGGATTTCCTCCACATACCGATGTGCAGTGAGGCTCCCATTCTCCACGAAGACCAAATCCGTCCTTGCAGCCATACTGATTCCTGCTCACACCATCACACAACCACCCTGAAATGGCGTCCTGGATGAGAATGTGCAAGGGGAATACCTTTCCTCTGGCCTTCTACAGACCCTCTCTCTTCCGTCAGGTGATCGGAGGCCAAACCGCGACTCATCGGCGAACAACACTTGTTCCCATTGTTGTACTGTCCGGCCATGATGTTCCCTTGCAAAACGTAGTCGAGCTGTGCGATGTTCTCTGGTAGGTTCTGGGTCTGTAACTGGTCTTCTGGATTGAAGATTGGTTTCTTCCAATCTTCTTCGGACGGTTCTCTCACTAGCATCGACCCCTCGAACTTGGTGGAGTCGATTTCATGCTTCATTGGCGGTGGAGTGACAGTCGTGAAGAACTTGAAGTTTTAAGAAGCGGACATCTCTCTTCGATTTTGTTCTTCTCGGGCCTGATCCTGGTCTCCTTGCAAAGCCTCCAGTTTCCCTGTACCTTCGTACGGTTCTGGAAATCGTGGAAGCTGTAATCCTCAACACTTCTGCAATGTAATGCATGCTGCGACCATCTTCCACCAAAGCAACAACTTTTGCAGCTTGTTCAGGGCTTAAGGGCATGTTTGCTCCAGAAAGCTAATTACGACTATCACAGAAAGATCCCACAAACACATGTGATTGAAAAGGGAACAATTGAAAGTACAACACTAAGCGCTATAAGAGTGGGAACACATTATTGGGTTACATCCAGTGATGTGTTTTCCAGGTTGCACGGGAAAAATCAATTGCGGCTAGTGCAATCAAAAATCAACACTCCATTGTTTGCTTGCAAAGCAACACCAATAACATACCCCGTCTAAAAAAATAGGTTAAAGTGCTTCACTTTGATTAAATAGATAAATTACACAATAATTTCACATCATTTATTGGGTGTTGCGTTTTTCGTGCCGGTCAGTGTATTTGAAATCACTAAATACAGGCCCACTGGCCTGATACAAGTCTTGGAAACTGACTTGTGCTTATCAGCGATACTTTTCAGTGCCTTAAATCAGAAGTGACTTTCTTGGCAGAGCTGGGAATTGAACCCAGGCCGGCCTCTGGGCTGAGGGCATACAATATTAGTAAATACTGAGTGTACTTATTGTTACTTCCTAGAATCACCCGGGCATTTCAGGTGACCGATATAATGATACAACAAAATGCATTAGATAGATGAATTTCAACCATCTGAAACTGAAGAAAACCTACCAGTTATACGGCTTACATCTACAAACATACCTCAGCGTACAGCTCGGCTACTCTGTGGGTGTATATTAAATGCCTCTGAACACATCCTGTAGCAATCCATACCCAAGTCCCAGGATTGAAACCTAGCTGCCAGATGGCCATGGCCTGTTGGTTAGGTTTTCCAGCACTGTGTTGTAATTTCCATTTTGAGTGGGGGTATACTTAAAAATTATACGGAATAAGTTAGGCATACAAACACCAACCCCCATCCTTTCTACTGTAATCAGTCCACAATAATTAATCCCATGTCATTTTTTCAGGTAGAGCTTTATAATCCCTGCCTAATCTAATTAGGTAGAAATAAGTGTTCACCAACTGAAAAGATACGTATCACTTGATTTTGATAGGCATACAAGTATCTACTACCCCATTAATCATCATGACAGTCTTAGAGTGGCACCCCGTAATATGGCTGCAATTTCCAGTTGTTGTAATTATTATTATTACTGTCTCAGGGTCCAAATTTGCCCTAACCCAGAGCCTACATACTTCTCGGGTCATCCCTGGATCTGGGACAGAGGCCAAAGTGACACGTGAATTATGAGAGCCCTACATAAGACATCACAGAAATGTGCCATCATCCCCTACCTGTGCAGCATAATTGCTACTATGTGCAAGTTTTAGGATAGAATCTTCAGTTGGCATTTGAGGTTGTTCAAATGCAAGGGGCCCACGTCAGTAGATTTACCTACCAGTAAACAGGCATCTCAAAAACCAATTGTTACCAATTATTAGGGAGTGGATGTTGTTGAATTGTCATTTTCTTTTCACATGAAATGATTTGAGGTAGTCCACCCTACTATATCAAGAGGTAAGAGCTGATAACTTGTTATTTCATCCTTTTTTTTACAATTCTGTGGCATTACTTACTAATCTCATGAATTTTTAGATTATTTTAATGAATTATATTTTTCATACACTTAAAGATGTTAAATATTGTTCATGGCCAAGTAAACAGTAACTTTAGTGGAGTGCTGATCCTTCTCCAAACTACTGAAATCAGCCGAAACACCTTTTGTAATGATGAATGATAATTGTAGAATGATGTGGTAATAGATGTTTCCTCCTCTGCTGTTTATAACCCACCCTTTTTACAGTAGATCACGACTTAGCCTACATAGTGAAATTCCAGTTGTGTTGGCCATTATACGCATGAATTATGGGACAAATAGAATATTACCATCCCTGCGCATACTGTACTAGTCGCCAATAATCTTCATCCAGACCAATGGTTTTTGCCTAGACTAGGTACCACGTTAAATTAACGGCCGAGGGGACCCGATGCTCTAACCACGCGTCACCCCAATATCTGCAGGCCAAATGGCTGGGCAGCGGCCGCTTGGTAGGCCTAGGCCCTTAACGGGCTGTAGTGCCAGGGGTTATTATTTTATTATAATTAGGTGCCACGTTAGTCGTATATACACCCCTGATTTTTGTCATGCACAGTGGGAGCGCAAGTGCATCAATTATCTTTATCTAGACCAATCATTTTGTCAATTAATGCTCTTTCACATAATTACAAGGTGTATCTGTATCCCACATGTTGGTAACAGTAACGTGAAGTCAATGTGTGCGCATGGGTAACAGTTGAAGGGACCTCACGTGGCTGACAAACATGACTGCCGTTGTTGAATGAGCAAGTGTAGAATCCAGGATCAGCACTTCACTACAATTACTAATTAAGCTGATGATGGTAAGTGAATAAGAAAAGGGTTCGTGTTTTGCTAGTTTTGTTAATTCTTTGGCAAACGCATCTAATGGATAACATTTAATGAATAATATCAAATTTCAATCTGAATTAATTAAAATTTAATAATAAATTGAATTAGGTTGTTCTTTTCTATCTGGAAAGTTTGTTTCTATATTAAGTATGAAGAAATAAGGTTCTAAAAATATATAATATTTAACATAAAATTCATGTTATGTCTTTTCTCTACTAATTAAAGCAATTACACAATGACCAGATTTTTCCCTGCAGAAAGAAATGCATTTTGTAGATTTTTTAAGAAAAGCATAACTTATTTCTTTTATTGTATAGTAGGTGCAGAAGAATTAATGGCTTTGGTCCTTCATTCAAGAAATCCAGCACATTGATGAACTAGCAAAGTAGGCCGACACAACGTAGGAGCACCTAATTTCCACAGCAGCTAATATGGAACAATGAAAACTGAGCTGGTTTTGGGTGCAATAAGGTTCGAGAGGGGAGAGTGAGAATGACCGAGCAAGACTGTGATTGATTGATTTATTTCTGTCTGTCTGTTAGGTAGTCAGCCCGAAGGCTGGTTGGATCCTCAAAAGGCACCGCCGTTAGGTTATGTGGGTAGATACCCACAAAAACCCAAGGCAGCGCTATATTGAGGCATACTAGGCAAGAAGAAGAGTGAGGTAGTTTGCCATTGCTTTCCTCACTGAGTCAGTACAGCAGTACTAACCCTATGACTAGAACCTTTCACAGCATCCACAGGCACTGACTGTGCCCTGAATGTCATTACTAAGCACCACCCATACCTCAGTAGCTTCCATATAATCACAGCCATGAGTGAGACTGAGACATCGGTGAAAAGCCACATTTTACTCTCGCCTGTGCCAACAGACAAATGCAAATGTACTGCATTCATCAAGAGATGGCAAACAGAAGTGATGATATAGTCCCTGGGCCTGTTGTCATCTCTTGATGAATGCAGTATCTGTTGGCACAGGCTAGAGTAAAATGTGCCTATTCACTGATGTCTCGGTCTCGTACATGGCTGTGATTGTGTGGAAGCTACTGAGGTATGAGGGATGCTGAGTACTGGCATTCAGGACACAACCAGTGCCAGTGGCTGCTGTGAAAAGGTTACTCATAGTCATAGGATCAGTGTGTTTGTTCTGACTCAGTGAGGAAATTAATGGTAAACTACCTCACTCCTCACCTTGCCTAGTATGCCTCAATATAGTGCTGCCTTGCCTTTTTGTGCTTTCTACCAGGGGCAGCCAGTGAGGTAGTGCCGGTGTGCCATGCCACCACCAATGTGCCCTCTCAATAACAGTTTATATTCAATTTAAGCTTCAAGGAAATGGCAAGCATATCTTATTGTGCATTCAATTGAACGAGCGCGCAAACTGACATACGCTCTGGCGGCACTTTTCTGAATGAGTGAGCCAGGCCACACGGGCTCCACCTCCGAAAATAAGACTCAGCACCAATAAAGGTTAGTTTGGCTTGGCTTTGTATGTGTTGTGTTGGGCCACAGATTACCCTAGGTAGAGCCAACAGCCGCATGGCGCATTCACCAGAGTGCAGCATCCAAGTGCAAGCTAGAATTGCTTGAAGTGATTTACCGTATATACCCGAATGTAAGACGACGTTTTTTCCCACTTTTTGTGTTATAAAAATTTGGGGTCGTCTTATATTCAGGGTATTATTATTTTTTTTTTAAATTGTTATTATTATTTGCAAAGTAGTATGTGGTGTTGGCATCTTGTAACTCACAACAAATCAATGTGTTAATGAAGATTAAAATATGGTTTGTTATGTTTAATTACCATGCATATACGAATAGCATACATTTTTAGGTTACGATTTACACATACTCGTCATTTTAAGCGGATAAATTATATGTTCGAAAGCATACGGAAATATGTTTTAAAACAATCTTTACAAGAACAACCAGTCAGTACGAGCAGTAATTGAGTGATCAACGTATCTTAATTTAATAACGTCTCCCATTCTTGAACAAAGAAATTATAGATTATGTCTTGGAAAAGCGGGCAGAGGGATATCCGATAACACGAGACGTTATAAAAATGAAAGCACGACCTTAAGGGCATATATTGTGTAAGTTATGAGTTAGCGAGTATTTTTTGGAAAAAATCTCTAAGATGCAGTTGATAACTAGGCCTCGTCTTATATTCGGGGTCGTCTTACATTCGGGTATATACGGTATATTTCAACCACCATATGGCAGCACAATGCAGAGGACGCAGCTCCAGGGTTCCCAATTTAATGCTTCTATATCTGGCGACTGTTAAATATATACAAGATGCTTTTAGTTCTTTCTTGTTAGACATTTAGCGACTTTTTCACACTCATATTGGTGGCAGGAATACTTATTTCTCTATTTATAATGTAACAATCCGCACTTTTAGCATTAAGTTTCGGTTGGTTTAAGTTGGCGACACGGTTACGCCTACCAGTACGCAGATGCTAATTCTCGGTTTTGTTAACTTTCCTGGAGGCATTGCAAGTTCATTTTATTTTACCTGTTTATTTTGCGGTGGCCACTGAAATTGTGTCAAAGTTGTATTGCAGGTCTTGTACACTTACACAGTTAAATACTGTGATTCTGAAACTTAGGCCTAGAGCATAAAATATGCAGTGTGTATACTAGCAACATTTGAATGATTTGATTGCAAATTTTGAATTTGCTGGCACCACCAAGATAATTATTACCAGCCGCTACTGCTTTCTACCCCCATAAACTATAATAGAATAAATTTATTGCAAGTAGGGATATTGCCCCAGTGGCAAATATATACATGTAAATACACAAAATAGTTAAATCATAATGAACGTGATGGACATAACACCACTAACTCAGTAATATACAGTACTCACTACCCAAAACAATTCAATTACCGGTAGCCTATCTGCAGGCGCAGATTCAAGGGGGGGTCACGGGGGTCATGACCCCCCCCAAACGGAGACCAAATTTTTTTGCAAACTCAAAAAACGAAAACACAATTACCAGACAAATAAAACTTAACGAATTTTAACTGAAAAACAGTTTTGTTTCATTTTATTCAATACTGAATTATCTTTATTGGAATTATTATGTTCTGTTACAACTGTACATATTTACAACTTCAAACCTCTTTTATAAAAACTATTAGTTATACAACAAAATCAACTCGTCTATTTTGTTAAGCAAACCTTGTGATTACCGAATCGATGTTTATAGTGATGTCACGATGAATGTGCAGCAATGAACGGATAGGAAACTGGGGCTTTTTTCGCACCAAAAATTTTTGCCGACGTCCAAACTGCAAGCTTGGTTGGCAATTTAAGCTGTGACTTTCTCCCTTTGTCGGTATCAACTCGACTTGCCGAAACTGTAACGTCCCTTGATCCTTTTCTCGAAGCTCGATGTAAGAGTCGCAAAACACGCCGTTGCAATTTGTACGAATATTTTTGGTGCGATAAACGTATCAAATTTCTATCCATGAAGCTTGCAAAAAAATTGGTCTGGTTTTGTACGTTTGGTTATTTTGTGATTGCGTTTTTAGTGATACCATTTTTCTTGACAATTTCGATTCTCTGACCCCCCCCCCCAAAGCCAAACTCTAGATCGAATCTTTGACCTCCCCCAAAAGCAAACTCTAGATCCGCGCCTGCCTATCTGTACAGTACGGTATCTTACAGACAGCCTATATACCCCTCACTTTTACAATTCGTTGACCTCATTAACTGTTCTTATTTTGCCATCGCCTGACCTTTTCTTTGAATCGACGCACATTTTCTGTTATGGGGCTGACGATGTCTTCTGGTAAACTGTTCCACTCTTTCTCACCCCTCCCTTTTTGAAGATCCGACCAGCCTCTGGGCTGACTCTACCTGTACATGGCAACGAAATAAAATAATGTATCCAAACAAAGCTGTACATTTCTGGAAACACAACAATAATGCAATGCTTTCCATTAAATTGAATTAGTGTTTTTGTTCTTCCCATCAACATGAGTTCTTGTAGCTTACAAAATGTGAGGTTTTCTCTCTGCTCTCATGAAGTTTAACTTGAAATAGCGTAATTTGAGAGACCATTTTTCACCTTGTGGCGTACTGACTAGCATTCTTGGCGGTCACTACTGAGGACTGAGTTCCATTCCTGGCTCTGTTAAGAAATTTAATTCTGGTCTGAGGACTGGAATTAGGCGGAACTGAGAAGAGGTGGGTTCGATTCCTACCATCCTAGAAGTTGTTTAATAAGGTTTACTACCCTACTACCGGGTGAGTTAGCCATGGTCGTTACGGTGTGGCTGCAGGCAGTCGCTCACGTCCGGGAGGCGAGGAGGCTCAAATCCCCCCGCCGGCAACCTTGAAGATGGTTTTCTGTGGTTTCCCTTCTTCCTTCCAGGCAAATGCCGGGGTTGGTCCCTAACTATAGGCCACAGCCGCTACCTTCCAATTCCTCGTCATTACATTAACACTTTTCTCCCCAGACAATACTCCACACGCTCACCCAATGGTTGTCCGTATAGAAGCAGCTACAAAACTCTGGCCGAACATGTCCTCGGACACTCCCGGCACTAAAACCCTTTCTCCTAACAAAACGCTAAACAAACTACCCTACTCCACAGGGGCGTAAAACACGGGTAGGGCAGGGGGGCACTTCCCCCCTCAAGTTTTAGGTGCAAGACAAAAATAAAAGTAGCCTAATGTAAGATAACCCGAAACTATTCTATACATGATTTAATACTACGTTACGCGGAATATCGGAAAAGCCTTCTTGCCTTGCTTAGTTGTCATTTCTTTATTCTACGGAACAAACAGTCTCTTTTCCCCCGTTTTCCACCGAGGCGCTTTGAGCTTTGTACCCGTACCACGACAATTCAAAAATGTGCATTATTTCTGACTGCCGGTTTAAAACTAAGAAAGTGTTCGGGTCATTTGCTAGACGTTTCCAAAAAATTGTTTATGTTTTGTATTTATATTCTGATTATATTTTGTATTCTAATTAGAAATAATGAATAAAATCATCTTTTTTTTAAATATAGCGTTAGGCCTACGTTACCGTGTTATGTCAAGTTTTAAAACCTTAAACTAAAAACAAAACACATTCCCTGGTAGATAGGTGACCGTAGTTTATAAATTTGACCCCCCCCCCACATTTGCGAGGAGTTTTACTCCCCGGCTACTCCAGACAAATGCCAGTATGGTACCTAAATTATATGCATGGCCACCTCCTACCCAAATCCTAATCTTTTATTACAAGTACTCACACTACTACATACATCACAATATCACAGGTTATCAGACACATTCTACACTCACTCAAGTACATGGGGATAAATGGCCATGGTTTGCAAAATCCCTATATGAATCAACGAGACATATTTTCCAGAACATTCAAAGAGAGAGACAGTAGTTGAGGAGTTTTTTTTAAAACTACCGTAGTTATTTATAAATATTAAGCATGACTGGCTACGATGATAGCAATTAGTTGGAAATTGGATCGAGTCAGAGAGAATGAGTGGTATTGAGTGCAATAAGTTACATCTGTGCTCAGGAACAGAACTCGAACCACTGCATCACATCTGTGGATCAAATAGGCTATATATACTGTATTGATTTATGCAAATATCCTTGCTAGCTCAATAAGTTAAAAAACAAACCTACCGTAGGCCTACTTTAGATTTAGATTTTAAAAATAAAAAATATGCAAATTAGTCCCAGATCATCCACCGAAGATCTAATTCACAAGCATCATAATGTAATTATTCCCTCGGACGGTGTGACATAGTTGTTGAATCTTGTCCTTCAAACCCCAAGATTGTGGGTTCGATCAATTAAGGGTGTTTTAAGTGAGCCAGCCTTGCATTAGTAGACTTAGAAGAAGAGTATCTTACCATGTAAAATATCCCTCTATTCTCTAAGCATCCCCGCATCATGAAAACCCATATGACCACCTTGTGGTGTAGTGGTTAGCATGTCTGGCTTTCATCCCTGAGGTTTAGGCTCGAATAATAATAATAATATTGTTATTTATTTTACGTCTCTTAACAACTGCGGCTTTTAGAAACGCCGGGGTGCCGGAAGGGGATCTTTAACGTAAATCTACTGACACGCCTCCATCGCATTTGCGCACCCTCAAATGCCAGCTGACTGCGCCAGGATACGAACCTGCAACCTTGGGCACAGCAAACGAGAACGTTACCGCTGAGCCACGCAGCCAGCCGTTCAGGTTCGATTCGATTCCCATCCTAGAAGTGGATTTCCGTGGTTTCCACACTTCTACTCCATGCAAGAGCCGGTCCCTAGTCTCAATTACAAATACACACACTACAGATACCACAATAACACAGCTTAAGGTAGGCAACCCACACGCTTTTTTAATTCTTTCTAGATAGGTTTCCCATGAAAAGTCACTCACACATGGGGAAAGCTTCCTCGCAAGATATCCTCTGGTGTCCCTAAAGCTGGACACGCGGCTTACTCTTCGCATACCATACGGTATATATTTTATTGTTTGATTGATCATCTTAAGTGATTCATTAATTATTATTATTATCATATACAAATGAGGACAGAATCCTGCAATGCCATTTTAATTTTAATCTCAACTTAACTAATGTCTCGAGTACCACATAAAATTGAACACATGAATACCGTAGTAGCCTTACTTAACACTTACGTGAGGATAAACTGCTCTCAGTTTTGTCACAGTTTTTTCTTCTTCTTCAAGCCTGTCTAATTGAAACATCAATTGTTCTCTTCTCTTGCAGATTATACATCTCCCTGCCATCAGAAATCACAAATTTTAAACTAAGCAGCAAAGCCTGGCGTACTTCACCTCGCAGTGTGGGACCAAGAATGTAACTGAGGCTACAATATCGCCAATAATGGTGACAATGACTCGCTTATCAAAGGATGCCGCCGCCGCGGACAATAATAGGCCCAGTGTAGCCAGCCCGCAACTGTGTTGCCTCTTCCGTTCGCCAACACAACTCCCAAGGAATGTTTGCAAACGGCTATAAGGTTACAACGGATTAAAATTAAGCTGAAATATTCATCAATACATATAATGCGCTTAAGGGTCAAGGGGTACCCTAGAATTTTTTCACGCGATTTACACGTGCGGGTATGGTACGGAAGGTCTGTTCTATATATTCTCCATTATATAAGAATGAAAGTCGCCTCCGTAGAGTAGTGGCCAGCATGGTTAGCTGCCACCCGAAGGTCGTGGGTTCGATTCCCGGCTCTGCCACGAAATTTGAAAAGTGGTATGAGGACTGGAACGGGGTCTACTTAGCCTCGGATTCCCACCTCAGCCATCCTCGAAGTGGTTTTCCGTGGTTTCCCACTTCGTCTTCGGGCAAATGCCGGGATGGTACCTCCTGTAAGGCCACGGCCGCCTCCTTCCCTCTTCCCTGCCTATCCATCCCAATCTACCCTTACCTTCCCATCCCTCATGAGACCCCTGTTCGCTTTGCAGGTGAGGCCACCTGGGCGAAGTGCTGATCACACCACCCCAGTTGTATCCAAACCGACCAAGTGTTCCCAGCTCTAGGCCACTGCCTGGAAAGGCGGTAGTGGTGAGTTCCCTCGCTGAGTCCGTGGGAACCACCAACCTGGAGGGTAAAATTGACTACAAAAAAAAGTTTGTCTTTATTTTCTGAATTTCTTCGGAAATACGTGATATTTGCCCATATTAGACTGTTTTATGACAGCTGCGTGCAAACATTTTTTTTTTTCTGTTTGTCTGTGGACAATTTTTTGTGTTCTTATAACTCACGGCTGGGTGGATTAACGTAAAATTTGATACAGATATCCATCAGAGGCACGACACTAATCATTTATGTAACTCTTCTCCGTACCTCTCATAAAAGGGGGCCTACCACCTTAAAATGCATGCTGAAATAGGCATAGAAGGGTGAGACAAAACTCATTTTCAGCCCCTCAATGTGAGAAACGAAACTCGGGGGCCCTAAAAGGACCCCAAAAACCACAGTTTAAGGCCCTAAAACCAACAGTTTTTGAGATATTCCCAGAAGACTAATTTAATTTAATAAAATAAAGAAAGAATGCATAGGCCTACCGGTAACTATGGCAACTGAATCTTAGAGGTACATCTATTTCTGTAAGACGCAATGCAATTCCATTTATTACATTACTGTGAAGGTTTGCAAACTGCTATAAGGTTATAACGGATCCAAATTAAGCTGAAATATTCATCAATACATATAAGGCGCTCAAGGGGTCAAGAGGCACTCTAGAATTTCTGTTAAGGTTTGCAAATGGCTATAAGGTTATCACTGAACCAACTGAAACTGTAAAATTCATCAATGTGCTTAAGGGATTCAAGGAGTACTCTAGATATTTTCACACGACTACACAAGCGTTATGTCGTACAGAAGGTCTATTATACCTCCAAACAGCAACATTATTCTACAAAATTCCTGATTTGAAATAGTAGACTATTTTTGCTGCTTTTAGGAATTTGGCCCATTGGAGTCTAAAAAACCTGAATTTTCATGTACCACAAGCCTGTATAATTTATAAAAGGGGTCTTCCTGTGGTTGGGAACTTGACACTACGGTTAGGGTCAGTTTGTATGTGACTTGTATTGCGATTCGTCTACGAGGTTTTCAATTTTATTTTCCCGTCAGGAAGAACACGTTAGGTAAATTCAGTTTGACAGCATATTTTAACTAATCATTTTTCTTGGTCGACAAACAGGTTCCAAGCCCCTAACCATTGCAACAGTAGCTCAATTGATAACGTCTGGTTATTAATACCTAAGACCGTTCGAAGAATGGGTACTTCTGCTAGTAGCAAATAAGAGTGGGGGGCACTTGCCTCAAAAGACGCATGCATTGCAATAATCTCGGAGCCTCAGCTGCAGCAGTTGCGACAAGTCGGACGGATGATTACACAATTGATGCCTCACGCCTAATTAGCCAACTGCTGTACACTTAATGATTGTTGCTCTACGGGGTGGAACATCTGCCACCTGTGTGAAGATTTTCTTGTACCGTATCGTAGTTAATTGTCTGATAACCTGTGTTCCTGTGGTGACCATAGGACTAGTAGTGAGTTTATTAGGGTTATCGATGGGGTGGGAGCCCTGGAGTGTCGACCCCATTGTGTTAGGGTAGCGCGGTTGCCTCTCACCCGGAGGCCACGGGTTCGAATCTCAGTTCCGTCAGAAACTGACGTGAGGGCTGGAACGGGATGCACTCAGTCTCGTGAGACAATTGAGTAGCTGTCTGACAGTGAGGCAGCGTCCCGGTCACGAAAACCAAGATTAACGGCCTGGATTAGATGTGGGAAACCACGGAAAACTACTTCCAGGATGGCTGAGGTGGGAATCGAATCCACCTCTTCTCAGTTTTGCCTCACGAGGCTGAGTGTACCCCGTTCCAGCCCTCAGACCAGAATTACATTTCTTGGCAGAGCCGGCAATCGAACCCGGGCCTCCGCGTTGACAACCAAGAGTGCTAGCTGACCACGCGTCACCCCGTAATCAGCAGGCCAAAAGGCTGAGCAGCGCGCAGCGGTCGCTTGGTAGGCCTAGGCTAGCCCTTCATGCGCTGTAGTGCTACGTTTTTTTTAGGGCCCTGGAACTGAAATTAGGTACCATCCCGGGATTTCCCTAGAGGGAGGGGAGTTGACCGCTGAAAGCAGCGGGATTTGAACCACCGATCTTGCTGCAGCTCCTCATTGCAGTCGTGGTGTACGATTTAGCACGCATAGCTACGCCGCGGAGTGAGATATTCCGCTCAGATAATAATATTTTTGTGAACTAAAGGAGATAAAAAGTGAGCTTTCCATTTGAAACACGTTGCACCTACATTTTGAGAGTAGCAAGAGCCCCTACAAAGCGTTCACTAACATTCACTATAACAGGTGCGTCCAGATCAATGAGAACAGAGAAGAATAGAGAGGGCAAGCTGTAGCAAGTGCCAATGCGGCGCGTGAAGCGGCGAGAAGGCGGTTGCTTCCCGCACCACTACGAGATCAAACGGCGAGTGCAAGCCACATTCTGCATAGTCTGCGATCAAGTTCATGCTCTGTTACTGCTAAGATTGCTGTTATTTTCCGTATTAACTTTATTGCCACCACTAACTGCTTCAAGCCATTGGGTTTGAAGAGAAATATATATGTTTAATGCAGCCAATGACCAAAGCAATTACAAGTATATACAATTTATGTATATTATACATATAACAATGAAGTAAATACTATTGTACATTTTTAACACTAATTTAGTCGCTTCGGAGTTGTGTTAGGGATATACGTCTCTGGTGACACAAAAGTGCATGATATCGATCACACTGTTTATCGCACTGTTCACATATTCACGACACTTTGTCCGGAGTATGGAACGCATTTTTCTTGCAAATGCGATGGTGGAACCCGTGTACTGCATATCGCGTCAGCATGTGGCGCAGATCTTAGTCCACAGCTTTCCAGTCTGTAGACGTCATTGCTTCGGTCGAATAGAAATCCAGTCATATCTCTTTTTTCTTGTTCTGTAGTTCTACTAATAGTTCCTGATATGCCTTTGTGGATGGTAGGGGCATTTTCTGTCTTAATTGCTCTATGAAGAAAGGTTCTCTGACAAGCTCGTAAGTTAGTCTGGAGTGGGTGAATTTCGATAGGCTACGCATAATAGTATCTTAAGATATGTCGCTTTGATCTGCTCGATGTTTTTAAGATTTGATTTGGTGAGATATGTCCATATTAATTCTAGTCCGTAAGTCACTATGGGAATTATTTTGGTGTTGAAGATTAATCTCATGTAATTTATTTCAGGATTAGGGCATAACCCAGCTCTATTTGGGTACATTCGTGTTGACCGATTGAAAAGCACCAAACTTTTGTTGAAGATTTTCATGGCAGTGGATACAGAAAGTCTGCGCAGTAGCTGGATGTCGTTGATGGCCAGTATGGCTGCCGTTGCTCTATTTCTGATGTGCTTAGTAAAGGTCGTACCGGTAGTCTGTAGTGTCATTCCGAGATAGTTAAATTCCTTAGCTATTTTGATTGGCTCCTGGGTTGGCGTGAAGAACAGTTGCTCCCTGACAGTTACTTTCCCTCCCTTCCTAAATATCATTTGAACTGTATTTTGCTCATTAATCTCTAGCTTATTCTTCTCTGCCCATAACATTATGCGATACATACATTCCTGTAGTACCTCCAGGTTTGTTGCGGCTAGTGCCGTGTCGTCTGTGTAAGCGTAGAATGTGATCTGCTCCTTCAGATTTCCGAAACACTCGCTGACATCTGACGTTGCAAGATTGAACAGTAGGGGGCTCGCTGGATCACCCTGCAGAATTCCATTGGTCTGTCGTATCGGGGTCGAAGTTTGGATGTTATGTTTGATGATGAGCTCATTTTGTTGCAGTGTCTTATCCATGATGGCCGTTAGATAGTTGTCTTCTCCGATCATACGTTTCAGCTTGTCAATGATTATCTGGCGGTCAAGTAGGTCGAAGGCCTTCTTATAGCCGATGAATATGACGTGTAGTGTCCCTCTGTGATGCCTGAGTGCTTCCTTTATATCATCCATTAAGTTACTTATTGCGTGAAGTGTCGATCTGCCTCTCCTAAAGCCAAATCGTTCCGGTATTTGTCCGATTGTTTCCATTTCTAATCTTGTAGACTGGATTTTGGTGAAAACCTTGAACAGTTAGTTCTCCAACGCAATTCCTCTGTAGGAGTCCGGGTGGTCTGGGCTACCTTTACGATGATAATGATAATAGTTGTTTTAAGGGGCCTAACATCTAGGTCATCGGCCCCTAATGGTCTGGGTGATAGCGAAAATGTCAATGAAGTGGAAACCAAAACGAAAATTAAGTGCGAAGGAAAATACTTACAAAAAGGAACTCAGATTGAAACTACTCACAAAATGGAGAGCGGTAATACTGTAACGTGTTTTTCGAGGGGTTTTTATGCAACTGGCATAAGTCAGTAGGAAGCCATTCTATATTTATTTACGCGGCAAATTGTTCAGCCAAGAGAATTTTTCATGGTAATTTATTATTATTATTAATTTATTATAATTATTATTAAGATATTTTCGGAGCATTTTATAAAAATTATAAGCATACAGATAGGTTTTCTATGTCTTAGAAAACGCTATCAAGCAAATTATTACGAACGACGATATCATAGAAAATTATCTGATTACGGAATTTTACGGAGTTTTGTCAGTTAGGGTATTTGAGAGACATGACTCACTGGGAATTCAAATGCAAGCTGATTCCTGTCGAGAAGAATTACGCAAGGCTGGGTCGCAAGGTCTAGAAAAAGCAAATTGTTGGGACGGAAATCGACTTCTCCCTCTCGCGCGCCGAGTGTAATGAGGCAGAGGAGGGGAACTAGCGGCGTGCTCAGCCAATCAGTTGAGACAACGTAAGCTGGAAGACGGTACCATGGTGGGGGAGCCATCGTGTGGATATATCGTTCGACGCGCCGTGAAACGAGGACAATCTGTGTAGAACTTGCAGAGTACGGTTGCAAGTGCGTGTCGCTCCGATGTTCAGTGGAGTTGAAGACTAACTTTTGCAAAACTTAACCAGTGCGGTTGTACGAGTGTTTGGGTCCGAGGTACGGACCATAGAATTATCTAATCTACCAGAATCTCATCATACATCGACGAAGATGACGACCTCCAGGAGACTGTGGGAAGCTCACAGCATCATCAAGTACGAGGGAAATGCTTCGGGCATTTCCAGTGGTAAGCGCTAATGACGCAGAAATACGCAATCTCTCATTTTTCTTTGTTTTATATTTCATAATTCAGTAACTTCATAGCTTGGAAATAAGAGTAAAATCAATTTATCAGACTCCGTTTTCACGTAATTTTCTATCGGTAATATTCAAATCACAACGCTCCAATTTAAATTTTATACTTATTATTATCAATTTTGCTATACTTGTTTTATATAATAAATTCATTTCTTTTACAATGCAATCTTTGCTTTCAGTAGGTAGCATTAGATATAGACCAATTCCTTCTCCTGATACAATTGTTTGTTGGGTTAATGATCAAATCATACCACGATCTGAGTGAATAGATTCTTGACGGTGTTCTACCAGAGCTAGACGTTGTTAAATACAAATTTAGATTTCAGCATTGCGTTGAAGTCTTGGCGCCCATTAAAACAACATAGCTTAGGCAAAGGTAAACTGCTACAATTATCACCCAACAGTGAGCGCTATACAAACAATTACATTTGTCGCTACCAACATGGGGCACTAGTTACCATTACATTTGTCGCCGACAACTTGGGGCTGAAAACCTAATAACATTTGTGGAAGGAGAAGGGTATATATTTCTGTGCCTGTATTTTGGGGGTTATTTGTCTTTATCAGTGTATATCATTATAGGGGATGAGAAAGAAAGACAGATGAGGTTACGTAGTGGTCATCAACTGGAGAGTGATGATACGAGCAGTATGTCGAGTGATGGTAGTACCGGGGTAGCGGAGGTAAATCCCGATACTGAAACAGGGAGTGTAGGCGGCCAACCAGAATTAAAAACTTTACTTCTCGAGTTCATGTATCAGAACAAAATTAGTAGTGATGCCTTAAATGCAAAATTAGAACAGAATAATGCAAAATTAGAACAGAATAATGCAAAATTAGAACAAAACAGTAGGGAAAATAAAGAAAGTACAGACGCTTTAAACGCAAAACTGGAACAAAACAACGCTAAATTAGAACAAAACAGTAGGGAAAATAGAGAGAGTAATGAAACTTTAAACGCCAGATTAGAACAAAACAGTAGGGAAAATAGAGAGAGTAATGAAACTTTAAACGCCAGATTAGAACAAAACAGTAAGGAAAATAGAGAGAGTACTGAAACTTTAAATGCTAAATTAGAACAAAACAGTAGGGAAATGAGTGACAAATTCGAACTGATTAGAGGTGAGATCAGGGGGGTGATGGAAGAAAAGGCTAAAGAGATTATTGCAGATGTAGACAGAAAATTAGGAAAAGTACAGGAGGAGTTGGAAATTAGAATCAGTACACAGGCTTAAAATTTAAAAGAACTAGTGCAACTGGAAACACAGCAGGTCAAAAAGCAATTGGGGGGAGAAATTGACATAATTCAGGTAGCTACTAAAGAGGTTAAGGAACAGCTGGGGGGTAGAATTGAGAAAGTCCACTCACAAATAGTTGCAGAAGTAAATGATTTAAGAGAGAGTAATAGAGAGAGCATTAGCAAGATTGAGGAGAAACAAGCAAAGCTATATGATAAAGTAGAAAAATCAGAAGGAAACATTAAATTAACAGTAAACAGTATTGAGAGGAAGGCTGAGGAGAAAATCGCAGAATTAGAATTAAAATTAAAAGCTAGGATCAGGCAAGAAAATAGTCAGAATAGGCCAGTTTTTGTGAATAGCACACACAGGGAGGTAGAACTGGGTAAGTTCAGCAATCGACAGGGGTGCCCAATGGAGTTCATGAACACTATAGAAAATAAATTCGGGGAGAGGTTGGAAAATGGTAGTATTGAGTGGTGCCAGGTAGTTGAAATTTTAGAACAAGTGTTTGTGGGGGAAACGAGGAATTGGTTTGCTGTCTACAGAGACAAGTTTACTGATATTAATGATTTTAAAATGAAATTCTGTGAAAAGTTCTGGAATGAGGTTATTCAGTCGCAGCATCGTGAGGGAGTAGTGTGTGGTAAATATAACCCTAAAGGAAGCTCCACCATGACCGAATACTTTTTAGGGCAGGTATTAGTGTGTAAATATCTGGATGGCTTGAAGGAGGAAAGTGATGTGGTAAGGTTGCTACTTAGGCACTTTCCCTATAGGATCAAGGAGGCTGCTTGTATCCAGAATGTAAAGTCTATATCACAAGTAGAAAATTTGTTAAGCACATTTGATGCACTAGGGAGAGGGGGTTATGAGGACAATTTCAATAGGAACCAGGGTAATAATAATAATAGACCTAATGAAGCCAGGCATCAAGAAGTTCAAGGGAACGGTGGTGAAGGGGCCAACGCTCAAAATTGAAATAATAATAATCAGCTAAATCAGAACAGAGGAAATGGCTATGGTAATCAGTATCAAGGGAGGAACAATGATTTCAGGGGAAATCAAGGGAGGAACAATGATTACAGGGGAAATCAAGGGAGAAACAATGATTTCAGGGGAAATCAAGGGAGAAATTATAATGACAATAATTACAACCAGAATAGGGGTCAAGGAAGAGGACAGCCTAGTGGTAGTAATATACAGCCAAACAATGACAACACAGCCCAGAACATCCAGACCAGTTCAGTAGTTAGTAGTACTACGGCCAGCTGTAGCGGTTCTTTAAACGCGAACCAGGCTGCGAAGTAAGGTCAGAATCTCAGTCTGTAGCATGCCCTGTCCATACAATTATACAGGAACCCTATGACCTAAATGTAAGAAATGAATTATTACATGAACTAAATGATGAAGGTATTATTCAGGAAGTGGTTAGTAAGAGCCCCATAGTTAAATTTAACGTGTCCGAGGCATACACAGATGTTTTAATTGATAGTGGTTGTATGAAGAGTTGCATAAGTAGTGCATTTTATGATAAAATGAAAGGAACTGGAGTAAATTTTGAGGAGATGCCAATTAAAAGCACTTTTGTTATCACAGCTGTTGGGAAGAGGTCTAAAGTAATTTCTAAGCAAGTTTTAGTAGACATTAAAATTAATAATCATGTAGAGAAGCAGATTTGCCTTGTAATTCCAAATTTAGTATTCAGTGTTATCTTGGGTTCAGAGTGGCTAAGTAGAGTGTCTGGTAACTTATGTTATGATGTAGGGAGTTTGAAATTTAAATGGGGAGATTCTGAAGTAGAAGTAGCGTTCAATGACCATATTCAGAGGAGTAGTATTGTAGGTGTGATTTGTACTTTAAATGAGATATCGCCAGCCGTAGAGCGGGGTTCTCCATGTTTTGTGGGCAGTGTGATTACGAACGGAAGTCTGGAGGACTCGTTACGTGAGGCTGCATCTCAGGGAAATATAGAGGATGAACAGTGTGTTCGGCTCTATGATGTGTTATGGTGTAATAGGAGAGTTTTTGAGGATCGCATTGGTATGGCCAATTGCTATACACATTCATTGAACGTTATTGATAGGTCAGTATTCACAGGACATAGATATCCTGTACCTTTCGCTTATCAGAGTGCAGTTGAGGCACAAATTAATCAGATGCTTGAAGATGGGATTATTGAGCACTCTAACAGTCCATATGTTAATTCTTTGATCACGGTACCCAAGACCGGCGGCACTGTTCGTATTTGTTTAGACGCTCGTTTGGTTAACAGTAGAATTAGTTCAGATCAGCTGAAATCTATGTCAATAGAGGAATTAATGCAAACATTTGAGGGGAAGAAGTATTTCACTTGTGTAGATTTGAGTTCCAGTTTTTGGCAAGTGCCACTTATGTACGAAGATAGACCATTTACAGCTTTTAGTCATAAATATAACCTTTATCAATTTTGTAGAACACCTTATGGCTTAAAGAGTAGTTCAGCAGCTTTAATTAGGGCTTTAAACATCGCATTAGGGGATGACACAGGAGAGTTTGTTACCATTTACATAGATGATATGGTAATTAGTTCATGCAGTTTTGAGGAGCATCTATGTCATTTAGATATAGTTTTTCAGAAGTTAGATCAGGCAGGGTTCACTTTGAAGCTGTCTAAGTCGTCATTCTGTCAGTCAGAAGTGACATTTTTAGGTCATAGAGTGTCGAGTAGAGGGGTAACACCAGAAGAAAGTAGGGTTAATAAGATACTTAACGCAGAGGTGCCACAGAATGTTAAACAGTTAAAAACGTACCTGGGAATTTGCAACTTTTTCAGGAGGTTCGTTCTTAAATACTCAGGGTTGGTAGAACCATTCAGGGAATTGCTTAAAAGTGGGACTGGGTGGAGATGGGAGTCCAAGCATGATCAGGCTTTTAGAGCGCTAAAGGAAGGTTTTGAGAAAGCTGTAGTGCTGAAATATCCTTTAAAAGATAAGGAATATGTGGTTATGACAGACGCTTCACATATAGGCATTGCTGGAGTATAATGTCAGAGAGATGATGAGGGTAATCTGTGCATTGTATCTTTAGCCTCGCGAGGACTGACAGCAGCGGAGAAAAGATACACGATTACTGAGTTAGAGCTTTTAGGTATTGTTTTCAGTTTAGGGAAATTTAGAATGTATTTAGTAGGGGGGAAATTTGAGATCCACACAGATCACCATGCATTACTGTATATGAGGACTTGTAAACTCAGTTCTAACAGAGTTAGTAGGTGGATTCTTGCTCTGCAGGAATACGAATTCACAGTAAAATATATTAAAGGTAAAGATAACATTCTAGCAGACATGCTATCGAGGGACACTAATTTATGCAGGGATTATCCTGTGGTTAAAGCAGAGGACGGTATTTTAATATGTGCATGTGTGGACAGTAGCAACAGGGCATCGTTACAGACACTGAGAAATATGCTAGGTAGAGCAACATGATGACGTTCATTTAAGGGAGCCACTTGCAAGGTTGGAAGCAGGTGACGCAGAAACATTTATAGTTTCCAAACGTATTGGAAAAACAGCATATGTGCTGGAGAATAGTGAGGGAAACAGATTATACGGGACGTATAATATACATAGCCTACGAAAATATGTGTCATAAAGTGAGTGTGTTTAGCTGGCGAGCCAGCCTATCAAATGAGTAAGTGTGGTATCTGGTGCGTGGGAGGAGTTGGTCTTCCAGGCAGGCGTATCAGAAGTCACACAGGGGGGGTAGTATGTAAGTAAATGAGAGTTTTTAAGGTACAGGGAAATATGACGGGATTGTCGGATGCTCTTGAGCACTAAAATGTCTCGATACACCAAGGCCAGAATTTGGTAGCGCTGGTGAATTCCCATTTGCCTCCTAGAGATGGGTGAGCGCTTGAACAGGGTATTTTTGCTTAAGGCGTCCACGAGGCAAAAGATGGGCCATCAGAATGCGAGACAGTCCTTCATGAAACTCATACATATCAGCACACGTGATTTCTGTTTACGGCCTCGCCATGTAAGATTTGTAAGTGTGTAATTTAAGGTAATTTGTATAATGGTATTATTTGTAGGAGGAGAACGGGTCTGTGTTGAGAACTAGTATGAAGTAGAATATGGTCTACGGGAACTTAACAAGAAAGGGCGATTACGGCACAGAAATATTTGGTGTTATATGTAATGCGCATTTACTGGTTTTTTTTTCAGAAATCAATATTAATTTAATCTACTTTAAAGAGAGATTAAGTATTATGGTCACGAGGCGCTGCCACAATAGTGTGATCGTGTGCTCAGTGATATGTGGAATTGAATGTCACCATAAGGAGGGGACCTCCAGTGAAATTAGGAAGTTCTATGGTGATATAAATATATCAGAACACCTTCAATGCGTGTGATATGACATCATAAATACATAGTGGTCACACATTAATTATGTCTATTTCTCCAACATAGAGAAATTTGAGAGGCGGAAATATCCGTGGAACACTATTCCATATGTAAAACATTGGACTGGTTGCAAAGTGCAATCCATAGTGACAACAAACTTTGACGCAAAGTGCGTGAAGAAAAATTATGAATGTATATATCTGTAATTTAGGGTGATTTCATTTATGTAATATGTATTTTGGATGGGGATTATTAACGTGTCTGGGATAATCGGATAATGGACCGTCGTCACGGTAAATCATCCGATGATCCGAGGCGAATATGTAACGTGTTTTTCGAGGGGTTTTTATGCAACTGGCATAAGTCAGTAGGAAGCCATTCTATATTTATTTACGCGGCAAATTGTTCAGCCAAGAGAATTTTTCATGGTAATTTATTATTATTATTAATTTATTATAATTATTATTAAGATATTTTCGGAGCATTTTATAAAAATTATAAGCATACAGATAGGTTTTCTATGTCTTAGAAAACGCTATCAAGCAAATTATTACGAACGACGATATCATAGAAAATTATCTGATTACGGAATTTTACGGAGTTTTGTCAGTTAGGGTATTTGAGAGACATGACTCACTGGGAAATCAAATGCAAGCTGATTCCTGTCGAGAAGAATTACGCAAGGCTGGGTCGCAAGGTCTAGAAAAGGCGAATTGTTGGGACGGAAATCGACTTCTCCCTCTCGCGCGCCGAGTGTAATGAGGCAGAGGAGGGGAACTAGCGGCGTGCTCAGCCAATCAGTTGAGACAACGTAAGCTGGAAGACGGTACCATGGTGGGGGAGCCAACGTGTGGATATTACGTTCGACGCGCCGTGAAACGAGGACAATCTGTGTAGAACTTGCAGAGTACGGTTGCAAGTGCGTGTCGCTCCGATGTTCAGTGGAGTTGAAGACTAACTTTTGCAAAACTTAACCAGTGCGGTTGTACGAGTGTTTGGGTCCGAGGTACGGACCATAGAATTATCTAATCTACCAGAATCTCATCATACATCGACGAAGATGACGACCTCCAGGAGACTGTGGGAAGCTCACAGCATCATCAAGTACGAGGGAAATGCTTCGGGCATTTCCAGTGGTAAGCGCTAATGACGCAGAAATACGCAATCTCTCATTTTTCTTTGTTTTATATTTCATAATTCAGTAACTTCATAGCTTGGAAATAAGAGTAAAATCAATTTATCAGACTCCGTTTTCACGTAATTTTCTATCGGTAATATTCAAATCACAACGCTCCAATTTAAATTTTATACTTATTATTATCAATTTTGCTATACTTGTTTTATATAATAAATTCATTTCTTTTACAATGCAATCTTTGCTTTCAGTAGGTAGCATTAGATATAGACCAATTCCTTCTCCTGATACAATTGTTTGTTGGGTTAATGATCAAATCATACCACGATCTGAGTGAATAGATTCTTGACGGTGTTCTACCAGAGCTAGACGTTGTTAAATACAAATTTAGATTTCAGCATTGCGTTGAAGTCTTGGCGCCCATTAAAACAACATAGCTTAGGCAAAGGTAAACTGCTACAATTATCACCCAACAGTGAGCGCTATACAAACAATTACATTTGTCGCTACCAACATGGGGCACTAGTTACCATTACAATACTTGCAAAAGGGAATTTAGAACGAAAATACTCACAAAAGGAATAGATTGAAAAATACGCACAAAATGTACGTTAAGTTCAAAATACGTACAAAATGCAATGTACAGTCGAAATACTTACAAAATGCAAGTGAAATTCAAAATACTTACAAAATGCAAATGAGATTGAAAATACGTACAAAATGCAATTGAGGTTCAAAATTCTTACAAAATGCAATTGAAATTGAAAATACACAATGCAATTTAGATTGAAAAATGCGCATTTCAGATTTCAAATAATCACGAAGTGCAATTGATATTCAAAATACTTACAAAATGCAATTGAAATTGAAAATGCTTACAAAATGTATGGTAGATTCAAACTACTGTACTCAATTGGATGGACAATACTTACAAAATGCAATTTAGATTGAAAATACTTACAAAATGTAATTTAGATTCAAAATACTCACAAAATGCAATTGAGAATCAAAATACTTGCAAAATGCACACCTACAAAATGCAATTTAGATTGAAAATACTTGCAAAAGCGGATTAGGTTGAAAATACAAAATGCAATTGAAATTCGAAATACTCACAAAAGTCCCATCCCCTATATTGAAAGACTTACTAAAAAGCAATTTAAATTGTAAATCCTTACAAAATGCAATTGAGGTTGAAAACACTCACAAAATGCAATTTAGATCGAAAAGACTTACAAAATGCAACGGAGATTGAAAACACCTAAAAAATGGAGTGAAGATGCAAAAAAAAAAAAATCGCTAAATGGAATTTAGATACACGGGGAGCCATTTAACAAAAACAGTGCGGGAATCTTAAAGAGAAAAGGAAATATAATGAAAAGAAAACAAGAGGTCTGACCCCTCGAAGAAGGAGGGATCAGGAAAGATGAGTCAAGGGCCAATTAAGGCGGGAAAGTGAAAGATCCCTAGGCCTCGGATACCCTAATACCGTTGGGGTCGGAAAAGAACAAGAGTTGACCAAGGGAGGTCGACAGGAAAGAAGACTGAGAGGAGCCCGGCACAAGTAAGTGGAAGCAATGCCGGACTCAGCTGGGGTCCCGTGGTCGCCAACCCACGTCCCACTAGATGTGAGCCACTGGAGGAGGCTACCTTTACCTTTGTACAATAGTTTTAGCGTTGCGGTTCTCCAGTTGCTCGATACTTTGCCTATTTCTAGGCACTTGTTGAATAAGGCTGTCCATAATTTCCCAAGGTGTGGCAGGGCTTCTTTCAGATGCTCATTGAAGATTTCGTATGTAACGGCAGCTTTATAGTCTTTCAGTTCCATAACCGTATTTGTTACCTCCTCTGTTGAAATGCGAGGGAAGTCTGTATTCCGAGTTGCGTAGGTTGTCCTTGTAGTTGATTGCCTGTTATAGATCTGTTGAAAGTGTGAGTGCCATGTTTCCATTGTGATAGTTTGGGAGAACTTCGGTGTCCTAGGTGTCAGTGCCGCGAAGTGGTTTTCTGAAGCCTTCTCTAACAATCTCTTCCCTTCTTCCTCTACCCAGGCTGCTCTCTTCTCCTTAAGTATGTTTTTGTAAGTGCGTCTATGATTGCTGTAGGTACATAAGAAATCAAAGCCTGAAGCTCTAAGTGATGTATTTTCCATTTAGTAAAATGCCTGACTTAGCATTCCATGGATATTAGGGAGTAGAGTAGTAGACCCTACGTATATTCGTGAAATGAAAAGTAGTCAACATAAATTACGCATCTGTCTACAGTACATGCTTTCGCCTTTCAAGAATAGTTATGCTGCTTTAAACAACGACTTGGTCAGTTGTTTCTCAGGCAGTCTTTAACAAGTTCTATAATTAAATCGAAATGCCTTTGAGGTTTTGTTTATTTCTTACAAAAACTCAGCATATATTTGATGTACCTTTTGTATTTGTTCTCGTGTTCATTAATTATTTTCAATTTGATAAATTATCCTAATATCCCAAAATACTTGATAAAATCGACAAAAAGGAAATTAATTTTTGTGACACACAGAAATTGCATTTTAAACATATTTTGAATGGTATTCTCATCATATGTAAGTCATCTTAAAAGCATCGATGGTCTAAATACATCACATGTGACCACGAATTGTCCCTTTTGATAGTCTACTGGCCCTTAAAGAGTATGAGCTTGTTATTCAGCTTACGAACATATTTTCGACATCTCTAATTATGATATAACTTAATACCGAGATATTTCTCAGCCACAGCTCTGATTAACCAATTAAAATGGTTGTCGTCGAGTTCAAGAAAATGATCCTGGTTGAAGAGATTTCTCCGACCCACACATGAGTTGATCACTTGGTGCACCAGCATTGACTTGCCGTTCGGTTTAGTTATTAAACCAGTGGCGGCCGGCGGATAAATGTTCTGGGTGTTGCATTATTTTCATTAATTTTTCTTTTTAGCGTATGGCTTTTAGTGCCGGGAGTGTCCGAGGACATGTTCGGCTCGCCAGTTTTGTAGCTGCTTCGAGACGGACACCCAATGGGTGAGCTACAAGTACCGTTGGGGAGGAAAGTTGGAAGGGAAGGGCGAGGAGTTGGAAGGTAGCGGCTGTGGCCTATAGTTAGGGACCAATCCCGGCATTTGCCTGGAAGGAAGATGGGAAACCACAGAAGACCCTTTTCAAGGTTGCCGGTGGGGGGATTCGAACCTCCTCGCCTCCCGGATGTGAGCGACTGCCATTAGTCATGCCGTAATGACCACGGCTAACTCATTAAGGTGGTACATGGGCACACGCAGGATTTTTACTAGGGTGGGGGTGGGGGGGGGGGGCATGTATTATTTTTTATTTCATTATTTATATGTCACTAGATGATATTAAGATGTACCCCCCCCCCCCCCTCTCCCTCCGCAATTTTTGCTTCATTTCTTACTTGTTTCATGACATTCATTATTTGGCTGCTCTTAAACCTTTGGGTACATGGAATTTATGCCATGAATGGGAGGAATTTTTTTTTTTAGTTCAGAGTTTTTGTCCATAGGAGTTCGCTTTTCTTTGTGAATCATCGTCATAATGTCCATTTTTTTAAATCAGGCAAAAAGTAGTTGTATCACAATGTATCGACAAATATAACAAGTAGTTCCGTGAAGAACGAAAGCCTATTTTCATAATATCCTACTTATGTTAATTGACTCTATGAACATAAAAACTTTCAGTTTGATTATATAAAAAATTCGTCGATATTGAGAACCGTCTAAATATTTCGGATGATCGCCATTTTGGATTGTTATATGTATAGGCCATAGAGTTATGTACCATTAAAGGAAAATTATTGCGTAGCTTCATTATGCAAACTTTCACTTCGATCGCCTGATTACGACACAAGAAATAAAAACTTAATTTTAAAATTCCGCACAGCCGCCATCTTGAGTTTATGTAAACAATTGAACTAAATTAGATGCTAGTGCATTACAATACGTATAATCATATACTGTACCATATTTCACTGCGCTCAGATGGTTAAATCACGAGAAAAATCTATTAAAACATTTCAAATTCGCTTGGCCGCCATGCTCGTTTTATACTTTACTGGTTTTTGAAAGTTACATAGATAAACGTGCAGTAGTGCCCTTTATCATTGTGCAAACTTTCAGGGTGATATCAGTAATAGTTTCGGAGATATAGAATGCCAGTGAAATATTTCGCACAGCCACCATCTTGAGGTTATGTTAACAATTGAACTAAATTAAATGCCAGTGTATTACAACGTGTATAAACATTTGCTGTACCAAGTTTCATTGCGTTTGGATGGTTAAATCGCGAGAAAAGTCTATTGAAAAGTCGCAACTTCGCTTGGCCACCATGTTGGTTAAATAGTTAAATAGTTACCAGGTCTCTGAAAAATCCATAGGTGAACTTTTAGTAGTGCACTTAATCACCGTACAAAATTTCAGAGTGATATCCCTATATATATTATAATTGTGAAAGTCTGTCTGTGTGTGTGTTAGTTTGTTACCTCTTGACACTAAAACGGCTGGACGGATTTGGATGAAATTTGAAATTGAGACAGCTTATACCCTGGGATAACATATATAGGCTGCCATTCATCCGGAAATAAATCATTGTTCCCGTGGAACGGGCAACATAACTGAAAAGTCACCAAAAATACTCAACCAGGACAAAATATCGAAGTTGTCGCATAAAGACCGGACAAAGCTCATTTTACGCCCCTCGATGCAAGAAACAATACTTCCGAAAACCACTTTTTAAGGCCCTAAAACCAACAGTTTCAAAGATATTCGCAGAAAACTATCTTCACTCTAATAAACTGATGAACTAATGGCAAGTCCGTTTCCATGGCAACAGAGCCTCAAGGTATGACATCCGATTTTCTATATATCCCTTTAGGAGGCAATACCAGTCCATTTATTATCTTTTTCAAGATATATATATATAAACACAATAAGAACAGGGTAGCTCACCTGTCTCTCATCCGGAGGCCCCGGGTTCGATTCCCGGCTCCGTCAGAGATTTTAGACACTGACGTGAGAGCTGCAACGGGATGCACTCAGCTTCGTGAAGACAATTGAGTAGCTGTCTGATAGTGAGGCAGCGTCCCAGTCACGAAGAATAAGATTAACGGCCGAGGGGACACGATGCACTGACCACGGGTCACCACAATATCTGTAGGCCAAATGGCTGGGAAGCGGTCGCATGATAGGCCTAGGCCTTTCATGAACTGTAGTGACAGGGGTAAAAAAAAAAAGGGAAAGCGCCTTCTAATACCACTTTTAATTTTTAAACACTACAGTAGCGGCTACTAAATAAAGGTAGCGATATAGCTACGTTCAATTTCATAAACACTGGGCTCACAAATCCCGTATAGTTAAGTACAAATGTCAGTCTGGTCGTTATTTCAGTAGCAACGAAGCTCTGTGGCGGCTATTGCCGTTTCCGTAACACTTAAGGCATCCCGCCGTCACATACCTCAATGTGCACTTACAAAATTGTGAAGCAGCCTATTTTACTGAAAGGAATTTCTACGAGCGAGTATCCACTTCGGAAAAAACCACACTCACTACCTTTTCCAAAATGTACACAATACATGATTTTTGAAGCACTCTTCTGTATGTTGAGGTACAGAAATATACCACATGGAGAGATACAATAAAATATTGGCAAATCTGAGTTCAAGGAACTACTGTTCAGAATAGGCTTTCGATACAGGTTATGCGGCCCACGTTAGTAACATGGAATGTTTTCCTTTGACAATGCATCTACACCATGTTCGAGGGCAACGCATTTCAAAGATCTCTAAAAACATAATAATCAGGAAATTGGAGAAAAACTTAACGTGGGGGCGAAGATTCAAGGAGAAATAATTTCATCTCTGAGATTTGCTGATGACATCATCATCTTGGCGATACGCCAGAGGATTTGAATGAGTTTTTGAATGATATGGGCTCCGCCTTGAAGAAAGAATTCATTATAAAAATCAATAAATGTAAAACAAAATTATTGGAATGCAGCCGAAATAAATGAGAAACCTCTATGGGCATCAACTTGGCAGGTGAAACGCTACGGGAAGTAGGAGACTTCTGTTACTTAGGAAGCAAAATATCCAGTGATGGACGAAGCAAAGAGGATATAAAACGTAGATTGGCTCAGGAAAGGGAAGCATTTCTACAGAAAAGGAATCTGTTGACATCGAATATACATTTAGGTATTAGGAAGTCATTTTTGAAAGCTTTAGTCTGGAGCGTCACACTATAAGGAAGTGAAACTTGGACTAATGGTGCAGCAGACAAGAGGAGAATTGAAGCGTTTGAAATGTGGTGTTACAGGAGAATTATGATCAGATGAGTAGATAGGGTAACAAATGAAGATGTATTAAGACGAGTGGGAGAGGAGTGATGTTTCTGGCGACTGCTAATAAAGAGAAGAGATAGGTTGATAGGACACATATCAAGCTACCCAGGAATAGCAAGCTTAGTTATGGATGGGAGGATCGAGGATAAGAACTGTAGGGGTAGACCAGGATTAAACAGATTGCCTCGGATGTAGGGTGTGGTAGCTACTGTATGTAGAGATGAAACGATTAGCTCAGGAGAGGGAGGCATGGAGGGCGGCATCAAACCAGTCAAAAAACTGAAGACTCAAACAAAATCAATCAGGAGTTTTAATTACTTAGAGAGGCATGTGAGTCAAAAGGATTGTTGGAAAATTTCAATCCCTGGGATGTAACACTGGAAGAGACTGCATAATGTACGTCAGCGGCCAAGGTGAGAGATATTTTAGGTCTATTAATAGCGACATGTTGACGTTCAAATCATCAATAAGTGTGGCAAAATTACACCTAGAATAGCTTAAGGAAAAATACTTTTAATTCCCCATATTCCGATAGATTTGTCATTCCAGTGTGCAAGAGTGCAGTTCCCTCTTCAAACAATATTCGCTATTTCTACGTATTAACAAAGCGCAATGGCACACACTTAACATCAGCAGGTCATTTAGACAAAACAATTTTTTCCCATGGGCAACTGTGTGTGGCGTGCTCGCGAGTATCTGGACAACAAAATAGTTATGTCTCAGCAGAAGATGGCAAAACCAAAAACGTAATTTTCAAATGTGTTCACTTAATGTATCATCGTACCCTGCAGACTTTCACAACTCTATAAAATTCCCACTTTGCTGCTCATATCATTATACTGTATGTATTAGAATTAGAATGGACCCACCTGTAGCCGCGATTGCTGTAATAGAGTAGACCAATTATCATTCCCATTGTCTTGATCGCGAGCGAAGCCGCGGGTACCTGCTAGTCGGTAATAGTTTCGAAGATATTGAATGCTGGTTAAATATTTCGCACAGCCGCCATGTTGGATTGGTGAGACTTAGTAAAATTTGAAGGGCTCGGTCGGGGTCGGCTGAAATGGTGCTATGACCTTACTGAGTCTCATTGAAATCGCTCCAGCCGTTTAGAAGTAATTAGGGGGGGACACACACACACATCACACAATACACACATACGCACACACACGGACAAAATGTGATCTCATAAGTCTATTTTTTTTTTCATAAAATGAAAATAGGCTAAAAATCAAGCAGTTCATCAAAATGGTAATGTTAATCCAGTTGGCCGATTTTTTAAATAACTGAAGATATTCTCAAATAATCCCAAATTATTAAGTTAAATAAAATCGTGGAATTACCCCTACATCTCAAATTTCAATTTATGAAATAAACTGGTGTGGCAACGAACGATCGAAATATCCTCGGGACTTCAGGGGGTGGGGGCACGGCCCCTCCTTGTCGCCGCCCCCACCCCTCCTGCGGGCGCCCATGAGGTGATAGGGTAAAAGACTGCTTGATATCGGAGAAAACTGTATTCAATTGCGCGGTAAAACGGATGTACCTCATTCATAACGAATGTCGCATTTCAGAGACATCACATTTTCATCGGATTAAATGGAATATAAGTTAGTCTACACTCTACACTTTACATGAAAACCTTCACGAGAACAAAACAACGTAAGTTATATACGAGGGCGAGAACTGCGACTGTCACAAGTACGCGCAACATTGCAAGACATAGTATCGGCAGTTGACGGAGCATCTCGGATGTCTCCGTCCGCGCCTGCGCCTCGGCCTCTTCTAGTTGCAGTTAGCGGGCAACGACCAGCCGTGTTAACTGTTGGGATAGGGCTTACTCGGTCTAGCATCTCTGCCATACCCTTCAGTATTGGCGCGCTACGCTTTCTGTCAGTTCACAGCAACTTAATATAAGATTTCCTGAATTGTTAAAGAACAGAATTATGAATTCCTATACATATAAAAGGAAACATACAACTTTTATTACTTTTTTTTAGCGTATGGCTTTCAGTGCCGGGAGTGTCCGAGGACATGTTCGGCTCGCCAGTTTTGTAGCTGCTTCGAGACGGACACCCGATGGGTGAGCTACAAGTACCGTTGGGGAGGGAAGTTGGAATGTAAGGACGAGGAGTTGGAAGGTAGCGGCTGTGGCCTATAGTTAGGGACCAACCCCGGCATTTGCCTGGAAGGAAGATGGGAAACCACAGAAGACCATCTTCAAGGTTGCCGGCGGGGGGATTCGAACCTCCTCGCCTCCCAGATGTGAGCGACTGCCAGCAGTCATGCCGTAACGGCCACGGCTAACTCACCCGGTACTTTAATTACTAAAAATATTATTATGGTATTAATTGTTTTTCATGAATCAATATGGTCGTTGTGC
Organism: Meconema thalassinum; assembly: GCA_946902985.2. Taxonomy (NCBI): domain Eukaryota; kingdom Metazoa; phylum Arthropoda; class Insecta; order Orthoptera; family Tettigoniidae; genus Meconema; species Meconema thalassinum. Next base: position 136,148,341 of record OX336389.2, read on the forward strand.
AACACTGCAACCTCATTACCGGCCGCCACTGTATTAAACATGAGTTCTTCCCCTGATTGAATAGCTTTTCGTCTATGCAGCACTGGCACGTTAACATACGCCACTCAACACAGGCCACACAGGAATTTGTCAATCACTACAGCGAATTGCAGAATACACAGTGAGTTAACACGGCGGGAAATGGCCAGACTTGGCTTGGCGATAACTTAGGAGTGTCTCCTTTGCCCTCTCTATCATTCTCTGTTCTCGTTGGTCCACATCGCAAGGAAGCGGGTTCGATTTCCGCCAATCATGGTCACGGTCGTACTATAATTCCATTTCTCTTCAATAATAATATAAACATTGTTGATTGTTAGTCAGCTGACTGGCAGATACAGTAAATATAGTAAAGGCACTTCTTTTATATTAGATAACTTTGATATGACTGTAAAAGTAGGCTTATTAAAATATACCGGTAGTCTAGTTGTAAATTTTAATTTATGTCTGAATTTACTGCTGTTAGTTAGTTTGCTAGTCATTGGGACGCAACAGCGAGGTCATCTGCCCGAATTTACTGCTGTGTAGGATAACAACAACCTAGGCCTAATTCCAAGACTCCAAGTGATGTATTTTTAGAAGCTGATAAGAGTGTAGAGAATCCTTTGGTAAGCTGCATTTTAAAACATACTGGTATGCACAGTAGGCCCAGGCTTAAATATAGATATATTTCTTCCTCAGTTTTTGACTGATGACCTGGATTTAAGGCCACATAGCACATAGGCTTATAGCCTACAGCAATCTTCCTCTTTTCATTATTATTAACCTATTAAGTGCCAATTTCATAAAATCTCTATACTACCAGTATGTCTAATTCAAAAACTGATAGTGTACTAAATTAACCCAACTCGTAGATCCTTTTGAGTTTACTGACGATTTTTAAAATCAGAAATCTGATAACTTATTTAGAAAGAAAAGTTGGCCAAGTAGGCCTAATTCACTTCAGAAATGTCATCTAAAGAGAATGCCAGGACGCCCAAGGTACCCCTCCCAAGCTGCCGTTGGCCTAAGCTCAAGATCCTCAGCTAAAATATCTGTATTTTTTTCTTAGAATTTTCAAATTTATGTTAGAATAACTAGAAATATTATCTTGAGCGTATGTCTATAAACATAGTTCCAAATTGCGTTTACATTAATTTCCTCTGAATTCTGGCTTGTAGTAGGCACTGCGCTGACACCGTGTTCATCAATAGAAAATCTCTACTCAGTATGGTCACTGTGGGCGCTGGGATTCAAACCTAGATTCTGGTGGAGCTCCTGGTGCGTGACTAAATCTACTTGGCTACGCTGCTGCTGTGTCTTACCTTGGAAAAGGGAGTGACTGCACGCGCACATAAACTGATGACTTTAGTCTTTTACGGTGTTATTATTCCTTGCCGGCGGAAGATGTAAGAATAAGTACAACTTATCAGCTGTGTGACGCAATCTGCTTTTCGGAGATATCGGTACAGTCTACATTGCATGTCGATCGCAGTAGCGTAGCCAGGATTTTAGTTTGGAGGGGGCCCATTAGGTCCTCATCTATTACCGTCGGAGTTCATGTATTTTAGCCTATTTTCATTTATGAAAAAAAAAAAAGGCTTATGAGATCACCCTTTGTCCATGTGTGTGCGTGCCCCCCGCCCCTCCCTTAATAAAATCTAAACGGCCGGAGCGATTTCAATGAAACTCGGTAAGCACATACTACTACCTCGACCGTGCCTTTCAAATGTTGATACATTTCACCAATTCAACACGCGGGCCCCGAAAAATATTTCACTGGCATTCTATATCTCCGCAACGGTAACATATATCACTCTGAAATCTTGTACAGTGATAAAGGGTAGCCTACTACTACAAGTTTACCGATGTGGCTTTTTAAACCCTGTCAAGTACCAAACGTACATGGTGGCCAAGCGAATTTGAAACATTTTAATGGATATTTCACGCGATTTAACCATTCGAGCGCAGTGAAACGGTAAATGTTTATACAAATTCTAATTAATTACATAACCTCAAGAAGGCCGCCGTGCGAAATTTTAAAATTAAGTTTTTATTTCTTGTGTCCTAATCATGCGATCGAATTGAAAGTTTGAATAATGAACCTACGTAATAATTTTCATTTAATGGTACATAACTGTGGGGCCAACATATATAACAATCCAACATGGCGACCATCCGAAATATTTAGACGGTTCTCAATATCTACGAATCTATTGCAGCAATCAAACTGAAATTTTGTATGCTGATAGAGGCTATTAAAGTTCACCTATTCGACTTTCAATGACCTGGTGAGCACAATACCATCATGGCGGCCAAGCGAAGTTAAAACAGTTAAATGGAATTGACTTGCGATTTAATTATCCGAGCGCAGTGAAACTTGGTACGGTAAATGTTCATACAAATTCTACTGCCATATAATTAAATTCAATTGTTTCATAACCACAAGAAGGCGGCAGTGCGACATTTTAAAATTGTTTTTTTTATTATTTCTTGTGTCCTAATCATGCGATTGAAGTGATCGTTTGAATAATGAACCTACGCAATAATCTTAATATAATGGTGCATAACTCTATGGCCTACTTACAGAGCAATCCAATATGGAGTTCCTTTCCATAGGCAGGAGTTTTTTTTATAAAGAAGACCAATAGGATATATGAAAACAGGCTATATAGTTATCCACGCAACTACTTATTCTGATTTTAAGTAGGCTACTTTAGGTTTCATTTTTAGGTTAGGACAAAAATATTCAGTCTGTTCATGTCTGTCTGAATTCCGGTCTTCGTTGCTTTGTTTTGAGGCAGCTCACAGCTGTGTGAGTGCCTATATTTGTCTCTGTCGCTCAGATTTTCAATTATCAGTTATTATGGCGTTTCAGGTCAGAATGTTCTTTGCATTAATGCCGCATTATGTCTTGGTGATTTTTAAATAGTTTATTTGCCAGAAATGGTTTTAGTCAGTTGAATGAATATGTCCAAAACAAAACCCATCAGGAGTAGATAACAGGAAGAAGGGACACTCATAAAGGCATCAAACAAAGAAGGTGCGTTGCAAAACATTTAGGTCTATTATTGTTAGTGTAATTTATTCAGTGCTGTTTTAAGGTAAGCCTAACGGTCACCGTGGACCTCATTCTTGTTTATTATTATTATTAATATTATTATTATTCAGAGGAAACTGTAACACCCTTTAAATAATAATAAATGAATACGAACCTTTAAAAAAATCGTATAACTTAACATTCTATTAGTGAGCAATGCGTCTTTCTCGTGCAGAGAACCTTATTTAAAAGCTGTGCTTATTGCGCCCGTTGACGCATGTTTGCACAGCTAACAAAGACCAAGATCCATGCTGAAGAGTAACTGAACATACCCTGCGAGCGGCGGGAAGAAGCTGAAGCAAAATTGCTTATAATCATATTTTTATGCACTTTAGACATTCCATAAATCAACTATAATTTAAACAAAGTAATTCTGCTTATTTAAAATACAGCATACATCGCAGATCAACGAAATTGTCAATTTACGCGGCTAACACATATCCTAAGAGCACGCCATATTTAGTAACACCAGTTCCTATTTGTCATTGGATGAAACAACATCGATGTGCATGTTGGAGCACAAGTAAAAGTACGTCCGTAAAGGGAAACCATGTGACACGGAAAATCAGTGTGTATTTGTCTAACGGACAGCCATCAGAGCATTATTTGACAATCTAATGATTGGAGACGTTTATTAATACATAAAATGTGAAATATTTTTTATTCAAGAGGCGAAATGATGGACACTCCTCCCTGGTCTATCAAAATTGAGATTAATATCTTCAAAGTAACGCAGTATAAAAATACTATCTTCAATCAAAGTTCATCTAAACTGCATAAATAGTCGAATAGAATACAATTAGACTGTGGAATGCAAACATTATTGTTCCAATCTATAATTGAGAAAAACTCCTATCAAATGTTCATTACTATAGTGTATTCAATAAATCGTAATCAAAGTTCATATTTCATAAAATTGTCTATAATGCAATGATAAATGTCTATGTTGCAATCATGTTCATAATACGACTAGTATTTCAAAGATCGTCGATAACGTAATAGATTTTAACGCTCTAAAATCATTTAATCATTCTTCTTTCTTGAGGATGACAGAAAATTTGTCAAAGTAATTTACTGAATAGAATTACTTTAATAAAATGACACGCTGTCTGAATTCAAATATGCCATAGAAAATCGTTAACTTTACAGTCAAATCGTGACTACTAAATATGCAAATTACTGAAAGAATCTAAATTATCAGTCTCAACTGATCCAAAATTATTTAAGTATGCCAATGACATAACAATGTCTCAACAAATCGTAGAAAAAGGCATAAATCATCGAAGTGTACTGAGTACAGAAATATCAAGCAAGAAAATGGGGCACAATAAATGGGACAGAAAATATGAAAAAAAAAAAAATGGTTGCTCAGATATCGCTACAAGACTCAAATAATACAAGGAACGTTCACGACTACCTTATCTGTTGATTGAAGTTCTAGAGGAAAGTTTTCAAAGAAAACTGCCGTTGGTTCCATTTCACCAGCGTAAAGATGTGCTCCGACCTCGAACCTGGAATCAGCGCCCTCGGAGAATCGAACTGCTTCCTCCTCCGGAAATTGCACTGCTCCGCGTATACGAAAGACATCCTTCTGGCAAAACTCTTCTTTGTGAGCCGGGTCCACCCTGGCCTCTCTTGAAAGTTCCCTGAAGTTCTAGTCGCAATTCGCCATGAAGTTTATTGCAGTTATTTCCGCAGAAATATTCATAATCGTGGAGTATGAAAATATTTCCACTGTCATTTGATATAATTCAGCGATGGATTCACGATGCATGAGTGTAGTTGGATGTTCACTACATGCTCGCTTTTGTAGAATGACGATTAACGAAGTTCCATGCTGCTATTTCACTCCATCGATATATGTCCCAATTGCATTAAAGCCTTAGCCTTCCATCTCAACTTCTGTTATAATGATTGAAAGCACTGCCAGATTATAATGTTCCATAGTAGAATGTATCGTTGTAACACCAAACGTATTCTCCAATATCACGGTTGCAATACACGTGTCAGCCGTAGTGTATAATATGGAATTACAAAAGTGCTTCTCAGGTGGCGAGAAAATCACTTTTGTCTGCAGTCTTAAAATGCCAATATCTTTCAAAGTATAACTGTGAAATTGTTCAAATCTTCTACACACCTCAATGTTGTACTGCCCAATAGAATTATAATAAAGGCAGAAGTTAACTCTTTATATCTTATCAGGTAGAAACGTTAATGTGAGCGTTTCAACTTCGCCTAGTTTCGAACACCGTAAAATGGAACTGATCCGTGTTCGTTCGATGCGCCGGGCTTTAACCACACGCTGAAGACGACTTGCTTCACTTATTCACTCGAAAATGACTATATGACATCTGAAATATATATGCGGTATCAGAATATCAGATATGAGATTATGAGACGTATGAGCGGTATGAGAGATATGAGAGCTCCTCTATCCTGTGCACGACCTTTTATCAACTTCTTAAGGGGCGTATCCATCCCTTCCATAGCCTGTTGCTCCGTCATTGCTAGAAGTTTTAACTTTGGCTATACTTGACGGATTTTCAAATTTCAAAAACTCAAAATTAATTTCTTCAAAATTCCAAATCAATGCCATAACTGAAAATAGATTTCCACAATTCTGCATGCCAAAAGTAATTAAATATCGTAGTTTCAGTAATCTCCGTCTTCCTTCCAAACTATCGTTCATTGGTTCGAGCCTTTCCTCCAATAGCGTAACTTCTTCCTTAGCACAATACCTTGTTTCCTGCGACTGCGTCGTAAATCTCAGATCTTTCTCGAACAAACTCATGACGTCACCAAGAATCTCAGCTCCACCAGCCTACTTGCATGAAGTCTACGTCATCCGTGCCTACGTCATGAATATCCACGTCACAACTATGACAGCCATAACTTTACTCACATATGCCAATACAGCCATCGTGGTCTCAATATAATTCAATTTACGGGGGCAGTACCATCCCGACATTTGACTGGAGTAGAAGTGTGAAACCACGGAAAACCACTTCCAGGGTGGGTTAGGTAGGAATCAAAGCCGCCTTTTCTCAGTCTTGCCACATGAGGCTGAGTGTATCCCCTTCTAGCCATCAGACCAGAATTACATTTCTTGGCAGAGGTAGGAATCGAAATGGAACCTCCGGGGTACATTGAAGAATGCCAGCCGCTACATCATTAGGTGGACACAATATTACAAACACTATTACAAAGTTAGCCGGCCCCGTGGTGTTGGGGTAGCGCATCTGCCTCTCACCCGGAGACCCCGGGTTCGAATCCTGGCTTCGTCAAGAATTTTAGAAACTGACGTGAGGGCTGGAACGGGGTCTGCTCAGCCTCGGGTGGCCCAAATGAGTAGAGGGAGTTCAATTCCCACCTCAGCCATCCACGAAGTGGTTTTCCGTGGTTTCCCACTTCGTCTTCGGGAAATGCCGGGATGGTACTGTACCCGATAATCCGGAAAGGATCCTGTTGGAATATCCATTGCCCCCGCTGGATTGCCTATTTCTAACTGCTCCGGCAAATACAACATTAGAAATCGCTTCCAACATGGCCTTTAGGGATTTACAGACAGCAGTTACCAGAATATTGTGGATCAACAACCAACTACACGGGGCACTCACCTTTACTTACCTCGGGGACTGGGACTTCAGCTTCGCCTACACTACATCCACAATACTCTGCTCCTTATATTTAAAATGAATCACTCCAACAACAATGGAAAACAATCTGAACAAATTTATTAACAATAAGGTAAACTAATCTACTATAAACAAAATAACAATAAACAAATTTAACAATTGACATTAAAATTAAAAAAACACGCAAACATTCACACCTCCTTCCAACTCTACATCTTACTACAATGCTGTATTAAAAATTATGAGTATAAATCTTGGCTTGGTTCTAGGCCTACACAGCGTAAAAATAAAAACGTTTAATGAAGCCTCATAATGGCATTCCATACACATGGTTTCATTCACAAGCCTGCGTTGTAGAACGCACGTGCAGAAACTTGGTTTAATCAATGAAATATCGGCACCACGCCGAACTCAAAACTGGTTTATACAATAAATACAAGGCAGTGAGTCTACACCTGTTATATTATGTCATGGCTCTCCAATGCTAACGGTGAATCATTCTCGCTAGTCCACAGAGACTGCTTGTGTGTGCATTTATAAAACACGTAAAAATTAACATTTAGATCTTACAAAAGTTCACATAACTACTTTGTTTCTTAAACAATCATACTAAAAAAATTATACACACTTTCATTCGCACATCGTAATTGTTCTAGACCAATTCGGTTCCAGATATGCTCTTAACAATGAACAATCATTCATTCCCAAAACATCCGCTCATAAACACACTGTTCCAAAACAATTGATTAATAAATCTTACTAAATTATTTAGTATTTAAATCATTTCCACAAAAATTATTTACGCGTAATATGTTTATAATAATACCCATTATCTAGTGTTGCTAACGCGACACTTTCGAGATTCTAACTTCTCGGTTACAATGTAATTCTTAACTAAATATATACACTGGTTTTTCACATAACCATCCTTCTCTAACGTTCTGTAGTTTTAATATACTGCATACACATCGTCTTATATAGGTTTCATTACATTATCGGTATAATACAGTCGACTAATTAAGGTAAACTGTACGTAATTACATAACTTCGGGTTTAATAAAATTTAATAATTGTATTATAGACGTGAGTAGACACTCTTTCTCAAGTTGCTTTTCCGCTGAAACCCTCTTGTTAACACAGCTAAATCGTTAATTCACAAAGACAGGACTACTTGTATACAACGGCTCTTATCATGATACATGCCTTTTTATCAAAGAACAACAATACTTTGACTTCCTTAAAATGCGGAATTCCCTCGCACGAGCACTTCATAGCTCTACAAAACCTCATATAACAGTATATATGGCATAAACAATTATCATCTACTATGTTAAACAATAACCAAAAGGGATTAATTGTTATTAACATATCTTATGTAGGAACTTCTCTCAAATAATGGCCTGACCCTCAGTATCATTGCACATGACTACTGGACTACAATTATACATGCGTGAGTTCTTCAAACGAAACTTCCAATTGTAATGAACGATATTAGACAGTCGTGATTAACCTCCTAAAGTTTACTCCACAACAAGATAATTAACTGTTAACTCGTCTGTCGCAAATACATGTAATAAAAATAATACTCCTGTCTCATCTCACTTGTCAATCTATAAATTGTTTATCGTTGTAATATCATGTCGACAAAATGACTTGATGTTACACAAATAGGATAAAATAACACACATGTTATTTATAGTGTCAGATAAAATTCAATCCTGACCGGGATAAACTGGCATTGAATTCCTAGCCAAAGATTTGAATAATCTTCTAACAAAAGGTATTTCCTCTAACATATTAAATGAACAAAGCTCTTAGCTTTACAAATAATAAATAAGGTTTGTCTACGTCGTAATGTTTTTCCACTCTACACAAAGAATGTTCATAGGGATAAAGACTTCGGTCTTATCAAACGACTAGTATTTCTTAGATCGTCGACAGTTTATGTACAATAATGATATAACAATATCATTCGATGTTTCTTCTTTTCTTGAAGTTATATGTCGTTACATTAAAGTGCTCAAATTAAATTTAATAAGAATTTAATTTGAAGCTATGACACTATGTCAGAATACTTGGTTTAAATGAAATTATTAAAATTCGAGAGTCGAAACGACTAGTCTCCTATGAGGCAATATGATTCCTCAAACAAAATTTAATGTCAGTTCCACAACTGATCCGTAGAATAAAATTGAAAAATAGATGAAATGCAATCATCTTCTAAATAATCTTGAAGTATAAAAATCTCAACACACATCTGAAGTGTAGAATACATAAAAGCACTGAAATACATGAAATGTGGAAATATAGAAAATATGGAATAAGATCGTCGAAAATATGGAATAAGATCGCTGGCTCAGAATGTCGCTAATCAAGCTCTATATAACAAATGAGTTACACTAATACCTTATTTGGACGAAAACTTGAAGATCAATGTAAGTATTGCCACAATACTTTAGATGTTTCCTCAGTACAAGACACTGATATGGATCTGCATTCGAACCTCGGATCTGCGACCTCAGAGATAAGAATGGTCTCTCTCTGGAATTCATCAACCTTCGCCTGGGCTCGAACGACATCCTTCTGGCAAATTCTTCTGTGTTTGCTGGGCTACCCTAGCATCTTGACAAATCTCTTCCGTAAAGTCTTCATTCTCCGTCGTAAATATGGATCAGCTTCATCATTGGAATATAATTATGGAAATGTTCATATAAATGGTGAATGAAATATTTCCATTGCTAATTGATGTTATATTAGTGTTCGTAGACTGACGAAAATGCACAAGATGGACCGTACACTACGTCTGTATTCAAGAATACGTTGTCTAACGAAGCTCCATCGTTGTATCTTCACTCCTGCTATTGAATATGTCTCTGGCGCATGACTGTTTAGTCCATCATATCAACAATATTAATTTTGCTGAATGATAATGTTTGCAGAATAATTATAGTAATTCTATTAATGTTTATGTGTTGCGCCAATATTAAAAGTCCTCCGCCACTGTTCACTTGAACTGCGTTTGCCAACTTCACGTTGCAATTTATAATGATATTCAGCTCTATTTCCGACACATTTGGAAATCTAACTTGACAGGCTGATATTGTCTAAACGGTGAATTTTAAGCGCTCGACTTTTCACAATATATAGTAGGCGACCTGTTCTTAATATATGTTCGCTTATTTAACTTCAAATCTCAATTATATATGAGATATAATCAATACAATGTTCCTCGCAACTTCTCGTAGAATGGAAGTGCGGTGATCTCTACCGTTCCACCTAGCTATCCTCGCGTCTCCACAAGTCGACAGTCGTCGCACTCGGACTAAGCTTTGGGATCTCCGTTAACCCAGTAAAATCACTCCTCACTCTTCAAAGTCTGCTGGAATAAGAACCTCGATCCTTGGATCTCCCCCTCCAAGTCGAATTTTTGGCGGCCATATCAATCTCCCACCATAATTTTAGCGCGTAGATTATCAATGCTTATTACTGCGTAGATTAACCGATCTGTGGTTTTTAACGTATCAGACATAATTTCTCTTAATATTCTCTTCATTACCAAATAAGAAAATCTTCTTCTAAGGGCCTAAATGCATAATTTCATCATATTATGTAATTAAGGTTGATCCCGTCTTCAATAAGACCTGTCCTCATTGGCTCTGGGCTGGGATCCAATAGCATAATTTATAACAATATTTATAATATTAATTTCCAAACTCCCTGTTGCTATGCTAAGAATAGCCTTCTAGAAGCGTCCATTGTGCAATATATCACGTGATCGGGCTCTCCCACAGTCTCGAGCTTGTAACACGACCCTCTTGTGTCACACTTCCAGAAATTATATTTGCTAGTTAAATTTTATCATGAGGACGGAAAATACTCTCATTTTGTCCCTAAATAATTAAATTTACGGGGGCAGTACCTACTGTAAGGTCACGGCCGCCTGCTTCCCGCTTCCTTGCCTATCCCTTCCAATCTTCCCCTACCTTCCCATCCCTCATAGGGCCCCTGTTCGCTTTGCAGGTGAAGCTGCCTGGGCGAGGTGCTGATCACACTTCCTCAGTTGTATCCACTCTGACCAGATGTTCCCAGCTCTAGGACACTGCCCGTTGAGGCGGTAGTGGTGAGCTCCCTCGCTGAGTCTGTGGGTCCCACCAACCTGGAGGGTAAAATCGATTTTAAAAAAAGCAGAAAACAAACACAAAACCAAAAATACAAACCATAAAGAAAAAATATAAAATAACAAACACAAAACCAAAACTCAGTTAGTTCAGATTTGACTCCACTCATACTCATTCTGGTAATGCCCCTGCTGCAGGACAATTGCATTTAGACATCTGTGTGAACTTCCTAGCGATAAGATTTACACTTAGATACAGTATTGCTATTTAATACACCTACTGTACCTGGAAATGTGTTTTATTGTGTAAGTGCACTGTACTGTTGTGTACAGTAAGGAAGGAAGATTGTAGTTTTACCTGGCCGTGAATCTTAAGATTATGAGCAGGGGCGTATATGAGGGGGGATCTGTGTGAACCCCTTCCCAAAATAAAAGAAAAAAGCCAATCAAAATAAGAATCTGTTGCTTTGGTAAAAGCATAAAATAATTGTAAATTTGATTGTACGCTAATCTTTACTTATTGGCTAAGTTATAAACAAATTAAGATTGATATTAGACTACCTCGTGGTGTAGCAGCTAGCATTCTTGGCTGCCGCCCTGGAGGTCCGAATTCGATTCCTGCCTCTGCCAAGAAACTGTAATTCTGGTCTGAGGGTTGGAGCGGGGTACACTCAACCTTGTGAGGCAAAACTGAGAATTCCACAGTGCGGTACTTTTGAGAAATGAATTATCAATTTGTAAAAAGAATAACTGTTCAGGTTTCTGTATAGTAAATTGACAAATATTTAGATATTTCCATTCATACTCCATAGGCCATAATAGAAAATTCATTGAGTATAAAATTGTATTTGTGTGTTGTGTTGTATTTTACAACTTTTTTTGCATTATCACTAATCGTAGGCTATATAAACTTAGAATTTTACAATTAACTCTTATGTAAAATAATTACACAAAGTTATATACTCTAAGATATTGGTTGATATTTCTGGATATTTTGCTGTGACAATCCCCTGAGAATACTCACAATTTTCCAGAATAAACAGCCCCCCCCCCCTCCCTCCCGAAAATATATTGTATTTAGGCCACGCCCCCATTTTTGTAGGCGTGTTATTCTGTAATAAACATCTTATGTAATATTGTTTTCAGGTAACCTAATGTAATTTGGCACAATTTGTGTTGACCGACTGAAAAGCTTTCTATAACTGATGACTTTTGCCTTCTCCCCAATGAACTCACTGTGTTGTCGCTTGAACTCATGTCCATCTTGTATCATCCTGCTACTACAGAGGTAATGAAGATTTCTCGATTTTTCTCTCCAATGTTCAAAATCATTCAAGTGCCTCCTTGGTTGGTTGGTTCCTTAGTTTAGGGGCTGCGACAACGTGGTCATGTAGCCCCGTGTGCTTTGGGTGTGTGTAGAATCTGTCTGATAACCGGTATAAATTGTCATAATAATAATAATATCGTATGGCCTCGGGTGTGGGGCGCAAGCTTTGTAATTTGACACCCAGAGGTAGCTTGCATGTCGAATTTCGTTGTTCCTTGAATCACGATGAAAGTCAAAGAGGTTAGATATCTAAGCTCCTTGAACACTATAGCACTTTCTAGTAGAGAAATGAGGAACTTTGTGTTGGCGGAAACTCCCGAAATTAATTTTGCCATTAAGAACACGGCCTACTGAATTCAAATGGGGTCTTTGACATGCCAAAATAGTATGACATGCGTGTCGTATTTTTGCCGCCTTTCAAAAAAATCACTTACCACGGCCAGGAGCGAACCTGCAATCTTGGGGTTAGCAGACCGACACACTATCCACTCACCCACCGTGGCAAGCTATAAATTGTCATGACTGTATAACTGTGTGTTATCTGTTTTTAATTCAAGTAAGGACTGCAGACGATAATTTCAAGTAGTTGTTACTTTCTCTACCAAATGCTACCGTCCATGACACCTAGCTTTGAACTTGGCTACTAGCAGCTTTGCTGGCGTAGTTGGTAGCATGCTGAACTGCTGTGCCCAAGATAGCGGGTTCAAACCCGGTCGAAGTCGTCAAATTTTTTAAGAGCGTTAAAATTCTTCAGTGTGCCTTCCTTCGGAGGGGAAGTAAAGCTGGCGGTCCCATGTCATAGATTTATGGCACGTAAAAGATCTTTCCACAGACTAAACTTGTGCGAAGCTAAATTTCTAGGTTAGATTTCGTTGGAACGCTCTATCAAAGTTCCAACGTTCACCACTAGGTATCAGTGACATCTGGTAGCGAAAGTTGGAACTACTTGAAATTGAACGGAACTTGTAGCTTGAAGTAGACTTGACGTTTTACAGACAGTTAGGAACGGGGCTCCGAGTGAAAGCCGAAGTTAAACGATTGACTTCGCGTCACCACATGGTAGCTTTACGATTGGTTACAAAGTGAGAAGCTTATTATCCTCTCTGTTTCAAAATAAATCATGTGATTGTGCCAGAACTTATCTATATTTACGACACTTTACTAAATGTAAAATACTGTAGTGTAATATTCAACATATCATATTCTCAGAATACATTACATTGAAGTAACTCCATTTTCTGCGCAATTCACATCGCACTGTTGGTCTAGGGGTATGATTCCTGCTTTGAGTGCGAGAGGTCCTAGGTTCAAAACCCGGAGGAGCCTAACATTTTTATTACTTTTGTTTTTATCTCTTGAAAAGATTCAAAAAGTATGTAAAAGAACCTTAGGAACGTTCTTTTTTTTCGGACGAGACTTCCGGTAATTTAAATACATAGGTTGAGGTAAACGCTTCTTTTTTCCCCGTCGGTTTACCCTCCAGGTTGGCTTTTCCCTCGGACTTAGGTTGGTTGGTCGGTTGCTTCCTCAGTTTAGGGGCTGTGACAACGCGGTCATGTAGCCCCGTGTACTTTGGGTGGGTGTAGAATCTGTCTGATAACCGGTGTTAATTGTGATGGCTGTATTAGTGTGTGTTATCTGTTTAAATTCAAGTAAGGACTGCAGACATTGATTTTTTGAAGTAGTTCCTACTTTTGCCGCCAAACGCCACCATCAACAACTACTAGTTCAGAACTTGGTTACTAGACGCCACCACAGTCGGCTCCTGGCAACGAACGTTCTTCGTTAAAGAACGAAGGTTCTTTAACATGCCATAAATCTATGACATGGGACTGCCGGCTTTACTTCCCCTCCGAAGAAAGGCATACTGAGGGATTTTTAACGACGGCTTCGGCCGGGTTTGAACCCGCGATCTTGGGCATAGAAGAACAGCATGTACCAACTACGCCACCAAAGCCGCTACCCTTCCTTGGACTCAGCGAGGGATCCCACCATAACCGCCGTAAGGGCAGTGTCCTGGAGCTTGAAACACCTGGTTTGGGGATACCACTGGGAAGGTGGGGCCACCCTCCTTGCCTCTTTCTTGCCTATCCCTCCCAATCTTCCACTCACTTTCCATCCCTCATGAGGCCCATGTTCGCTTTGCAGGTGAGGCCGCCTGGGGGAGGTGCTGGTCCCACCTCCCCAGTTTTATCCTTCGTCCAGGTGTTTCAAGCTCCAGGACACCGCCCTGGTGGCGGTAATGGTGGGATCCCCGCAGAATCCGAGGGAAAAGCCAACCTGTAGGGTAAAGCGACTAAAATTAAAAAAAGTCCTCTCGGCACGCCGGAAAGCGGAGGTAGATTTCACCGGACAAACTTGGGGATAGGCGAAAATAGGTAGAATATGCAGGTTTTCGTAGAAGGATCAGACCTCATTTATTGCGAGAAGGTATTTTATAATTGGAGCTTAATTAACTTTGTTTTTCGTCATTTTATGCTTATTTTAAACATTTTATTGTCTTATGGGAACGGTAACCTTCTTGTCATTTGGGGTCCATTTTTATACTTGTGGTCACACTGTCCTTATGCAAGGTTTCGACACTGATGTGTAACTATGTAACGGTCTGTTACTTCTTCACGCAAAATTATATCTCCCGCAGAGATTTTGGTTGGTTCCTCAGTTTAGGGGCTGCGACAACGCGGTCATGTAACCCCGTGTACTTAGGGATGGCTGTATTAGTCTGTAATTCAGGTAAGGACTGCAGACGGTCAATTTCAAGCAGTAGTTCCTAATGTTGCTACCAGGTACTACCGTCAACGACACCTACCTGTGAACTTGGCTACTAGATGCCACCACAGCCAGCAACTCGCAACGAACGTTGGAATTTCCCCTCCAAAGGAAAGCATACTGAGGGATTTTTAGCGCTCTTAGAAAATCCGACGACTTCGGCCGGCTTTGAACTCGCGACCTTGGCATAGACATTCAGCATGCTTGCTACCAGTTACGTCACCGAAGCCGCTTCACACTTAGTCAGATGGAATTCTGAATATGATCTCGTGCAAGTGCGTTATCTTGGCAACGTCTGATGGCTCTTCCCTCATCAATTTAGTAGAGTTGCCATGGCAAGCACTGATAGCTCTTGGCATTTTCTTATAATTCCGAAATCATTTTTCTCATCCCTTGGCATAATGGTGGGTCATATCAAAAATTCTTTAAGACAAAATTTTAGGTAATTATTAGGGGAATATTGTCCATTTAGTACGGTTTTGAGATTGTGCCTATTAAGAGAGATATGATTAATGTTTCCCGAAAAACCCACTTTTTCCCACCCCTTTGGTCAATGGTTGGTGCTATAAAAAAACTCTTCAAACATAAATTTTTGGCCTTTATCCGACACATAGTATGAACGTTGAACGGATTCGATATTTCACATATTAAGAGAGTTATAGCAATATTTCACTTTTGCGAAAAAAGCCCCCCATTTTCACCCCCTTCGACCGATTTAGGCCATTAACGAACTCGACCGAGATTTTATAGGTATACATATTCGGTAAAATATTCAAAGTGATTGGTGCAAAATTACGGCAGTTATCGTGTCCACAAGAAACTGATATGCATATATATATACATATACATACATAAATTATATATAAACTTTTGAACTGACGGTGGTTTTGGGGTCTGGGGGATGTGAAACGCGAAGATATGTCGAAATTTTCCGGAATTCGAAACATGGTACCCATTGCAATAGTTAGCTTTCTAATGAAATCTACATCTGGTTGGTTCCTCAGTTTAGGGGCTGCGACAACGCGGTCATCTAACACCGTGTACTTTGGGTGAGTGTAGAATCTGTCTGATAAACGGTGTGAATTGTAATGGCTGTAGTAGTCTTAATTCAGGTAAGGACTGCAGACGGTCAATTTCAAGCAGTAGTTCCTAATGTTGCTACCAGGTACTACCGTCAACGACACCTAGCTGTGAACTTGGCTACTAGATGCCACCCTAACCACCAACTCGCAACGAACGTTGGAACTTCCCCTCCAAAGGAAAGCATACTGAGGGATTTTAGCTCTCTTAGAAAATCCGACGACTTCGGCCGGCTTTGAAACCGCGACCTTGGGCATAGACATTCTGCATGCTACCAGTTACATCACCGAAGCCGCTTCCCACTTAGATGAAAATACTGAATCTGATCTCGTGCAAGTGCGTTGTCATGGCAACGTCTGATGGCTCATCCCTCATCAATTTAGTAGTGTTGCCATGGCAACCTCTGATAGCTCTTGGCATTTTCTTATAATTCCGAAATCATTTTTCTCATCCCTTGGCGTAATGGTGGGTCATATCAAAAATTCTTTCAGACAAAAGTTTTAGGTAATTATTAGGGGAATATTGTCCATTTCGTACGGTTTTGATATTGTGCCTATTAAGAGAGATATGATTAATGTTTCCCGAAAAACCCACTTTTTCCCACCCCTTTGGTCAATGGTTGGTGATATAAAAAAACTCTTCAAACGTAAATTTTTGGGCTTTATCCGACACATAGTATGAACGTTGAATGGATTCGATATTTCATATATTAAGAGAGTTATAGCAATATTTCACTTTTTCGAAAAAAGCCCCCCATTTTCACCCCCTTCTACCGATTTAGCCCAGTAACGAACTCGACCGAGATTTTATAGATATACATATTCGGTAAAAAGTGATTGGTGAAAAATTACGGCAGTTATCGTGTCCACAAGAAACTGATATATATATACTTTTGAACTGACGGTGGTTTTGGGGTCTGGGGGATGTGAAACGCGAAGATATGTCGAAATTTTCCGGAAGTCGAAACATGGTAGCCTACCCATTGCAATAGTTAGCTTTCTAATGAAATCTACCTCTGGTTGGTTCCTCAGTTTAGGGGCTGCAACAACGTGGTCATCTAACCCCGTGTACTTTGGGTGAGTGTAGAATCTGTCTGATAAACGGTGTGAATTGTAATGGATGTATTAGTCTGTAATTCAGGTAAGGACTGCAGACGGTCAATTCCAAGCAGTAGTTCCTAATGTTGCTACCAGGTACTACCGTCAATGACACCTAGCTGTGAACTTGGCTACTAGATGCCACCCTAACCAGCAACTCGTAACGAACGTTGGAACTTCCCCTCCAAAGGAAAGCATACTGAGGGATTTTAGCGCTCTTAGAAAATCCGACGACTTCGGCCGGCTTTGAAACCGCGACCTTGGGCATAGACATTCTGCATGCTACCAGTTACGTCACCGAAGCCGCTTCCCACTTAGTCAGATGTCAAAGTCAACCCCTGGCACCATCCAGCCCATGACGGGCTAAGGCCGACCAGCGACCGCTGCCCAGCCATTTGGCCTGCAGATATTGGGGTGACGCGTGATCAGCGCGTCGGGTCCCCTCGGCCGTTAATATTGGTATTCGTGATCGGGGTGCTGTCTCACTGTCAGACAGCTACTCAATTGTCCTCACGAGGCTGAGTGCACCCCGTTCCAACCCTCACGTCAGTTTTAAAATCCCTGACGGAGCCGGGGATCGAACCCGGGGACTCCGGGTGAGAGGCAGGCGCGCTACCCCAACACCACGGGGCCGGCTTAGTCAGATGGAAATACTGAATCTGATCTCGTGCAAGTGCGTTGTCATGGCAACGGCTCATCCGTCATCAATTTAGTAGTGTTGCCATGGCAACCTCTGATAGCTCTTGGCATTTTCTTATAATTCCGAAATCATTTTTCTCATCCCTTGGCGTAATGGTGGGTCATATCAAAAATTCTTTCAGACAAAAGTTTTAGGTAATTATTAGGGGAATATTGTCCATTTTGTACGGTTTTGATATTGTGCCTATTAAGAGAGATATGATTAATGTTTCCCGAAAAACCCACTTTTTTCCACCCCTTTGGTCAATGGTTGGTGCTATCAAAAAACTTATTTGACATAAATTGTTGGCACTTATCCGACACATATTATGAACTTGGAATGGATTCGATATTTTACGTATTAAGAGAGTTATAGCGAAATTTCAATTTTTCGAAAAAAGCCCCCCATTTTCACCCCCTTCGACCGATTTTGCCCATTAACGAACTCGACCGAGATTTTATAGGGATACATATTATGTAAAAAATTCAAAGTGATTGGTGCAAAATTACGGCAGTTATCGTGTCCACAAGAAACTGATATACATATATACATATTATATATAAACTTTTGAACTGACGGTGGTTTTGGGGTCTGGGGGATGTGAAACGCGAAGATATGTCGAAATTTTCCGGAAGTCGAAACATGGGACCCATTGCAATAGTTAGCTTTCTAATGAAATCTACCTAATTGCGTTTGACCTCAAACTATGTATTTATATTACTGGCACACAGTAAGTAAAAGTCTCGCACGAAAAAAAAAGTTCGTAAGGTTCTTTTATACACTTTTTGAATATTAAGAGTTAAACAATAGTAAAAATGATGGGCACTTCCGGGATTTGAACCCGGGACCTCCCGCACTCAAAGCAGGAATCGTACCCCTAGACCGAGAGGGCGACGTCCGTTTTTCAGAAAATGGAGGTACTTCAATGTAATGTATTCTGAGAATATGATATGTTGAATATTACACTACAGTATTTTACATTTAGTAAAGTGTCGTAAATATAGATAAGTTCTGGCACAATCACATGATTTATTTTGAAACAGAGAGGATAATAAGCTTCTCACTTTGTAACCAATCGTAAAGCTACCATGTGGT
This sequence comes from Meconema thalassinum, assembly GCA_946902985.2. Classification (NCBI taxonomy): domain Eukaryota; kingdom Metazoa; phylum Arthropoda; class Insecta; order Orthoptera; family Tettigoniidae; genus Meconema; species Meconema thalassinum. The sequence continues at coordinate 136,167,255 of OX336389.2, forward strand.
GACGCGAAGTCAATCGTTTAACTTCGGCTTTCACTCGGAGCCCCGTTCCTAACTGTCTGTAACGTCAAGTTGAAGTAGCTTCAACCTACTACCTCTGGCGAGCCGAACATGTCCTCGGACACTCCCGGCACTAAAAGCCATACGATAAATACATAAATCTGTAAATAAAATAATTGTATTGCCCTTTAGGCCTATAATACATTTATTCTTAAATCGATCAATACGATTGCTGTTCAATACCATAGATTGATCGTTAGTTTTCAATCAATCGTTATCAATTTACGATATTAGTGCAAGAATGAAACTCCAGTAATGATCGATATTTTAGCCAGCGTTCCATCATGGCGTCACTCGGTTTAATTTGATCTTCATCAGTCTCATGTCTTTTTCGCCTCAGCTGTTAATAACTGTAGTCTATATTATATTATTTGAATATCAGAACCTACTTGTGCTTCAATTTGATGTAACAATGCAGGTAATACGGTTTTGTTTGTTCATTAGGGCCCTGTCCTGACATACTGTGGTTTTATTAGGATTTTTTGAGGGAAAGAAAAAACAGTGGCCTGTTTTGTTTTGTTTCACAGGCAATGAGATACCGTTCTTAAACAATGTTCAACTGCAGTGCATCTTCGAGTGTATCACAGCTATTCAACAGTGAGATCGGATACGTGCTGTATAATGGTACTCACTCTGATTGAAGGTAAGGTATTTTACGTTTTTTTAGGTTATGTAAGAGCCCTGGTGACTCGGTATGCAAGGTGTTAGATTCCCAACTGGAAGGACTGGATTTGATTCCTGCTAGTGGGGGAGATTTTTAAACTGCCCTCCGCTATCAGGTGAACCCTGGTCAACTCACTCAGCCAGCTGTAAAATAAAAAAAATGAGTAGCCATTCTGAGGGATTTCCTCTGGTTGTGGCGCCGTGATTAATTCTTTACGAGCGGGTTTCACGACATGAAATAAAAGGCAAAACTATTGGCCTGGATAAAGATTGTTGATGCGTGACAAAAGGCCGCGCTATCAATCCACCATTGGTCTGGACGAAAATATTGGTCTAGGCAAAACCATTGTGAAACCTTGTGAAGTTTCACCGTGCCGTGTACTCTTTAGCAGGGATAGACGCGACTGAAGCCTGAAATCGAAAGCGTCGACTCCGAACACCGGGCTCGGTTTGCATGAAGCCTCGCGACTCCAAGCCAACGTGCCTCACAGTGCGGGGCCGCTAGCATGTCAAAGCTCGGACAATACAATGTAAGATCACGCACGGCCCCGGTCGACTTCCTTCCCTCATCCTTTCTCCGTCCCTTCCTTAACAACAAGACCCAATCTTGTGGTCGTCTGGGCGATCGGCTTGTCACCATCCTCAGTTATAGCCGACAACATGACTTCAGCTCCCAGGCACCGTCCTTGCGATGGTAGAGGTCAGATCAGTAGCGCTGCACACCGTGAGAACATGTGTATAAAAAAAAATGAGTAATGAAATTAGCCAAAGTACCTGTAGTAATGGTATCTGGAGATGATAAATTAATAGATGTTGCCTCGTCCGTTGTCATAGACCCACCCAGCCATCCCAAATAGCAACACTACTTATATAGTTGAAATGAAGTCTCTAGGAGAAATCTTTCTCACTAAGTCAGGAATGCCAACCCCACGCATTTGGTACCATCTCGTACCGGGTATACAAAGAAACAAAAGAGCGTCGATAATGTAATATACTATTGCGCCAAATCCAACTCGTCAGTCGTACTTAAACCATGGATTGTGTGGCATGTGAAATTACTTCATAAATTCTATCTTATTAATGTTTTACATACAAAAAAAAACCTAACCTGGGGCTTACGCCCCAGACCCCCTTGCTTGTGGGACTAGCAGTAATTTTCGGCCAGGCAGTACCTAACCTAGCAGCGGACATAAATTCTCTCTTATTAATGTTTTACATACAAAAACAAAACTAACCTGGGGCTTACGCCCCAGACCCCCTTGCTTGTGGTACTAGCAGTAATTTTCGGCCAGGCAGTACTTTACGTCTTTACGTGTGAAATGGTGAATGGTGAATTTTGTGTGCGACATGTTGGTAATGTAGTCACATGTCTGTCTGTCTAGTGTCTAAGATGGCGTCCGTAGTGAAACGAACACGATAAAAATTCTTTATTTTCGTAAAAAAAAACATTATTGAGGTGCGGCAGTTGTAGTTGAGATTGTGAAACGACTCCCAACAACTCCGAGAAAGGTATGTAAATCATAAATCCTATATTTTCAATAATATACCTCGTTAAAAGTTATGAAAAGGCATGTTCTCACAGCGTGCAGAATTACTGTCAGATCCTCCGCACAGTCCAGGGGTGAAGCCGACCTGGGATGGTAAGCGATAAGAAAAAGCATGTTCCATATGGGATAGTATGTCACGTCCAGTCTATGAACGATACCACCAGCTTCATCTACCTTTTTTTCTCATATGTCACGGGTGCAGACTGTGTCGCACAATGGACTTGGCCGTGTTTTACTGCCGATGTTCTTCCTGATACCAACCATATGGGGAGGGATGTATTCACTATTGCAGAGTAATCTGTCAGTCAGAATATATTATTAACTTACTGTTAACAAATGTTGTAATCTTATACTCTATGCCGGTGTTTTGTTTTTTTCTAATTTTATGCAATTAAGTCCAAATTATTGACTATTTGAAAGTTTTGTCGTCATATTACAGGGTCTTTTTATATGCTTGGCAAGGACGTTCTCGCTCATGTGCTCCGCTAGTGACGGCTCAGTTTCCGGCACCGTGCGCGCATATGTACGGCAGAATACGGTGCTTAAAATCAGTATTATGCATTTTTACTCACTATGTTTACAGTAGATGCTGAAAATGTTCCTCACCTGCTGCCAAACATAAATGGCATCTCCTTATGAAGTTTGCGGTCACTCCTGTTAATTTAGCTTCAGTAAGGAAATATCATCATGATGATGATGATGATGATGATGATGATGAAGGAAATAACGATCCTTACGTCTATTTCTATTGTTTACTGAACCTGTACATTTGAATCTCTTCGGGAATGTCACTCTAAAATTTTGTCATGTTTTAGTGCACGATTTCCTACACTTTATGTACGTATTGTGCAGATGTACACGTTCACGTAATGAATATTTCACATAAGGCATTATAGCACTATACACAATCACTATAAAACACTATACAATACGATATACAGTACACAGTAGCTTTATAAAACACCCAATTAGCTCGGAGCACACACGTCGACTGCAACAAGAGCGTGGGAATACGGTCGGAGACCGCACGCGCCAACCTGTAACAGCCGGCTATTGGCCGGGGACTGCCACCCAAGGTCGAGTGGAATCGCCTTGCAAAGCAAAAATAAAGACCCTGTATATTATTATTGCTATTGGGGATGCGAATGGAGAGTGCTGCCATCTGTTGGCTTAATCTGAACTAACTGGTGGGATTGGTAGGAGTATCTTTCACCATCGAGTTAGTAAATAGTGGGTTCTTATTTTTTAACTGTGTCTTTGACTGTTCACATTGTTTACAGAGATATCCTACGTTTTGATTTGGTTCTTTCAGCATGTTCTGTAAGCTTGAGTGAAATTCCTAGTACCAGTAAGTTAAACACAGTAAATGTCACGTGAACTGTTCTGTGTACGGCTGTAATAACACCTACGGAAACAGCCCGCCAGGGACAAAAATTTTTAGTTTTCTGGCCGGAGCTGCCCATAAGATCAGAAGGGAAGCATGAATAACATCTATAAGCCGTTCAACACTTGATGGAAAACCTTGGGTTCCTACCAGTAATTCCAGAATCTGAAGTAGACACTTTATTGATGGAACACCTACCAGAGACCCTGATAGCCCTGGGTATAAACCTACTTTACATAAGTACCAGGAAGATCTAATGAGGACGAAACTCAGAGGAAACAAATGATCAGGTACAAGAGGAGGAAAGGAAGACAAAGTGTAGCCTAATGCAAGAAAACATTAATTCTGTTCCAGAATCACAATATCCCCAAACTGTTTGTAGTATGGGTATTCAGACTGATGATTTACCATTTTCATATGGCCAGGAGAATGTAAATGTACTATTTTGTAATTTAAATTTGCCCAGTAATAATTCAAAATGGGATTCAGAAACTCTGACAATGTTAACAGTACCTAACAGTGATAAGAATGTAATGACTGATACTTGTTTCAAGAGAGAATGTGGTGTTGGAGTTGACCTCATACAAGTAAAAAAATCATTTTCTGGCTACGAGTCTGTGGAGGGCAATGGAAATAGTATGCTTGACATAGCTGGTGTAAAAATCCCAGTCTTCCAGCTTTTGTTCTCTCTTTTACCTACTATAAGTCACAAATGCACTCTTACCAAACAAAATATGTTATTACTTTATCTAATGAAAATGAAACTTGGTTTGGCTTTCTCTGCTATTGCAGTTATTTTTAGGTACCCAGCATCAGCCAAATTTCAGTTTGTTTTGCACCACATCTATCAAAAAACAATAGGTTGGATTCTCTGACCACAAAGGTTCAGTATCGGAAAGACTATGCCTAAATCTTTCAAGACCCACTATGAAAATTGTACATGCATTATTGACTGCACTGAAATACATTGTGAGAGGCCAATTAGTGTTCAACAGAGAATTCTAATGTTTTCACACTACAAAAATGGTTTCACTGTGAAATTTCTTGTGGCAATTACACCTTCTGGTTTTATTTGTTTTCTTTCTAGATATTACAGTTAATTCTGGTCTGCTTGCCTGGTGATGTTATAATGTCTGATTTATGTCTTTAATCTACATAAATGATTTTGCCAGCTGATCATACATTCCAGTTTTTAGTGTCTTAATTTTGTGTGGCTTAATACTGGCAGAAATTCTGATGTTTCTCTTCTTGTGCCAATGTTTACATTGTGATTGAGATTATTGTAAACATTGCAATTTGAATTTTCTGTGTTTTAGTTAGGCTACTGTACTTTAACGTTGGTCTCATAGAACTGTTGCACTTACTTTGGTAAATTATGCTCATAGTTAACTGGAACTAGTTTTGTTTTTAGATCTGATTGTCTCTGAATAAAATAACACTTGTGTATATTCTGATAATTCTTGGTTTCTAATTCATTAAAAATAACCTTCAATCCTTCATTTTCACAGAAATTAAGTGCATTATTTACAATAATATTTACCACTGACTGTCATATTGCACTACTTTCTCCTCACACTCGGCCTTTAATATACAGTAGCTGAGAACGCACAATCAATATATATATATATTTTTTCAAGATCAGTTTCATATATTTCACTATTATGCCTACTTGTATTTTGATCACAATGGGTAAGATCTTGAGCTGTATGGATTATTTCTGCAATTTTATTTTACCCCTGGCACTACAGCCCATGAGGGCCTAGGCCTACCAAGCGACCGCTGCCCAGCCATTTGGCCTGCAGATATTGGGGTGACGCGTGGTCAGCGTGTCGGGTCCCCTCGGATGTTAATCTTGGTTTTCGTGACCGGGGCGCTGCCTCGCTGTCAGCTACTCAATTGTCCTCACGAGGCTGAGTGCACCCCGTTCCAGTCCTCGCGTGAATTTCTAAAATCCCTGACGGAGCCGGGAATCGAACCCGGGGCCTCCGGGTAAGAGGCAGGCGCGCTACCCCAACACCACTGTGCCGTCATTATTTCTGCAATGCACTCTCCCTTTGAATATAGGCCTAATTCCTTTTGGATGTTGGTTTTGGGTGCATGCCACTGCTGCAGAACTGAAGTTTGAGACTGCCGTCTCTCACTGTTAATATAAGCACATAATGCAGCTATGTGTTTACATCTTCCAGATAGGCCAGCTTTGCAAGTCCAGACAGCTTCCACTAGGTTTCTGTTGCAGTCAATCTAAAAAATAAATAAATAAGGTAGCTATCCAACAGGAAAAATAAACTGAACATTAATAAAGATAATGTTAAGACTGAGATTATTACAAATCTATAAAATATTAAAAGTATCTACAGTAAGAGAATTCTTTATTCTTACCTTGATGTTAGTATTTTAAGCTCTCTTCCTTTTCTCAAAGTAGAATTCCTAAAATACTGAGAACTCCATACAATTTTCTTAAAGCCCACATGAATAACAGTATTTGACATTGTTGATTAATTCCAACTACACGTATTCACAACACACGACAGCTGATATGTTATTCTTGTGTTTCTCCTACCAGTGAATAATCGTCTCTTCCGCTAGGGGCGCTGCGGTCGAAAATTTGCTGTTACGCATGGTCCCTGTTATCAATAATGGGTAACTTAATAAAGGTTGCAATATTATTGCCTACTCTATGTACTCAATGTTATTTGTTTTTATGTAATCGCAGTTCATATTGGTGATTTTTAAAAGTAATTTTTCCGAATCTCTCATTCTTCTTTCTCCATTAGGGTCTTCTGAGGACCACAAACCAATTTCAATGTTTAGTCCTTTGTTGTTCTTTTTTCTTCCTCCAGTGCTCCTTCATCTGTTCGCTGTGTGTCTTCTTTCTCTCTTCCGACCACTTTGAGCCCGTTTTCTTATATTGCCTTTCTTCGAGTCCTTCCATTCCCAATACCTTTTTTTTTTTTGAAAATTTCTCTCTCTAGTGCATCTTCTTCTCTTACATTGTTTCTTTCTAAATCTTTCTTTACTTCTTGAAACCAGGCTGTTGTCGATTTCTTTTTCCAAAGATATTTAAAAATCTGTTTGGTTAACCTGCTATTATTCATTCTATATAAATGTCCGAAAAATAACAATCGCCTCTTCTTTATTATCTCCGTTATGTTTTGAATGATCCAATATATTTCTTCGTTACATCTTAATTTTCAAAACTCTGTAGTTCTTAATGGACCGAGAATTTTGCATAGGCTATAATTTTTCTTTCTGATACTTCTAATTTATCCAATTTATAATTTAGTATTAGACATTCACTGGCATATAAGCATTCTGGTTTGATTACTGTTCAATTGTGCTGTATTTTCAATTTCTAAGATAAACATTTTTTGTTAGAGATATTCCTGGTTATACCATATGCTCTTTGAATCTTGTGCACTCTTTCCAGAATTTTCTAAGCCATTCTTCTGAATTATTTCCCCCAAATATTTGAACTTATCTACCCTCTTAATTTGACCAATTTTTGTTATTAGGGTTCCTGGAGCATTTTTAATATTTGTAATAAATGTTGCTTTTTCTACAGAAATCTTTCAACCTGTTTTATTGGCTACCTCTTCTAATAGATCGATTTGTACTGTTGCATGAGCTACGTTTTCAGAAAGAATCTTCAGCAAATGCCTGACAATTTACTTTGTTTTTTCTTCCTAGTGTTATAAGTGATATATTCTGCTCTTCCAATTTCATATTCTAAATTCATACTATTTTTTCCAGGATACAATTATTGAATAGTAGTGGAGATAAACAATCACCTTGCCTTACTCGTGCATTTATTTTGAATGGTTTTCCCGAAATTTTACCTTTGAAATAGTGTCTGTGAGGGTTTCACGGATTAGGTTTGCCAGTTTAGATTTAACTCCAAATTCTCTGATTACTTTATCTAGAGTTTCCCTGTCGACAGAATCAAAAGCCTTTTTAAAATCTATGAATGCCACTATTATGGCTCATTATTATTATTATTATTTACAATATATGTACCAAATTGTTGTAATATTACATTTTAGGCAGGATGTTTTAATCATAATATACACAATATCAGTAACAATTACACCAACAACATTAATAACCCCTGGCAGTACAGCCCATGAAGGGCCTAGGCCTACGAAGCACCGCTGCCCAGCCATTTGGCCTGCAGATATTGGGGTGGCGCATGATCAGCGCATCGGGTCCCCTCAGCCGTTAATCTTGCTTTTCGTGATCGGGGCGCTGCCTCACTGTCAGACAGCTACTCAATTGTCCTCACGAGGCTGATTGCACCCCGTTCCAGCCTTCACGTCAGTTTCTAAAATCCCTGACTGAGCCGGGAATCTAACCCGGGGCCTCCGGGTGAGAGGCAGGCGCGCTACCCCAACACCACGGGGCCGGCACCAACAACATTACTGATGGTAATAACCCGAAGCAATCTTTCATGTTTGCTGGCTAACACAGGGTATCAAGGGAGGAACGTCGAACTATAAGTCAAAGCAGTTCCGAAAACAGTTGTTAGATGGTGTTAGTGCATCAGTGGAGTCGACACTGGAGTTGAGTGTATCGGTTCCAGGGGCAGCACTCTCGACTCTTTTGCGACCCCGTTCGCAACCCATCCCTACCTTTCCCTACCCTTTAGGGTTGTGTTTATTCGTATCGTACAACAGGTCAAAGCAGATGAGAAGCATTACCTTCCTCAAACCCCGTTGGCCAATAAGCTGGGTGTGGGGAGCTATTTTAAGGAGAAGAAAATTGCTGTCATCTGGCCCTATCAGCTGGAGGAGAATGTAAATCTTGTCTGTAAATATCTGCTACTGTTTGTCATTGTTATGTGATTAAATTGTAAATTTAAATTGTATCTGGTAAATTTTTAATTATGTGGCTTCATCTACTATGTGCATATTGGAGGCTAAAACTATTTTACAGCTCATTTGGGAATAGGTTGGTTGGTTCCTTAGTTTAGGGCCTGCGACAACTCTGTCATGTAGCCCCGTGTACTTGGGTGTGTGTAGAATCTGTCTGATAACCGGTGTTAATTGTGATGGCTGTATTAGTGTGTGTTATCTGTTTAATTCAAGTAAGGACTGCAGACAATAATTTTAAGTAGTTCCTACTTTTGCTACCAAATGGTACCGTCCACGACACCTAGCTTGCGTACTTTGGCTACTAGATGGCATCGCAGTCAGCACCTGGTGGCAAACGTTGGAACTAATAGAGCGTTATCAATTCTAACCTACAAATTTTGGCTTCACACAATTGTAGTTAGTGGAAGGTTCTTTTTCATGCCATAAATCGATGACATGGGACCGCTGGCTTTACTTCCCCTCCGCATACTGAGGGATTTTTAACGCTCTTAAAAAATCCGACGACTTCGGCCCGCGACCTTGGGCATAGAAGCTCAGCATTCTACCAACTACACCACTGAAGCCGCCTCATTTAGGAGGAGGATTACCTCATATGGAGTTTTATGATGTGTAAATACCCAAATGCCATTTAAGTTAATCACTTGGAAGTTTATTTGTTTTTGTTTTTTATACAAAGGCGTAGGGCTACATAGTGGACTGTATACTGAAAGGCATAACAGTCTACAAACAATTAATTTCTTTTATTTCCTTCTTCAATATAGAATGCCCATTAATTGGGTACAATCGTGTTGACCGAATGAGAAGCTACAAAAAGTCAATTTTTATAGGCAACACTGAGAAAATAATGGCTTCAAATCGCTACAGATAATTCCAAGTAAGTTAACTACCGTACACATTTTGTTAGGCAATATTGTAATCAACATTCCTCTCGTAACTAAACTATTGTAAATTCTGGAAAATAATGTTAGGCTTTCTTTGGGTTATAGAGGTGTGCAAATTATTAGACTCAACGGCAGTTTTCCAACATTTAGGCTACTTTGTAGAATTTATGACTTAATACAGTAGAAATATTTTTCAATACGCTGCAATTATTTGAAATGTTTAATCAATATTCTTAATAATATTATTTTAAAGAATCTGACAGTAAACTAATTGTTTACAGTTTTCACTAAAGGAGGAGCCTTGGTAATGCAGAATGCCACACATTTTGTTTTGATTACTATATCGTGTGAATTTAGACCTGAGAGATTGGAAGTCTTTTATTATTGATTGTCCACTCTTGAACTATTCAAAGATTCGTGGACAATGGATTGAAATCACCCGATTTAGAGGATATGTTCCCAAGTCATGAAAAAAAAAAAAACACCACCATCTCTGGTGTCCCTCAGAAACTCCAATTTCGAAAAAAAATCCAGATGCAATTCCTTATTGGAAAAGTTATAAGTCCACAGGAGAGAAAACATTACTAAATAGGGTAATAAAATTAAAATGATTTTGAATAAAAAATTGTGACTGATTTAAATTCATTTGAGTCTAATAATTTGCACACCTGCCTCCGTGGCTTAGGCGGCAGCACGCCGGCCTCTCACCGCTGGGTCCGTGGTTCAAATCCCGGTCACTCCATGTGAGATCTGTGCTGGACAAAACGGAGGCAGACAGGTTTTTCTCCGGGTACTCCGGTTTTCCCTGTCAAAATTTCATTCCAGCAACACTCTCCACTATCATTTCATTTCATCTGTCATTCATTTAATCATTGCCCCAGAGGAGTGCGTCAGGCCTCAGCAGCCGGCACAGTCCATATCCTCGCCGCTAGATGGGGGCTTCATTCATTCCATTCCTGACCCGGTCGGAGACTGGAAGCAGGCTGTGGATTTTCATTTTCACTAATTCAAGTAAGGACTGCAGAAAATAATTTTAAGTAGTTCCTACTTTTGCTACCAAATGGTACCGTTTCCCCTTTTCCAGCTGACACTCGGAGGGGGCAAATATAGTTTCTCACCACTTTGTTCTCTTGTTCCACCATTCCTCTTCCGACACGGTGTTCCAATCCAGGTTCCGTTTACTAATGCTGTGCTTCACCGAGTCCATCCAACGCATTCTTGGTCTTCCTCGTCCTCTCTTCCCTGTCATTCGTCGTTCCAGTGCTCGTCTTGGTAGCCTTACTTCATTCATCCGTTTGACATGTCCAAACCATCTCAATCTGTTTTGCTCCAGTTTGTCATTTAGTTTCTGTACTCCCAGTTCTTTCCGTATATCTTTATTTCTCACTCTGTCTCGCCTCGTTTTCTGGACCATACTTCTCAGGAATCTCATCTCAGCTGCCTGTACTCTGATCTCATCCCTCTTAGTAATTGTCCAAGTTTCTGCTGCATATGTGATTATAGGAATATAATATGCTTTGTACATAACTTCTTTAGCCTTAATTGGTGTATCCTTGTTCCATACTAGTCCCCGTACCTGTTGGTAGAAAGCACTCCCGTGTTGTATTCTTCTGCTAATTCACAAATCTATTCTTCCATCTTCAGTCAGTTCACTTCCCAAGTATTTGAAGTGTTTCACCACTTCCATTTCCTTATCTCCTACTTTGATTACTCCTTTTCCTTCTTTCTTACCTCTACTCACAACCACTGTTTTACTCCTCTCCACATTTATCTTCAATCCCCATTGGTCAATCTTTTCATTTATTACGTCTTAACTGTTCTTGTACCTCCATCTCATCCTGGCCCCAGATCACAACATCGTCTGCAAACAACATTACCTTCATCTTTGCCCTACTATAGTCTTTCATTGCTGCCTTCATGATGTCATCCATCACCATTAAGAACAATAATGGTGACAACACTCTTCCTTGCTTTAGTCCAGTGACAATTCCGATGTCCCAACTCTAGTCTCCACACTACTGGAGCAATCCATGCACATTCCTTTTATCATGTCTCTCAGTTCCTTGCCTATCCTCCTATTTGTTAAGCTTTCCCAATTTTGTTCTAGGGATGCTATCATCTTCTTCCCATATTCCCAGCTCTTTTCAATGTTCTGTCTCAGAATGAAAATGGGTTCCACTGTTGACACTGCCCCCTCTAAATCCAAACTGCTCCTCCTCTATTTGGTTTTCTACCTTGACTCTAATTCTTTTTTCTAGGATTCTTTCCATTACTTTGGCAACATGCAAGATGATGGTGATTCCTCGATAGTTACCACACACCTTCCTGTCTCCTTTCTTGAATATTGGCAATATTATTCCCTTTTTCCAGTCTTCAGGAACTTTCTTCTCTCTCCACACACTCCTGAGAATTCTGTATGTCCACTGCAGTCCCACTGGTCCTGCCGCCTTGATCATTTCTATTGCCACTTCATCGATTCCCACAGCTTTCCCCATCTTCATCTTCCTAACTGCCCATTCCACTTCTGCCATAGTAATGTCTGGTTCTTCTTCTATTTTTTCCTCCACCGTTTTGGCTGTTCGCGTAACTTCTCTGCATTGTCTGGCATCTCACCTTCAACAGCTCGCTGAAATATTCTTTCCATCTGTCCATTCTCTCTTCTGGTTTTGTCAATATTTCACCTTCTTTGTTTTTCATGAACCCAGTGTTCACCTTTTCATTTCTTCTACTTTTTATAATTCCAAACAGCATTTTTTTTTCCACAATTTAAATCCTCCCTTATTTCCTGAGTGAATTCTTCCCAGCTTTTCTTCTTTTCCTCTGCAATTACTTTCTTGCAATCTCTGTTTGCTTCTATATATTTTGCTCTACTTTCTTCGGTCTTTTTTGTTTTCCATTCCTTCCAAGTAATCTTCTCCTCCCTTACCTTTTCTTTCACTCTATCATTCCACCATTTTGTCGCCTTTTCCCGTACCTTTCCTGATGTTCTACCACATGTTTTCTCTGCACTGCTTACAAATGCACTCGTGAACCTTTCCCATTCTTGTTCCACATGGGTAATATCCGTCCTTGGTATCTTTCTTTCTTTCTTTCTTTCTTTCTTAAACTCTTCCGCAACCTCCTTTTCCTTTAGTCTCCAGACCTTAATCTTTCTATCCCTTTTTTCTGGTAATCTCATAACTTTTCCTACTTTTAATTTTGGAAAAGTTATGAGATTACCAGAAAAAGAGAAAGAAAGATTAAGATGTTGAGACTAAAGGAAAAGGAGGTTGTGGAAGAGTTTAAGAAAGAATTGCAATGTACTAATAATTGATGAAATATGTACATATATAATTAGATATTTTTATTGAAATATGGAATTATATACGGACTTAAAATTACAATAAACTATCATTTCTATTTGATATTAAAGTTCAAAGAAGCTATAGAAAGTAGATCTACATGAACCATATTGCTATACTTCTCATTTTAATATGATCTTTGAAGAACATGCAATATTTTAATCTCTGTTATCAAAACAATGGATCACAAAATGTTCTTTTAAGTGCTGGAAAGTGAATCTTCTCCTAGTGTCTCTTAAGTACCGATTTATATTGACTGAAACTTCGTTCAACATCAGAAAAGGTAATGGGGGGCATATTTAAACTTTACAACATCTGCTGGGGTTAAATCCAACGTTAACTTGACACTTAAATCTCCACACATAATTGCAGCAACATTTCCCATTCTTTCATATCCAGGGTTCTTTGAAAGTACAGTGTCCATCTTCATTTTTGCTACATCTGCAACTTTACCTGTACCATGATTTAGCTGTTCCACAGTTCTATTCACAATTTCAAAACTTTCAGAAAGTGAGAGATTCGAGTTTTGGAGACTTGTGAGTGTTTTATGTGATGCATGAAAAAATTATGCTGAATGTAAATCAAGTCACTCTTCACACTTGTGTCGCAAACAACTGTTTGCGCAGCTTCAATTGAGGCTGCATCTTCAGAGTCCATAGCATGCAGAACGTTCTTAATGGAGTCGATATATTCAGCATAGTATTCAACCGCTTGCAGCCACGTACCCCACCTAGTTAGAACTGGCTTAGGTGGCAATGGAATTTCTGGTTACATTTCTTTCAAAAGATGAACTCTTTTGTGGGCTTTGAGAAAAACTTTTTTCACTGAGGAAATCAATAGATCTACTTTGGGGTAACTGCCTCTTACCACTTCTGCCACACGATGAAAGGCATGTGCTACACAAGTTAAATGAGTCACCTTAGGATATGCAACACACAATGCTTCTCTGGCTTTCATCATAAAAGGTGCGGCATCGCTAATAAAACGTAACACTTTATCTTACTGAACGCCCTGTGGCCAGAGGATACCCATAGCTTCATTGAACAGTTTTGCTATAGTTTTGTTATTGCACTTTTCTAGAACAACACAGTGTAAAAGAATCCGTTTACAATAATCTTCACTTAACAAACCAATGATTATGTTGCCAATTAGCCTACCTTCTTTGTCTGTCGTCTCGCCCATGGAAACCCATATCGGACCGTCTTTAATTTCTTGTCTTATCTTCAGAACATTTTCATCGTATATGGCTGAAACATAGGTTTTTCTGAACGTTGACTCATCCGTGATAGTTCGGTTAGTATATTTCTCGAGGAATTACCTGAAGTACTGTTTATTCAGAATGAAGAGAGGGATGTCAGCTGAGATGAGAGCGCGGCAAAGATCGGTGTTGAACTCGGACGTTCCACTCGAAGTTGATGGTTGTGTCAGAAACAACTGTCTCAGCTTGGAATTTCGTAGTTTGTTAGTTGATGTTTACTGGTAGAAATGTATTGTTGCACCAGGAACCTTTGAGTAGATGCCACTGAACATTGACACAAATTACAAAATAATACCTTACAGTCAGTTGAAAAACCTCTTCTTCCTCCTCACCTTTTCCCGATACGCGGGGTCGGCTTTCTTAATCCTGAGGCACCAGTCATTTCGTTGTAATGCATCATCAGCAGATAGGCCCAATACTCTCATGTCCCTCTGAACATTCGTCATCCATGTTGTTTGAGGTTTGAAAAACCATCTTCTCTAAATTGTGTTACATAACTTTTTAATTTTAAACTGGTTGACTGTGCTACTTTAGGCATCTTGTAACAATGTTAATATCTTCAATGAATGTCAGTAGGCAACTGAAAACACTGCACTTGTAGACATAGCGGTATGCACAAGAACACTACGATCCGTCTCGCTGCTAATTCAAAGTGTGAATCACTGGTAGGAACTACAGTAGATGGGGTATTGAGCCATCAAGGGGAATGCCCGAATTACGAAATAATCCGGAAATTACTGGCATATCATCGATGAATGGGATTTCCTGAGTACCAAAATTATGGGACAGACATTGTTGATGTTATGTGTGATTCTGATGCTCAGCAGATCTCACCTCTTCCGGGTTCACTCATCTCTCTTTCACCACGCCGTTTATCACCTTACCTTATCAACTCAGGCGTGATGATGAGTTGCACCCCAGTTAAAATATTAAATGTTTCTCCTTTATTGATGGGACTGCTAATTTAATAGAATTTAATACTTTTTTGCCAAAATATGGACTGTATTGACCTTAATGACTAAGAATATGAAGCATTATGTGCTAAACTCCAAAATATGGAGATATATGGAAAATAAATACTCCCATTTTTCAACTCCACACACCATGATTTGTAATTAAGGTTAGCTTTACAAAGAGATATGTATTTACATAAAAATCAGTTCCCTGCACATCACCATTGTGTTTAGTCTGGGTGCATGAATAATATTTAGGCGGGACTGTGTAATATCGGAGTGAAATGGGGTGTGTTGGGATATTGAATACTGCCAATGGCTGTCATTACATATTCTGTTAGATCCAGAGGTGGGTGACCTATTGCAATGTAGTGGCTAAAGACCACATAGAGTTGCATGCAAAATAGGTACACTGAATACAAGTGCATAATATTCTTGATTAGGGATGCACTTTGCCATGTTTGGTTATACTATCTTTTTTCTTTGCAGGTCTGTAATGTGTGGTGGCACTGCAATGGAATGGCAAATCTATGTTGAAACGATAATTTGATGAAATGAAGTACACTTCTGAATGTAGGCTATCTATGTAAGAATGAGAAATGTATAAAATATATAGGCTACCACAGAATATGGACTTGATTTTGTAATTATTTTTTAAACTTCTAAGTTCCTTATTTATATCCCGATTTCCAGTATTCCATTTAGTAAAGGCAAAATATTTGTGTAATTTGTATTGGCGATGGTTTTATTCAAACTATTTATTTCCTGTGTTTTTTTCTTAATCTGTTTTTAACAGTGTAGGCCTATATTAACTTGGTGGGCCGACAGTCTAGATGTTAGATCTCTTCAAACAATCTGCCATCATCATTAACTTGTATTCCTCACAGGCAAGGGCCAAGTTGTGCAAGTTTGCTCTATGAAGCCATAATAAATAAATGTGATTGATACAAACCATCGAAATATACATTCGTTTCTTATTACATTCTGCCAATACGGGAAAAATGTGCCACTTGAAAAGTCAAGAAGAATATACATTCTCCGGAAGACGGAACAGGGACCAGCGCCATAGTAGGTAATTTCAAGCAACTAGCTGGCCAAAAATATATATATTCCACCCCTGTCTTTGCTGTGCATTTTCTGTGGGTCATGTTTATAAGAGCCTTAGGCACAGTGATTAAGTGTTGAAAGGTTGTGCTGTCTGCTATCTTATCTCACCGAAGGCCTGAAGTTGCTCTTCTCCGTTATGGTATAATATCCTGGGGAGGCGAGTGCTCAGTTCTTTTTATGTAAGGGCTCGCTCAGTAAGGAAGTCAGAACTAAATATTTCTTTGAGTGCAGTGTCAATATATTAGATGAAAGTATATATTTTTATATAGTTTGTAGCATTTGCTGTTAATTACTATATTATTGTCCAGGATGTATGTTTCAAAAGTCGGGTATACTGTGTCCATGCGCTATCTAATCATAGAAATTGGGGTAACTTTTCAATAGTGTTGCCTTCGATATTTGTAATGAAAGTTTTTATAGAAGTTATCTAAACCTTATTGAATAGGAAACTGCGACTTTTTGCTGTGACCATGTGTGACTATGACTGATATTAATTTTTTTCAGAAGTCATCGACTCTGTAACCCGGAGATCGGTTTTCGAGCCCTGGAGGAACAGCAGGGAAAATAGCATAACAATGACATTGTGAATGTTGTAATTGGACATTTAGGCCCTCATGATTGTCCTGAGGAAATATCTAAGTCAATAAGGAAATCGGTCAGTATTTTGTGTGCAAAATATAGTAGAAGAAGGAACAAATTGCTGAAGTACAAAAAAAGAAACTTGGTTGGAACAGTCAGTTAAGCTTGCAGGAGGGGTAAATAAATCACTGCTGTGTGCCTCACGACAATATCAGGCCGAGACTGCCAGTAATAGCACTCGAGGTCATCCACGTAAACTGTTTGGAGAAATGAGGGTACGGTCTAAGAGCAGGAAAACTAGATCAATTCTTGAAAAGACATCACAAGAAGAAATGTTTCTGCCACTCGTATGAGTCTTCGAGCTTCTGAGGAACTCTTTCGTGTGGGTATGCCATTGGTAAAGTGGCTTTTGGCATGTACGCAAAGGAAACAATAAAATTGTACTTACAAAAATACAAGGTATTACATGGCTGTAACTTTACACAAACTCTTGGTTCATGGAGAGGTCATTTCATTTCACGGTTTTCAGGTAGTCTCTTCATGCTGCCATACGAACCACATGCCAGTTCTCCAATGGAGTTCTTGATGTACGGCATCCTTGGACGTCCCCTAGGTTTCTTTCCCAATACTTTGCCCTCGATAATGATTTAGAGAAGAGAGTCTTGCCTGAGTACATGTCCAAGGAACTTTGTTTTCGTCTTCTTTATTGATTTTAATAAACATCGAACATCCTTCAGAACAGGATCATTTTGTTTTCCTGTCTATCCAACTTGTTTTTGTCATTCTTCTCCAAAACCCCATTTCTGCAGCCTTAAATTTTGTTTTCTCCAGTTTCCCTAATGTTCAGGTTTCCCATCCATACAGTGACCCTTTCCATAGGCTGCTTATTTCCTCGGACCCATATGTTGCCAGTTTAGGGAAATCAAGGAAGAGAAAGGTTGTTGCGTTTTCAAGAGAAGTGCTAAACTTGTCGTATGAGCCTCCTGCATCTGGTTCTCCCGAAGGAGATACCTACAGTGAAGATGCCAATTCTGATGGAACTGCATCTTATAGATATTGTACTGGATACGGACAAAAGGTAATCATGACCAAGTTCATGGATATACACTGCATCTAATGTCTAAATTGTATGGTAAGTAGGCCTACAAGTATTACTAGATCTGTATTCAAACATTATAAACCGCATGTCCCATATTAACTTTAATTAAAATTTTCTGAACCTATATCGAAATAATATAAAAATTACTAGTTACATTTTTTGATGCAGTTATTTGATATTTGTTATTGACTGACCTGGCGCACAATTATCTACAATAATAGTTGAATACTATATTTCATGTTAATAGGTCCACTTGATTACGAGATACGATTTTTGGCCGGCTAGGCTACACCTGGCCGCAGGTTATGGTTCAAATTTCCCGCGTGAAAGCTTAAAAGTTCCATGTGTTACCTAGAGAGGCGCCACTATGCAAGCGTGCTAATAAGCGGCGCGTGGGTGGTGGTCATTATCGGAATTACTTTCTATGATTATTTTCAACGTTTTAAAATGTATTTTGCAGAAAACCAGGACATTGATTCTCCGAATAGAAAATTCGCTCCAAAGCCCATTACCGTAAAAGAAATATGTCCTGGGAAAAGGGGTCTTGTGGTACAGTGGCCTCGTCCGATACTACATTTACATAACTCGTATACATTGAAATACGGTCAAATCAAATCAAAATCACTTTATTTACAATGAGGTGTCAACCTCGATGGCAAATGGGGTACATAATTTACAAACACTACACAATATTAAAAGAATACAGTAACATAATGTATTTATTAACGGCGTTGCCCGCTTTACTTGACAAGGAAAATGGCATCGATTCTTTAATTGATATCGATGGGAACGTTTTAAATGTGTATCATGGTGGCCTTTATGTTGGCGTAGTATTTAACAGCCAATCAAAATTTTAAAGTGGATTAGTACAAAAATCTAACTCCAGAGTGCACTATTGTATTTGAACAGCCAATCAAAATGTTTCAAGTTGTTTACTACAAAAATTTAACACACGAGTGTGTCTAGAGCGAATAATGTGGGGTGTGGTGGAGTTGGTATCACTGCTCCACTGCACTGTCAGCTGAAAACACAAAAACAGATTTGTTTTTATCAGTACTAGACAGATAATAATATGGTAGGCCTACATTTGATCCGTGTGTATGTTTATTGAGTAATAAATGTACCATAAAAACTACTAAAATATGTCGTGCTAATGAAATCACCAAACAGCCAATATTCTGACTTCGCAGAACATCATGATGTTTCAAGGAAGTTATGAATGTTTAACTCATTTCGACGATTGTCAAACGATCTTGATGAAAAGTGACAGTTGGTTCACTTCCTGATTTCTGCACAGGCATACCAACACATCGTCGGTCTGTCATTTGTTATTCATTCTAGGAGTTGCAGAGAGCGCTGAAGTCGTCATCTGCAATATGTCTTCGTGTTGTTATAGGTTGGATGTAGTCTCGGGTTCGACGTTTTTATATTGTATCGTAGAGCAGTTTGCAGGTTGTGTAAAAATAGGAGTAGTATTTATAATTTATCAATTTTCCAATAGTAAAGTGTAATGGGTGCTAAAGCAAGTACAGCGAACGGTGAAGGTACAAGTCCGCGAGCTCGAACTTTTTCAACCAGCAGTAGCTCGGATGTTGTTGCAGGAGGTACTGGATTTAGTCTTCTTCGTGCCCTTCCCGGTACAGTGTCAAGTGACAGGCAGAGAGCACGATCGTTGTCAAGTGTGCCTGACAGCCATTCAAGTCATGAAGCTATAGGTATTCCAAACCCCAATGTTGGGGCATATGACATATCTGAGTCTCCTGAGACTGACAGTAGTTCCCCTGAAGATCACATCTTGGACAGTCCTTTAGCTGCTAACATCAGCCTTGGAAGAGTCTACACTGCTCACTCCTTACCTTCTCATATATGGTCTTTAAATGGTAAGTGTGAATAAAGTGCAAGGCGAGTTGTACAGCAAGGTGTAGGACTGTTTACACTCGTTCTAGAGTTCTGACCAAAAAAAAAATTTGTGCATTTATTTTCCTAACTTTTTAATCTTATTCTGCCTGTCCTTTACTGGCAGCTCCAGTAGTTTGTGCAGATGTCTCTTAGGTTAATTTAAAAATGAGTGGGCCTGAGGGATTGCCATATTATCAAGAGAAAAAACACTTCTCTGTTTTATGGCTATAGCCAGAGAATAAATTGAAGGGGGGTTAAAATTGCTTCAAAGTAAAACTGCCACAGTAGTGCTGTTGGAATTAAGTGTGCTGAAATTCAAAGCTCCATAGTGCCACAAAATGACATTCACTTAATTAGAGAAGTAATTTTTATCAATGCCTATAAGTGGAAGATTGAGAATGACCTCCTCAATTTTTACTACTTTTAGTTTAGTGTTTAACCAGTTTCATGCTATTTTCTTCACAAATCACTATACTTTTACCTGGATTAATTTACTTGATGTAGTAGGCCTACACAGCTTAAATATTAGGCCCGTTCGGTGGAGATATTTTTAATTCTGAATGAAAGTAGAAGGCGGCTTATACACTTGCATCAGACATGAATGTGACTTTTACGTAGCTTGTTTCCTTGTTTCATCTTCTGGGCGATATCATGTAGCCTATTGAAAATAGGAACCCTGGTCACTACTGCACCTCATATATGTGCTTAAGTACGTAAATATGTGTTTCTATTTATTGCTCTTTAAAACCAGCTGTCATTTTCTGACAACGCTTGCAGCTCTTTCATTTGTCAACATGGGGCGCTCTAGTGGCACACATTGTAGCCAACATGTGGGATACAAAATCACTGTTGATAAAAGAAAGTGGGATACAAAATAACTGTTAATAAAAAAGTGGGATACAAAATCACTGTTGATAAAAAAGAACATTCATCCGGATGCATCAGGCTCTAGTGGCACACATTGTAGCCAACATGTGGGATACAAAATCACTGTTGATAAAAGAAAGTGGGATACAAAATAACTGTTAATAAAAAAGTGGGATACAAAATCACTGTTGATAAAAAAGAACATTCATCCGGACGCATCAGGCTGTATCTATTGTCAAAAACCATCGATCTGGACGCATTAGGCTGTAACCATTGTCAAAAACCATTGGATTGGACAAAACGAAAGTGCTGCGCACAAATAATGCGCACTAGAGAATGAACTGGCTGCGAGGTTGGCAGCACTGTTTTGATGATTGATTTGGACAATGGCAGCTACAGCTGTAATTTTGGCTATATGAGTAGTGTTCCTATTTGGGATGGCTGGGTGGGTCACAGACGGCGGAGGAGGAAACATCTATTTAAACCTCATTCCCCGATTTATTTTCCACCGTTTGATAACGTATGTTGGCTAATTCATGTAGGGTATAAAGAATGTTTTCGCTCGTTCTACGTTCATTGAGTGCTACTGAGATATTTTTTAAGGGAATTCACTGCCTCATTCTGAAACATCAGGATTGTAATTATATTTATCTATTGGCATTGTCCAAGGAAACAACATAATTTTTTATTCCATGAAGTTTTTTAATGAGATTTTTCATTTTAATTGCCAGCCCAGTGGTGTAGGGTAGCACACTTGCTCCTTACCACGGCATTCTGGTCGTGATTTCTGGCTCCCATCGGGGGTTTCAGAACCTATATGAGGGCTGGAATGTACTGTAGTCAGCCTCGTGAGGACAGTTGAGTAGTTGTCTGATCCGAAAGGCAGTGGTGACCCTGGTCAAGAATGCCAAGATTAACGGATGAGGGGACCTGACGCGCTGACCACGCGTCACCCTGCAACCTGCAGGCTCTATGTTTGAGCAGCGGTTGCCTGGTAATCTAAGGCTATAAAGCGAGTTTAAAAATAGAATTTAGTTTCATTCTGATTGTTGGTGGCAAGAGATTCTACGTGCGCTTGTTTGAATGTCTGTTGTGCTGAGAATAATAAGCATTGTAACTTACCTGGTTGATACCAACTTGCAAAGACTGATTGCAAGTGTAGGCTAAACTATAATGTTGAAGCAAATTAGATGGCAAACTAGATGACATGAAGGAAATTTAGTTGCCATCTAAGGTCCCCATATGCAGTCAGACTTGTCCAGACCGACTTGCTGCATGGAGGTAGGTCGGAAGTTTGCAATTACCCACACGTGCATAAACTTATGATTAGCTGAATAGGCCTCAGAGGTATTTCACCTTTCTGTATACAGTACAATACAAGAAGCTGTCCTCTCCATAGCATGTCTCTCCATTTTCATTTTCTGTTTACAGCTGATGAAGGTGCTTTAACTGCAAAGTCTCCCGCTAAATTCAAGCAGCCCCAGAATGTCGGAGACTTGCCTGTGGACTTGGTCTGCAGATTTATTGGCCGTATACGCAGAGGCATGTCTAGGAGGCCTGGTTGATGCAGATGTACCTCTGGAAAAGTCTTGACCGTTTATGGGGCCCTTAACTAAGCCTTTCTCCACTGCAAAGAGTTATTTCCACTACATATTTATTCCTCTATCTGCAAGCAGATTTTTTTTTACATTTAACACTGCTGCAGCCTTTGAATAATTCATCAAGTGAATGCTTATCATAAAATTTTGAATGGTCCGCCCTATCAGTACACAAAATTCATATGGTCATTGTTTGTTGAGGGTTATACATGTTCGGGCTACTGTGCCCTTCCTCACAAATATATCGTACACACACTCATTACAGCATGCATCACATATTATTAATTTAATTCTTATAAAATGGAACTAAAATAGGCAAACCTTTTTCCACGTAGGCCTACCGGTACGTATTATCAAAATGCAATGAAGTTTTTTACAAATTAATTATTATTTAGGTAGTCAATCTAGAAACACTGATTTATGTAGGGCGTACACTAACTTAATTACAACATTCGTTATAAAGCCTCCGTGGCAAGTGAGGTATTCATACAGGGAAATTGAAGATAAAAATCGCTTATATTACTCTTTTGTACTTATTTTCACTAGTTTAATTACTATGGATGTTTTTTTTTAGGGGCAGATGACCTTGTAGTTCTGCCACTTAAAACAATAACTTACTTACTTTCTTTTTTTAAAATGGTCTTTGAACAGTCTGCTGGGTCTAGTATCGTGTGTTCTAAATTGACAAATTCTTGCAGCAATTGTGGTGTCTGTTTCTTGCTGGTAGGCCTACATTGACTACCGCCTATTACTGGTTGAATTGAAGATTACAGATCGTGATTGTTTTACGGATACCACGTAGTTCAGTGGATAAAATGTAAGGAGTCCCTGTGTTAATTGTAGTGGAGCGCTGATCCTGGATTTTACACTTGTTTCTTGCTCATTCATTGCTTTGTTTGTCAGGCGCATGAGGGGGTCTTCAACTCTTACTGATGCACAGATATTGACATCACATTACTGTTACCAACATGTGGATACAAAATAAGTTACACCTTGTAATTATGTAAATAAGCATTATTTGGCAAAACTATTGTTTTTGATGAAGATTATTGATGCATGAGTAGCCTACTCCCACCTGGCATGACAAAAACCAGGGGTGTAGGCCTATATATTGGCTGCAGGCTGTGCTCCCTAGTAGTTACTGATCTAGGCACAAACCACTGGTCTGGATAAAGATTATTGATGTGTAGTACCGTATGTGCAGGGTTGGCAGTATTCTATTTGTCCCATAATTCACACGTATAATGGCCGACAACTGGAATTTCACTGTATAAGTCATGATCTAAAAAGGGGATGGCAGACGGGTTATAGACAGCGGAAGAAAAACATCTATTACCATATAATTTCCACAATCATTCATCATTACAAAATGTATTTCGGCTAATTTCAGTAGTTTGTAGAAGGATCAGCAATCCACTACTGTTCCTACTGTCTACTGTCCCTTTTTACCCTATGGCGTCCTCATCTCAACTTTTGAGGTGTTGTATTGTGTGTAGGCCTGTTGCCTTATGATACTAGACTTCAACATTTTGTGCACAGCATATCACTCTTTTCCTTTTCACTTTAATTTCGGCAATATATCATTTTCATACCTTATTTCATCTTTTGGGGGGATATTTTCAATTGTAACTACTAACCTTGATAACTTCTGCACCGACTGCATCGGATGATGTGCTAAATCACATAAATATGTGTTTTTATTTATTGTTTATTTAACAATCGCAGCCATGTTCGTCAGCGTATTTAGTAGGTGAAACTGCCGCAGCGAGTGCTCACAATGAGGCGCACACATTGACGTCAGTAATTGCCAACATGTCCGATACAAAATACACCGGACGACACATGTAACATTGTAATTACGTGAGAAAAGAAATAATTGGGCTTTTGTGTATTATTTGTATTTGTAAATAATGCTTGTATGAGGCAATGGTGCCAACTTCACTTCACCATAATCACCTGTAGCGAGGTACGGTGACTGTCTGGACGATAAATACTGACGAACTAAAATGTGTATCTGGACTAAACCATCGGTCGCTACTTGGCTAGATGACTGTCTGTAGGAAACCATTGATCGGTACTTGGTTAGACGACTGTCTGGATGAACTCATTGGTCGCTACTTTGTTAGATGACTGACTGGACAAATATTACTGATTGTACTACAAGCAAGGGGGTCTGGGGTGTAAGCCCCAGGTTAGGTTTGTTTTGTATGTAGAACAGTATTGGTTTGGATGAAAATTATTATTGAAAGAACACAAATTATTACAGAGGGGAAAAAAAACCACATTCAATGTGGAGAAATCAAAACAAGAAACATTCCTTTCAGTCGACGCTGATTGCAGTTACTTATAGTAATGAGACAGCTTGCACAATCCATTGAGAACTGTTTCAAACTCAGCGGACTGTCATGTGAACTCGACGCTTTTTTGTCTCGTGGTACCCCGCATATAGAAAGTAGTACCGTAAGTGCGGGGTTAGCAATACTGTACTAGTGCATAATTTTATTAATGGCGGACACGGCTGGAATTTCATCTATATAAGTCTTGATCCTATTTGGGATGGTGGACGGGTTATAGACAGCGGAGGAGTAAACATCTATTGCTACATTATCTCCAGATTTTTTCCTGACCATTTCTACAGGTATTTTGGTTAATTTTTGTAGTTTAGAAAACTTATGAGGGAGTGATACATCATGTCCCGCTACCGAATTCAACATGGTTTATTTCATGAGGGCCTACCATCGAGATTTATTGTTTAATACTTGCCTTTATGAACATAGTCTTAGTACAGTGGATGAAACTGACTGAAACATTTTTAATTATATTACTGGTAATTATATTGATGCGATATGGCATAGGCATGCCACTAGACCTGGTAGATCACAATTACATAGTGATCCATGTTTTGAACGAAAATAACTTTGATTTATGTTAAATACATGACTCTCTTGGCCATTTCTCAAGAATACTGTAATCTAGGTTTAATGTACTTTGTGTACGCCTTATGTCGTTGGTACTGTTGCCTACCACACTGGACGCTTTGGTTCGATTCCCCATTCTGCCAAACAATTTCTTTCTGGTTTGAGGCACTTGAATGGTATCGTTGATCTGGAAGTCGTCCAAGTGGTGTCAGTTTCAAAGACCTGCACAAGGTGTATGGGCTATACAAGTTCACTTTATAATAAGCGGTACTTTGTTATGGAGCAGAGCTGGAAAATATTTTGATTTTTAGACATAACTTAATATAATTCCTTCAACTAAAACTTAACGTAACACTGATACTAAATAATTTGCAGCTCTCTCATGGGAGGAAAATCACAATTGAGGCTGCAAAACTCATGTGTTGTTTAGGAAGCAGAACACAGTGGTGTTGGTTACTGGAATCACGTAGAACATGATGGGCTGGTTATGTAAAATTTTACCCTTCTTAGTTTTCTATACGGTATTTATTAGCATATACTGTAGCTTTAAAAGGATATTGAAGGTCGAAGATTATGATGCCTAAAGAGCTGCCCAAAGAATTCAGGTATATTACTTACGTTTTTGGTCAAAATGTCAAAAACAATTTGTAATCTTATTTTGCCTTGAAGGGGATGTTTAACGTGTCAGTAAGTATACCGACACTGCTCTCTTGCACCCTCAAATACCATCTGACTGTGCCGAGATTTAATCCTGCAACATTGGGCAAAACTGGCGAGAACATTACTGGCTACACAACCAGCCGAATAGACCTACAGTAGTTATATTGAAAGTTACCGTAGATCTGGTTATGATCACAATCAAGCTGCTAAGGTGTGTATCATAATATTTGTCAAAGCAATATACTGTAGCTTTGGTAAACATCAAAATGCATATCTAGTCTGTTTTTGTGTAATGTTTGAAATTTTTAAAACAAATTTATGTCAGGCTGAGTGGCACAGTTGGTTTAGTGTTGGCCTTCAAAACCCCAAAATGGAGTCCTCAGGTCAATATTACAACATATTGTACCAGCACCTATTAATCCACAGTGATTAAACTCACAAAATTCTAATATTAAGGTTCTTACGTCTCTTTTAACTCCTGTGGCTTAAGAGATACCAGGGTACTGGAATTTTGAGTTTGCCATGGACCCTTTGCAGGCTTGTAAATCTACTGTCACAATAAAGTTGAACTTAACACCTTTAAATACCTTTGGACTAGGCCAGGATTGAATCCGCTATTGGGGCGTGGTGGCGCAGCGGTCAAACTGTTTCCCTCTCACCAGGGCGGACCGGGTTCGATTCCCGGTCAATGCATGTGATATTTTCGAAGTGAAATGCCACGTCCTGTGGTTCGGATTCCACATAAAATGAAGGTCCTGTGGTTCATGATCTCGAGATTAATGGTCACGTTAAACTTCAAGCTTCCTTCCTTCCTAAATCCGCTATCGTGGATTTTGAAGGCCAACCTGAAATCATGACATTTTCTAATTTTTATTCTTAGCAAGCACTTGTACCCAGCTTTTACAAGTTAAATCATGAAACCCTATAGCCTGTAGCCAATAAAGAAGGACCAGAGGGACATCACTGTTCCCACTTGTTGATCTATTGTAGCAAGCTGAGGGACTAGTTAACCACAACCCTCGCAGAGTATGTTGGAATTATTTGTCAGGAATGGAGGGCTTTATGAAAAGGGAACAAAAGGAAGCGTAGACAAAAGGGGCAAGGCGCTGTCACCCCTGAGGTCCGGGTTTGAATCCTGGATTTGCCAAGAAATTTAATTCTGGTCTGTGTGCTGGAACAGGGTACACTCACCTCATGAGGCAAAACTGAGAAGAGGTGGGATAGATTCCCACCTCAGCCATTCTGGAAGTGGTTTTTCCATGGTTTCTCACCTCTATTCCAGGCAAATGCCTAGATGGTTCCTAACTAAGGCCATGGCCACATCTTTCCCAGTCCTCGACTGAATTAAAAACTCATACACTACTTCTGACATCACAATAACACAAGTTATCAGACAGATCCCACACGCTCCCAAGTACGTGGGGTAAATGACCAGGATGTCGTAAGCCACTAAATGAAACAATAACGAATGACAGAAACCATAGCCATGCCTAGAACGCTAACTAGAAGCGACAAGACAAAGAGAGAGCTAAAATCAATATCCCTGTCATTATTAATAGTATATTAAAACAGGGGCAGGGTCTTCTTGCCCGGTGCTAAGTAGCTAAGCATTTGCCATTAGTTCCCTCAAGCTAAGGAGAGCAGCGATAGTAGCAGGAGGGCATCACAAAGGCTAGTTCCTCGCTGTTCCACTATAGAAATCCTCGGTGGGTGGGCGAATCTTGAAGTGCTGGCCGAGAGAGACCCTATCCATGAACTAATACAACCTATTTTTGATTATTCTATTGGTCCTTTCCATTTCAAAACTCTCCCGTCAATTAAATAGATTTTCCATCTGGAGGACATAATAAGGTTTTAAGATAGGGAAATGGTTGTATTATGGTACTAATGCTTGCCTGTCTTAAACCAAAGCTTTTATTGTTACTTGAGATAACTTGTATCAACACACCTCCAGGGCTGGAAAATGTGTTCAAAGTCGCATGATGAGTATACATGTATACTAGACTTATGAATTATGTGCCAGAATATTTAGTACATGGTCCTGGTTCATTTTTTCAACTTTCCGAAAGACTGGTTTGACGGAACATGAGTAAGATAAATTTGTTTTCAGAAATTGACATGTGGATCTATGATTTACAATACCTGCACTAGAAATATGGGGGCAGATGACCTCTATGTTCCATCGTTCAACAATCGCCTACATTTTAAAAAATGACATATAAGAATATATAATTTTTAGTATTGGTTAATTATGACTCCTCCCATGGAGATAGCAACTTTTTTAGAGAGTCACAAGAGTTAATTTTAGGGGAAGTCATATGGATGGCTTCTATAATTTATGAAAAGTATGCTAGAGAGCTTGGCACTAGGAGATTAACATTTATCACTCAAGTTTTTTGAAGAATCAGTCCAGTAATGCACAAAATATTTTAAAAAGTATACTTTAAGAAATACACCTACCCTCCATCTATTAATCTTTTATTCGTGAATGCAGCACTTGAAAAGTACACCAGCATATTTTGTTCATAATTCTATTATATTTTATCTACTTTCACTGTGATTGGATCAATACACACCAAGTAATAGGTGTTTATTTCAGATAACACGAGCATCATCTACAATTCAGGAGAACACTCGAAGATATGCCTGAATCTTTCACTCGTCGCATTGATCAATCATACCAAGTTTTACTGTGATCAAGTCATTGCGTGACGAGTTGGAGGAATTCATTTTTGAGGAATAGACATGTGGCTCATCTATACTTTGTGAAAAGGAAGTGATAGATCTGTAGGATTATATTTTGACAAGGGGTTCACTATGCCAGATTTGCAGTGATTGGGTCATTCAGTAAAAAATTGGGTGAATTCATGTTGGGGATTTGAGACATACGCCATCTATATTTTTGAGAAGGAATAGAGCATTTGTGGGAAGTAGGGTAGATCGCGATACCTTAAAACTACAAAATTCTTGTAAACACAAAAGTTTAAAGGTTTAAATGATGCATAGTCTACAATATGTTAAATTCTGTGTGTTAATAAGGCTTTACATAGAAACACAAACCTAACCTGGGACATACGCCCCAGACCTCCTTGCTTGTAATAGAAGCAGTAATTTTTGTCCAGACAGTTGTCTAATCTAGTAGCGACCAATGGTTTCATCCAGACAGTCATCTAACCTAGTAGCAACCAATGGTTTAGCCCAGACCATCGTCTAACCAAGTAGCAACCAATGTCTTCGTGTCGCAAGGGCTTTAGACGACTGCAGTGCAACTTTTCAATTTAATTGAACAACTAATAGTAATTTATGAACATTCGTCACTCACCACCAAACCTCTCACTAGAACGCATGTAACGACGCACGGTTTGAAACTTCATACAGCTTAGCAATATGGCGGCAATTCAAGCCACAAAACGAACATCAATGTCCTCACGACATCTGTGACGTTATTGACTACCCTAAAAATCCCCTAGATACATACGTATCGCGGAATATACTTGAACCGTTTATGTGCCTGTAGGTTTAGATCCTAGTATGGGGTCTCCATTCCAAATTCCACAGATATCGGATCATTCAATGATGAGTTAGATGAATTCATATGTAAGGAATTGGAATGTGTGGCATCTGCAATTGATCAAAATATTATATAGGTTTTATACCTGTAAGTTTAGACTGACAAACTGCCCCAAGTTTCTCAGAGAGTGGGTCATTCCGTGATGAGTTAGGGAAATCTTATGTCAGGAATTGACATGTGCACCATCTATAATACGTGAAAATAATGCAATACATTTATGTGGCTGGATGTTTAGGCTACCATTCAGTGAGGAGTTCGGTGAATTCATGTATAAGGAATTTACATGCAAACCTTCTGTAATTGATGAAAAGTATGATATAGATATGTTATGTACCAGACAGTTTAGTGTGTTTAGACTATAGGCCCCTGATGTCCAGGTTCAATTCCTGACTCTGCCAAGAACTTAATTCTGGTCTGAGGACTGGCCATCTTAAAAGTGTTTTTTCATGGTTTCCCACTTCTATTCCAGGCAAATACTGGGAGGTAGGCTACCTAACTTAAGGTCACGGCTGCCTTTTACCCAATCCTAGTGAAAATGAAAATCCACAGCCTGCTTCCAGTCTCCGACCGGGTCAGGAATGGAATGAATGAAGCCCCCATCTAGCGGCGAGGATATGTACTGTGCCGGCTGCCGAGGCCTGACGCACTCCTCTGGGGCAATGATTAAATGAATTAAATGAATGATAGTGGAGAGTGTTGCTGGAATGAAATTTTTGACAGGGAAAACCGGAGTACCCGGAGAAAAACCTGTCTGCCTCCGTTTTGTCCAGCACAGATCTCACATGGAGTGACCGGGATTTGAACCACGGATCCAGCGGTGAGAGGCCGACGTGCTGCCGCCTAAGCCACGGAGGCTTTCTACCCAATCCTAGTCCCAATTACAAATACACATAGGCCTACTAATTCAGCCATCATCATGACATAGGTTATCAGGCAAATTATATACACACTCAAGTACGCTAGACTATATGACCACGATGTCCCAATGCCCCTCCCCCCTGTGGGGGGGGGGGGGGTTAGAATACACCCACGGTATCCCCTGTCTGTCGTAAGAGGCGACTAAAAGGGGCGACCTTGGCTATACTTAAGGACTCCGCGTTGGTTTGTGAATTGGACCCCCAGAGGGTGGGAGGAAGCGAATACATCCACGGTAATCCCTGCCAGTCGTAAAAGGCGACTAAAAGGGTTTCTCGGATCGGTCCCCTTTCGAGGGTTTGACAGTCAGCTCTAAAAGACATACATCCGTGCGGTATAACTCTCATTAGGTTATATCGCACGTCTTTCCGTTACTGCTTTCAGGGTCTGGCAACCAAAATTTCTATATGTGCGTGCTGTTAGGGGATGGGTCACTTACGCTTGCGACTACGCTCGAAAGCCTGTCCGGTCTTGGCCGCGCCGACAGGTGGGTGCGCCATGAACCCGTGCAGTAGTATCCGCCTGACTACGCAGGTCCCCGCACAGCCGAATGTCAGAGCTGTAAAATCCAGTATATGCCAAGGGGAACATGCCGATACGGCATTGTAAAACATCGGACCCCCGGGCAATGCCTTCCTAGCTAGGCGGGCGTTGCCCTGGCTGGGTAGCGCCTACTGTGACGGCCCGTGATCGGATGTCGGTGGCATTCGGGGAGGATGATCTGGCCATGGGTTCTAAAAGAAAAATCCCCAAACAGGGTGGTCCTACACCCAAGTCTCTAACATTTGATTCCCTACGGGGATCAACCTCTTGGGAACAATCTGTGCGTGAAAATCTGGGTGCTAACACCCTCAAGTTTCTGGCAGCTACCAGAACAGATGGGGGTGATTTCAAGCTGGTAAAGAGAATTTTGTTTTCTCGCCACATAGAAGGTGTCTATGGTGAGCTTGAGAAAGTACAAACGATGAGGAACGGTAGCTTGTTGCTCAAGAGCAAGAGCAAGTTGAATAACTTCTGAAAGTGACCACTTTGGCGATATCCCTGTCGAAGTGGAAAAGCACACGTCTCTGAATCTGGTCCGAGGAGTTATTTTCCACCGGGACCTGATTCTCAACACTGACGAGGAGCTCAAGGAGGACATGCAGCACCGTCACGTGACTGATGTCCGGCGCATTACGCGCAAGGTCAATGGTCAAATCGAGGATACTGGTGCTTTCATTATTTCCTTTGAGCTTTCGGTGCTCCCGGAGAAACTCAAGGTTACAAGTTACCGTTGTGACGTACGGCCTTATATCCCTCCACCAATGAGGTGTTATAAGTGCCAGAAGTTCGGGCACATGTTATCCCGATGCTCGAGCCCTCAAATCTGCGGCACATGCGGTAAGGTACCACACGAAGCGGAAGAGTGCACCACACCATATCAGTGCACTAATTGCCCTGGATTTCATTCTCCTCGGGACAGGAACTGTCCTGTCTTCCTGAGTGAGAAGAAAATCCAGGAGATCAAAACCCTGGATGGTCTCACCTACCAGGAGGCCCGCAAGAAGTACCATACAACGATTTCGCCTTCTCCAAAGATTGATTATAGAGCTATAATACCAAATTTGGTCCCGGCTACCTCATCTTTTGTCTCAGCTGTGAAACCTTCCAATGCACCACCGCCATCTACATCTCCATCTACACCCCAGAATCAGAAAGAGAGCCCAAAGGTGACTTCAACCTCACCTTCGGCCCCAAAGAAGGCTGTGCGAGCGAAGGCTGCTCCGCCCGCACAGCAGGGGAAGAAGTTGAAGATATACTCCCCACTCGGGAAGAAGTCGAAGACTTCCTCCCCACCCAAACGGTCGGCGAAAGCTGCGCCGAAGCCGACGGAGGCGGCATCGTCGACCAGGGTCAGGAATTCGTCTCCTGACCCGTCTAAATATCTTAAAAAGGCGGGGAAGAAGGGAGCCCGCACTACGCGTTCCCTTTCTCCTAAAAAAAAAAAAAGGGGGAAGCCATCCGCCCCACCAGCTGCGGTCCCCAGATCTGCCCACTCCCCACGGAGGTCCCCCCCGCCGCCGAACTGCGTCTAGGAAATCTTCCGCTGAGTCGATTCACTCCACGACCTCGCCTGAGGACATGGAGATTATAGTCGACGTAGTGGATGATGATCCTCCAGAGGTTAAGTTGTAGCTTGCTGCTCCAACGTATTCCTTAGTTTATAAGTTCACACTATGGCACTGTTACAGTGGAATTGTAACAGTTATGACAGGCATTTGACAGAGCTCCGTCAGCTCATTGCACAATACGCAGCGAGTATAGTCTGCCTACAGGAAACAAACCTCAGACCAGATCACGAGACTGTTCTGAGAGGTTTCCGACTATACTCTAAAGAGCGACAAGACGCCGCCCGGGCTTCCGGGGGCGTTTGTACCTTCGTTCGCTCTGACTGCTATAGTGAAGAGTTTCCACTCGCCACTCCTCTGGAAGCTATTGCAGTTCGCGTGTCCTTGCCAGCTATGACAACTGTTTGTAACGTTTACCTTCCACCGAACCAGCCACTTGATATTAATGACGTCTTTGATCTTGTTGATCAACTTCCAGTCCCTTTCCTTATCGTGGGTGGTTTCAACTCAGATCACCCCCAATGGGGATCACCATCTTCCTGCCCCAGAGGAAGGGACGTGGAGGGCTTAATTCAAGGGTTGGATTTATCTCTATTAAATACAGGGGAAGCTACACATTTTAGCTTAGCGCACGACACGTACTCACACATTGACCTGAGTGTGGGTGTAGCCGTGCGCTGGTCCTCCTATTTGGTTGGTATGTACACGACGACCTCTGTGACAGTGACCATTTCCCGATCGTTCTCACACTTCTGAACCAGAAGCCCGTGGAGTTTCCCAGTCGTTGGGTACTTAAGCGGGCAAATTGGCCCTCGTTTCAAGAACGAGCTGTTTTCGTTGATCTTGGTTGCCGGAGCGTCGATGACGAGGTACACCACATCACCGATGTGCTTCTTGCTGCCGCCGAAGAGTTCATTCCATCCTTTTCTGGGACTCCTCGTCGCAAACTCGTTCCTTGGTGGACAGAGGATATTGCAGCGGCAATACGAGACCGTCGTCGAGCTCATAAGCACTACCGTCGGCGTCCAACCATGGCCAATTTGGTGGCGTTTAAGAAATTTCGTGCCAAGGCACGGTTTCTTATCCGCCAGAGTAAGAAAGAATCATGGGAACGGTATGTGTCGTCTATCACGGCACATACCCCCTCTTCTCAAGTGTGGACTAAACTACGACGCATTTCGGGCATTCAGACATCTTCTACTGTACCCGGAATTTCCATTGATAATGAATTGGTTACAGATCCTTACCGCATTGCAAACCATCTCGCATCTTATTTTGCGGATATATCTGGTTCCGTTAACTATGATCCTGCCTTCGTGGCCCTGAAGCGCGGGGCAGAACGTTTCCAGCTCATTTTTGCTTTCCGCGCTTCGGAGGAGTACAACGTGCCCTTTACGGAGTGGGAACTCCGCGGAGTGCTGGCGCTCTGCAGGGACACGTCTCCCGGCCCGGATAATATTCACAACCAGATGCTTAAACACTTTAACGATGAGAGCATTCGTTATTTGCTCAGGGTGTTTAATCGTATCTGGTTGGAAGGTGTGTTTCCAGCGCAATGGCTGGAAGGTATCATTATACCTATCCTGAAGCCCGATAAGGATCCCAATTTGACAGGGAGTTACAGACATATTTGTCTTACAAACGGTCTGTGCAAGCTCTTTGAGAGGATGGTCAATCGGCGCCAGGTGTGGGTCCTGGAGAAACGAGGACTCCTGTCTGAATACCAGTGTGATTTCATGGCGTCTCGGTGTACCAACGACCATGTGGTACGCCTGGAGACCGCCATACAGGACGCTTTTCTCCGGAGACAGCACCTAGTCGCTGTTTTCTTTGACCTCGAGAAGGCCTATGACACCACTTGGCGTTACGGCATCCTCTCTACCCTGCATCAATGGAAATTTCGAGGTAACTTGCCGGTTTTTATTGCGAATTTTCTGTCCCTTCGCCCATTCCGTGTCCGAATAGGGGGGACATATTCGCAATATCATATACAGGAAAATGGAGTCCCACAGGGATCAGTGCTTAGCGTAACATTATTTGCGATTGCCATAAACGGTATAGTCGCTGCTGCTGGTCCAGCAATGGTACCGTCACTCTATGTAGACGACTTCGCTCTATATTATAGTGCGCAAAATGTGGCGGTCGCTGAACGACAGCTACAACAAGCTATTCGGAGAGTGAAACGCTGGACACTAGAGCATGGCTTTCGGTTCTCAACCGCTAAGACCTCGGTTGTCCATTTCTGCCGAAAGCGCACTCTCCATCCTGATCCTGAGCTTTATCTGGGCGATGTCGCCTTGCCTGTTGTTGGTACGTACCGGTTCCTTGGGCTCCTATATTGACGTGGGAACCACACGTGCGGTGTTTGAAAACTGCCTGTGCTAAGAAACTCAACATGTTGCGGTTTCTTAGCGGCACATCGTGGGGGGCGGACCGCGCGGTGCTCCCTACGTTTTTATGATGTACTGATTTTATCTAGATTAGATTATGGCAGTGTAGCATATGGTTCGGCCCGTAAGTCAGTGCTTGGTAATCTGGACAGTGTCCACCACGGCGGTGTGAGGCTGGCGACGGGTGCCTTTCGGACGAGCCCAGTCATCAGCTTGCTCGCCGAGGCTGGCGTACCTCCTTTACACCTGAGGCGTCAACAAGTACTGTTGACCTATGCTGCAACTATTCGACAGATGCCACTTCATCCAAGCTATCCATGTTTATTTACCAATCCGAATCGCCGGCTGTATGATGCGCTTACCCGAGCCACTCGGCCGGCGGGGATTCGCTTGGATGACTTATACCGTCAGTTCCGATTTCCCTCTGTCTCCTGTATCGTCCGAGTACCTAGCAAGGCCCCTCCGTGGATGGTCTCTCGCCCTGATATCATCCTGGATCTGCACACCGGCCCCAAGTCGGACACGGACTCCTCCGTCCATCGGAGGCTGTTCCAGTCCGTGGTGAGCAGGTATCCGGGATCAGGGCATCTATTCACGGGTGGTTCGAGGGTAAACGAGAAAGTAGACTGTGCATTTGTGGTTGAGGATGGTCGGTTTCTCTTTTCACTTCCTGAGGCCAGGGGCGTGTACACAGCGGAGCTCTGTGCCATCTTAGAGGCTCTGCGGTACACGTTATCAGACGATCACCAGCACTTTCTTGTGTGTACTGACACTCTTAGTGCGCTGCAATCGATTGATGTGTGTTTTCCGAAGCACCCGTTGGTCCAGCGTGTGCATGACCTGATCGTCAGTGCGTGTAACGCTGAAATCTGGGTGACCTTTGTGTGGCTTCCTAGCCACATGGGTATTGCGGGAAACGGGCTTGCTGATCAGGCGGCGAGAGAGGCAGTCGCACTGCCCTCGCTACCGTATAAGGTGCCTGCTATAGTGATGTGCGCTCTCAGTTGCGGCATTCGATCCTGTCGCATTGGGAGGAAGCGTGGCGTGCCACGCCTCCACCCAACAAACTGAGGGGCATCAAGGGGACAACGAAGGTGTGGAAATCTTCCTTCCGATCTCTCCGGAAGGAAGCTGTGGTACTCTGTCGACTCCGGATCGGCCATGGGATTGCTACGCACTCCCATTTGCTAAAGAGAGAAGACCCACCTGTGTGTACTTGCGGCGCCCGCCTTATCGTGGCACACATTCTCTTGGAGTGTGTGAATCTGGCCGATCTGCGAAGGACTCTTAAACTGCCTAACACCCTGTCCCTTATTCTCCGTGATGACGGGCCGTCAGCAGACCTCGTCATCCGGTTCATGAGGGAGAGTGGTTACTTTTTCAAGTTTTAATGTCAGTTAAGAATTTTAATTCCGGCTAAGCCTGATTTATGTTTTTTATTACGTTCATCTATTTTATTGTTTACTATGCCTTATTTGTTTTATTGTTTTTACCACCCCCTTTTACTATTTTTATTCAAATAAGGCGTAATTGTTGGGGCTCACTGTCTGTTTTATAAACATCATTTTCGTTTCATCCAGGACAGTGAGCTGTTTTATCTTCATCCTTTCATTTCATTAGAGGCCGATAACCTCGATGTTAGGCCCCTTAAAACAATTATCATCATCATCCAATGCCCCTAAAATGAATCCACAAGAAAATCAACCGATTATAGTAGTGGTCTTCTGTGCCTAATCCTACTTAACCACAGGCCTCAAAGCCAGAAAACTTCTATTCAGAATATACGAAGTTTCACTTCACAGGTTCTACTCATAGGGTCAGTGCTATTGTTTTACTCAGTGAAGAAAGCAATGACAAACTACCTCACTCCTCGTCTTGCCTAGTACGCCTCATCATAGTGCTGCATATGGCGGTACTTTTTGAGGATCAAACCAGCCTCTGGACTGACTACCCAACAGACAGATCTCAATCACTTGAATAGGATACGAGAAATTAAAATATGTTTTTAGAATTTTTGCTTTGCTATCCTATTGAATTTTTGAAAACAATTGAATAACAGATGCTAGTATATTGAGCTCTAAATATTTACTTTGTCAAGTTTCCTGCACTTAGATGATTAGACAGCCGGACAAGTAATTTTAAATCTTTGAGTTTCGTGGATACACCATGTTGTTTTTGTGCTTGTCAAATTTTTGAAAGTCTACTTAACTTACTTAATACGGTAGTCATGTTATCACCATACAAAATGTCAGTTTGCTGTAATAGTTTTGGATATATTCCGTATGGGTGAAATATTTTTTGTGGATCACCTGGGGTAATAGTATGTTCTTACCATGTTTCATTAAAATCACTTCAGGAGATAGAAAGTTATAAGAGGAACCTACTGATACACAGACTAAACTTGATCTCACAAGCCTATATTTTATAGGCTATAAAGAAACATAATAAGCTTAAAATAAGAAATGAGATGAGCATTTGTTATATGAAATTTTTAGATGGGACTCTTCTAACACCTTCCTCTAAATATCCCTACCTCTTAACACAAATTAAATCATTTGAATCATGACATCTTTAAATACAAAATTTGATTAAATTGCATTCAGTAGTTTTCAGCTGATACAAACAGTAATCAATGATATAAACTTTTCAGTGTTGTTGTGAATTGCATTGAATATGAAACATTCTTTTCTTTAATTCATAGAAAAGTACACTAACTAATTTTATATAGCGTATATTATGGTATACCGTATATAATTATTTTATTTTGTCCTCTATCCTATTCTCAAGTTTTCTCTGTATTGTGCTATGTTCTTCTTCCCGTTGCATCATTGTTTTTTTGTTATATTTTTTGCGATATTGAAATTGCCCTTTTGTTAGGTATCATTGAGTGCAATTGTGGTAGGCAAAGATGAGCCTGAGAAGTGCTGTTATAGGGCATGATAAGTACTTAGGAAAGTTAATCGAAATAAAATGTAAAGTGTCATTTGCCAAGGCTTTGACCCTAAAGGTAGTGGTTTTCAGTATTTATGATTTTTGCCTCATGATGCAGTGGCTACCATTCACGGCTGCCACCCCTGAGGTCCATGTTTGTTTCTCGTCTCTGCCAATAAATTAATTCTAGTCTTGACGGCTGAAATGGGGTACACTCAGCCTCGTGAGACAAAACTGAGAAGAGATTTGGTTTGATTCCCTCCTCAGCCAAACTAGAAGTGGTTTTCCATGGTTGCCCCACTTCTATTCCAGACAAATGCCGGGATCATTCCTAACTTACGGTCACTGCCGTCTCCTTCCCAATCTTCACCTGAGGAGCGTGGTGGTGCATCGGTCAAGCGGTTGTGTCCTGATTGCGGTCATTCCAGATTGCGTTCACCTCATTAGCAGTCCAGATTGCGGTCACTTTCATGTCCTGTGGTTCGGATTCCACGTAAAAAGGAGGTCCCGTGGCTCATAATCTCGAGATTAACGGTCACGTTAAACTACAAGCTTCCTTCCTTCCTTTCCATTTTAGGGAAGAACTATAAACATTCCAGCTTCCAGATTGCGATCACTTTTCTTGGGAGACCGGTCCTTGGTGCTTGGTCCTTCCCGACTGACTCAAACCTTCCGTAAGTTTTGTGGATAACAAGGGGAAACTGATATTTCACTACCTAACCAAAGAATATGGTTCAGTGTTCAGCTGAGCACACCCCATAAAACTTCGCTTAAAAAAAAGTCCCTTCCCAACCTGATAGGCCAGTCATCTAAGATATTCTAGGTCGCAAAAAATTGCAAGGTTCTGATTTTTTGGGATGTTGTTAGGATAGATACCAATAGTGTAAAACGAAGTTTGCAACCTCGACAGACCTGTGCTAACTTCGTGGTGCTCGAAAAACCTGGAAATTTTCAGACGTTTTTCGGTTTTTGGCTTACAACTTCCAAAATATGCATTCTATGGCAAAGTCACCCATTACACTTCTAAAGAAGACACAATTATCGACAATTTGAGCGCAACTCCAGCTCTGTATGTCTTATAGATCTCGAGATACAATACTTCGAAAATGGGCAATTTTTTCCAAAATGTTCGAAATTTGTAGTAAGCTAGTCTTTCGAACAAATTACCGTCTAAAATACTCATTCTACGAGGAAAGTCATCAAAAGTAAAGTTGTAGAGCAGTTATTTAGCTTTAATTTAAGCATTAGCAAAACGCTGTAAGACCAATAGTTCTCTTGTTATCAGATAAAACACAAAAATAGGAAATTGGATATTTCAAAAAATGTAGCCTGACGAATTGTAGGATTTTTTTTAAGGATAAGAAAGACATCAATCAGTGGAAAATTGTTTTTATGCAAAATGAAATTGAATACAATTAATCATAATGAGTAATTTCTTATCAATATTAATGTCACAGTGGCGAAGTGATGGAGGGGCCTCAGCTAACACCTGCGTCAGAAACACGCAACACGTCAATTACCTACTATTTATTAATAAATTACAACAAAAGTGTAGGTATGTGATGTTAGGCTTACCTGCACTTAGCGAAACAGTAGTATTCGTTTGGAAGGCCCAGGTGCTTCATACGGCTCTTCTTGGGGCTCCGGAGACTCATGTGTATTTGGATCTGGATGTAAAAGGGGGTCGTCGAAGTCGTCTTCTTCGTCTGACTCAGTCATTTCTAGGGTAGGAGAATTAAGGCTGGTCTTCCCCCGACAAATTTTACAGAGAGCAGAGCATTTCAGCCCTGCTCTCCGTCAGGAGCATCGCCCTGCTCCGCACTCTTTCAGGCACCTGTATGACAAGAATTTCAGCAGTTATATTAACCCAAGGCTACAACAGATTCAAACATTTTAATTATAATCAGAAAAAATACCTATGCCCAGCATTGGACATTGACTAGAACCGACCTAATACGAATGAATTACCTTACCTGCATGACAGGAGTTTGAGCAGAGTTGGCGGCGCTGGTTCCTTGTGTGAGGTCACCGGTGTCAGCCCCTTCTGACTCCTTGTCCATCCCCACTTGGTGGGCTCTTTCTCAACCCCCAACCACTGCTGCACCTGGTGGTAGGTCCTGTAGGAATGTTGGGCAGCAGCCTCTTCGGTTGGGGGCAGACGAGCGAGATTGACTTTAGCGCTGGCAGCAGATCGGACAAATATCCCGTAACGCAAGGCGTGGAGAGAATCGTCTTTTCTACCGCCATACAACGCCACGAGGCATCTGTTGCCAGTAGAGGCTATCTCCTCATGGGTGGCGTTATTGTTCAGAAAAGTGGTAGCCGCGTAAAGAAGGTCTGGCTGTTTTGAAAGGACGCTCAACATCTTCGTTTTCCTTTGCCCGAAAAGGGCAGAGGTGGTGTCGCAACCACCGAAGGCATGGAGGAACAACTCTATTCCAGGGGGGAGTGAGAGATCTCCTCGAATGAATGATGTTGACAAGATCTGCTTGCAACCTGTTCCTCCCCTGGCACTTTTCTGGAAGGAAACATTTTGTTTGTTGGCGCCCAATCCATTTAGGAGCACCAAGAGGTCGGTATCTTCTCCAGCGATTATGACGTGCTCGTACTCCTCGCTCTTTTCCAATGCTGTCCTCACAATCAGGCAGTCGGCGTCCTCTGAAACTTGCTTTGTTTCGATCCCTTGTACGGTATATCCAGTTGATCAGGCGCTGCTTGTTTTTTGGGTTGGACAAAAACTTTTCTTGGGGCACTTCGATCAGTGTCGATTCTTCAAAAAAAGATATCACTGCACGCGGAGGCTGCATAACGGAGAATAGAGCCATGGGATATGGGGCCAACTCGTATTAATTATCACAAAAATAGATTAGATTAGAAACACTTGATTGCAATTAACATAAGTAAAAGTACAGCGAGTTTTACTCAAAGAGTAGGTATAACATTGACTCCAATGTGCGGCCTTGTCGCTAAGAGCGATTTCTTCCAGGCACCCAACCCACAAAAAAAAATGACCTTAATAGATAAAAAACTTTCGTCGGCTTTTCCCAATTAATCGGGGTCGCTGGAGCCAACCATGCTCATTTTGGTTTTGGCCGGATGCCCTTCCTGACACCACGTGATTTTTCAGTTAAAAATTCCACCCCGCTGTCATCGGGATTCGAACCACGGCCGTCCGGGGGAAAGACGAGCAGCTAGGCCACTCCACCATCACGCTGCCCATGACATTAATAGATAACTGCAATATTGATAACAATGTACATTCGAAGCCCTATTTTTTGAAATATCCGATTTCCTTATTTTGTTTTTACCTGATAACAAGGGAACTATTGGTCTTACATCGTTTTGCTAATGCTTAAATTGGGGGGCGTGGTGGCTCAGCGGTCTAGCTGTATGCCTCTCACCAAGGCGGTCCGGGTTCGATTCCCGGTCAATGCATGTGAGATTTTCGAAGTGAAATGCCATGTCCTGTGGTTCGGATTCCACGTAAAAAGGAGGTCCCGTGGCTCATGATCTCGAGATTAACGGTCACGTTAAACTACAAGCTTGCTTGCTTGCTTAGTGCTTAAATTAAAGCTAAATAACTGTCTTACAACTTTACTTTTGATGACTTTCCTCGTACAATGAGTGTTTTAGACGGTAATTTGTTCGAAAGACTAGCTTACTCCAAATTTCGAACATTTTGGAAAAAAATGCCCATTTTCGAAGTGTTGTATCACGAGACCTATAAGACATACAGAGCTGGAGTTGCGCTCAAATTGTCGGTAATTTTGTCTTCTTTAAAAGTGTAATGGGTGGCTTTGCCATAGAATGCATATTTTGGAAGTTGTAACCCAAAAATCGAAAAAGTATGGAAATTTCGAGGTTTTTCGAGCATAACGATGTCAGCACAGGTCTGTCGAGGTTGCAAACTTCGTTTTACACTATTGGTATCTATCCTAACAACATACCAAAAAATTAGAACCTTGCAATTTTTTGCGACCTTACGCGATTTTTGTGTCAACGGTGACTGGCCTATGACGGCACCTCGTAAAGCAATGATTATAACATTTTCAGTCTTAATAGAAACGTTTCAGGATCGGAATCAACGACCTTCACTTTCAACAAAATATTTTTTACGGGAAATTTTGTACTTACAGGGTATACTTTTTAATATCTGCCCCTCCTCTGTCATTTGAGGCGCGAGAAATCTATTTTTATAATAGGTACTGTATATCGTGAAAAACATTCTTTTCATTACCGTACCTTGAAAAATTCGTCTCGTAAAAGTAATTTGTTCTGCGTTAGATTCTAAATCCCCTTTGTAATCAATTTTGCCCCATCTCCCTCCTACACACAGAATCAAACATTTGAAGTTTTAGGTTTATTAACATTCCAAATTTGAAATCTGTGACTTTTGATAAGTCAAAATCAATAAGTTCACTGTCAAAACTACTCAAAATATAAGATGGTATTTTTGAAGGAAACTTTCCCCCTACCTTGCCCTCAATGATGTGGTCAAGGTAGGATACTCCTGCAAGTGCGTAGGGTCCCAAGAAAAGTGATCGCAATCTGAACGCTGGAGTGTTTATAGCTCTTCCCTAAAATGAGAGTGACCGCAATCTGGACTACTAATGAGGTGAACGCAATCTGGAATGACCACAATCAGGAAGACACCGGTCAAGCTGTTGGCCTCTCACCACGGCGGACCGGGTTTGATTCCCGGCCAATGCATGTGAGATTTTCAAAGTGAAATGCCATGTCCTGTGGTTCGGATTCCACGTAAAATGGACGTCCCGTGGCCCATGGTCTCGAGATTAATGGTCACGTAAAACTACAAACTTCTTTCCTTTCTTCCAATCTTCACCTGAATT
The DNA here is from genome assembly GCA_946902985.2 of Meconema thalassinum. Lineage (NCBI taxonomy): Eukaryota > Metazoa > Arthropoda > Insecta > Orthoptera > Tettigoniidae > Meconema > Meconema thalassinum. Next base: position 136,209,699 of record OX336389.2, read on the forward strand.
ACAAATACACTAGTACAGACACCACGGTAACACTGGTTATCAGACAAATTATTTATCAGTGTAGGCTACTCCCGATAATTCGCGCACGGATAATTCGCTTTGCGGTTATTTCGCGGGTCTCCAAGAGTATTTTTTTAAAGTGGTAATTCTTACAGCAACTAAATCATCCCGCTAAATAAATTAATCTCTCCGTTTAAAAGAATTTTAACGCGATACGATATCTGGAGACGAAATCATTGAGATTTGAGAAAACTAACTGCGTTTCTCAGCGATGTAAAATTAGGCCTACTTTCTCACTGCTACCAGAATACTGCAATCTTGGAAGCATACGATCGAACACTGAAAAAAAGTTACTTTTTCTGCACTTTCAAGTGCAGAGGCAGAGGTATATACACAAACACACATCCAAGTACAGAGACTGAAATGAATACTATGTCAAGGCCCTCAAAGGAAACAACATATTTGAGATGGTTTATCATTTGAAAAAATAAAAATAAAATAGAAAGACAAATTTGAAGAATTTTGTAGATAACCGTCTGGTATGGTTTAGTTTAGCCAGAAGAAGGCAAAAATTTTAAATAGATTCCAGGATTTTTCGCCTTTCAAATGGAATATTTTCTAAATCGTGTGTAAGAAAACTCATTAATTTTTATAGGCCTATCTTCATACGCTCAGCCTTTCAGCCTACAGATTGCGAGGTCAGCGCGTTGGGTTCCCTCGGTCGTTATTCTTTGTCTCCGTGACCGGGCCGCTGCCTTTCTGTCAGGCTGCTATTCAATTGTCCTCACGAGACTGGTTGCACCCCATTCTCATCATGAAACCACAAACTGGCTGCGTGGCTCAGCGGTAACGTTCTCGCCTGCTGTTTCCAATGTTTCCCGGCGCAGTCAGTTGGCTTTTGAGGGTGCGCATATACGAGGGAGCCGTGTCTGTAAATTTACTGGCACGGTAAAGATCCCCTTCGGGGAAAAATTACGGCACCCCGCATCTCTAAACGCCGCAGCAGTTAAAAGGGACGTACCAACAATGACGTTATTATATTATTCATGAAACCACAGTGTTATAAGAGGCTCTGTCATGCATATGTTTGTGGAACAGTCGAGTTTTGGGAGTCTCCTTTTGCGAATTGTCCACTTCTCTTCTATCGGATTTGAGCCGACAACCCAGATGTTAGGCCCTTTAAAACAATTATGATCATTATCTCTATCGGATTTATGTCAGGAGAGTTCCATGGCCACTCTTAACACATTTGTTCTCACTAGAGAAATATTTCAATTTCTTTGAGCATGGCAAGGAGCCAGATCTTGCTGAAAAATTCCTTCACTATCTGGAAACTCTTCTGCAGCTCACCAACTACTCTCATTTGTGGTATTTGGATGTACCGATCAGATTTCATGGTCCCATCAACTACCTTATGGGGTCCCAATCCTTCATGCTTGTAACACCCCCCAAACATTTTCTTGCATGGGGTGTTTTATGGTCTGTTGCAAATGTGATGAAATTGTTGCCTCATTATTCACTCAGTGCACATATTGAACCCTCTGCCTCTGCACTTGAAAGTGTCTCTCATCAGAAACAAGTAGTTCCGTGAAGAACTATATAGCCTATTTTCACATATCCTACTTATGTTAATTGCCTCTATCAACATACAAAATTGCAGTTTGATTGCTGTAATAGATTCGTAGATATTGAGAACCGTCTAAATATTTCGGATGGTCGCCATGTTAGATCTTTATATATGTAGGCCTTAGGGTCATGCACTATTACATGAAGATTATTCTGTAGGTGTATTATTCAAACTTCAATCGCATGATTAGGACACAAAAATAAAAGCAATATTTTAATATTTCGCACAGTCGCCATCTTGTGGTTATGAAAACAATTGAAGTAAATTAGATGCCAGTGGATTACAATTTATATAAGTATTTACTGTACCAAGTTTCACTGCGCTCGGATGGTTAAATCGCGAGAAACGTCATTTAAATATTTACATTTCGCGTTACCGCCCATAGGTGAACTAATGTCCATAGATTATATCAACATACAATATTTCAGTTTGATGCTGTCATAGATTAATGGATATTGAGAACCGTCTAAATATTTCGGATGGTAGCCATGTTGGATTTTTATATATGTAAGCCATAGTGTTAGGCAATATTAAATGGCGATTATTGCGTAGGTTCATTATTGATTCAAACGTTGACTTCGATCGCATGATTAGGACACAAGATATAAAAGCTTTATTTAAAAATTGCGCCCAGCCGCCATATTGAGGTTATGTAAACAATTGAACTAACTTATATGTCGGTGCATTACAATGTGTACAAACATTTGCTGTACCAAGTTTCACTACGTTCGGATGGTTAAATCGCTAGAAAAGTCTATTTAAATGTTTCAACTTCGCTTGGCCGCCATGTTTGGTTTGTAGCTAACATATTTTTAGATGTCACATAGATGAATTTCTAGTAGTGCCCTTTATCACCGTACAACAGTTCAGGGCGATATCAGTAATAGTTTCGGAAATATACAATGCCGGTGAAATATTTCGCACAGCCGCCATCCTGAGGTTATGTAAACAATTGAACTAAATTAGATGCCAGTGCATCACAATGTGTATAAACATTTGCTGTACTAAGTTTCGCTGCGTTTGGATTGTAAAATCGCGAGAAAAGTCTATTGAAATATTTCAACTTCGCTTGGCCGCCATGTTCGTTTTTTTAGTTAGCAGGTTTTCAAAAGTCTCATGGATGATCTTTTGGTAGTGCCCTCTAACAGCGTACACATTTTCAGGGTGATATCATTAATAGTTTCGCAGATATAGAATGCCGGTGAAATATTACGCACAGCTGCCATGTTGGATTGGTGAGACGTAATAAAATTTAAAGGGCACGGTCGAGGTCGGCCGAAATAGTACTATGACCTTCCCAAGTTTCATTGAAATCTCTCCAGCCGTTTAGAAGATATTAGGGAGACACACACACACACACACACACGGACAAAAGGTAATCTCATAAACTTTTTTTTCCATAAATTAAAATAGGCTATACATAACTTTTTCCAGTGTTTGATCGTACAGTCCTGATGACTACGTGCGCACAAAAGACGTTTTCTGCGCATTTCTCCTGTTAGAATGTGTTTCTTAACAGGTTTGTGGGCTTCCCTTCCAGCTACCAGAAGCCTACGACGAACTTCAGCAACTTGCAGATTTACTCCTCTTCCCCCAATTCACGTGCTAAGTCCACATCAGTTATCCTAGTGTTTAATTTACCTTTTCTGAGGAGAAACCGTTCATAAGTTGGGGTCATTTTCTTTTAAGTTACCTGAAAAAGTTTACCTTTTTCTTCGGTAAAATTGAGCCAATTTGTTTGTGCCGCTGAATAATTCTATTTATAATGCCGACACCAACACCAAATTCAGTACCGTTAGCTAACTCTCTTTGTGTTATAGAAGTATTTTGAGATAATAATTGCACTACGTTTTCTGGGAGGCGTATCCATTGAAGTGACACACTTCTAAATAAATACGCTTTTATCCCACAGCAATCACTACACACATTAATCAACACTGATTAACAGTGCAAATATTGTGTCGGGAGTGCGCCATCTAATAATCAGTAATGTGTTAAACATCATTCTCAGCCAAGTCAAAATGAGAATATAAACTCTCAAACTTTTCCCATACGGCCTGTCGAGTTCTCTTAGTTGATGAAACCCTTCGAATTGTGAAAATTGCAAAATTCGTTGCTCCAAAGCTTTTGCACAGAGTTTTAGTTCCCTTTGGTTCTTAGGAGATAAATTGTATAGAGTATACAGTTTTTCTACAAATAAATGAAAGTAATTTATTCCATGGACTTCTCTGATGGAATCATTAACAGCTAGCTCTAGTCTATGGTTGCTGCAATGCCAGATTGTGATAGAGGTAAATAAGTCCTGCCCCTTCACCACTCATTCTGCCTATCATTGTTGATGCACCTTCATATGAAAAACATATGTCATTCTTTTAAATATTCTTGATTCATTCCTAAGAAGTTTTTTTAAGAAGCTGTTCCACTTTCACTTCAATCAGATCTAAAAACATAGTTTGACAACTGTCAGTGTCCTCCATAGAAAATTTTCAACACACAACTTGTGTCTGCTTTTTGCTCGTGTGGTAGATTCATCCATTAATATACTTTCCGTTTGTTTTCTGCAATATGTTTCACGATCCTTTCACGCATAGTTTTAGCGATATGAGCTGTGATATTAGCGCAAGAGAAAATTGTGTGAAGAATTCTTCCCATATTGAGCCCGTTAGAGTTTGTAGATGCATATCAATTGGCATATCAGTATAAGGTCTCTGATATATTGCAATTTTGTAAGCTGTTCTAAAAACACGAGCAGTGGTTTGAACTTCTCCTTGTTGCATTGTTATAACTCCTCTTTCTAAGTATTGTTTTTTGATTAGTCCTAACTCTTCTATTTCTGACGCAGATATGTGTGATTTGCTTAATTTATGTTCAGGATTTTCCCCCCTCAAACTCTGTTGTTGAGCTTTCTTGTCACTTCCATAGCAATTCATTTTTCCCTGCACCAATTCCTGCGAAATGTGAAACCCCTGAGGCTTCTCAGGAATAAAATTTGCTTCTGAACATATCTTACATCCTAGATTACCTTCATTAACTTAATAATTATCCATGAATTCTCAGTACTAAAATAATTCCACTGATCCGAGGTCCAACAAGGAAGCAAGAAAGTGGTGCCATTCAATGAACCCGTTACAGTAATCCATTCAATGAACCCGTTACAGTAATCATGTATTGCAGTGCATTCAGAGGTACTTACTGCACTTTCCACTGCGGCGGTTTTTTTTTTCACTTCACTTTCGGCACTATCAGTGTCACTATTTTTATTCGAAATTTCTTCAATATTACTTTCACCTTCACAGGTTTTACCACATTTATTTTGCTTTAACCACTTTAGTTAACTCATTTTTCTTTGTATTTCATGGCCACATGCACAACATCTGATTCCTAACAAGTCACAATACCTACTGCTATTGCAATCGAGATTCTGTTTCAAATGTAACCCTAATTCTCGATTCAACGAGTCTCGTAAACATAAAACGTAGATTAAATCTTTGTTTTAATGTTAAGCAGTAAGGTATTGTAGTGACTATTACCGATAACATTTAACTTTGTTTGGTGCAAGCTGACGACAATCGTTAACGACAGACTAACTACTGTTCGAGTCCAAGCTCTATGAACTTGCGGGGTGAGGAGAAAGAGCAGGGACGGGTCGGGTTTGAAGAGAAGGATCTGTCAACAGCCCACCGTGATATATGGTATTCCTTTCTATTCCAATACTGCTAACATTCGGCCGTTGCTCAAACCACTGTGGTGTTAGGAATGAGTGAGTGAGTCACCGACCAATGTATTTGGTTCTGTACTATGCACGGACCGAGAAACCTCATCATTCGTCAACATCACTACTCATAGTCCGCGATGCACATTCCTCTCAGGTTCACGCAGCTTAGACTCGAGCAGTAACTCATTGTTGAAGCGCATTTTTCTTTCTAGTCCTTTGAAATGTGTGGCAAAGATTCTTTCTTCAATGTTATCGTCACCATTATCAAGTGTATCGTATGAAATTCTTTTCGATTACCTGACCGATTCAGTAAATTTATAGCATACCGCCATAAATTTGTAGGTTTTAGAACTTCCGGTACTCTATTCTGGCAATTCTATAACTAAACAGATTATTGTGTGTTTTTTTTAAGGTCAATCTACATCTCGGCACTGGTTTTGGATTTTTAAATTCTTGCTATAGTTCACATTGCTATCTGTCATATTTCTTCTTAATTATAATTGTCCCTAGACTTGGTAGTACTAAAGCCTCCTCAAATGGGTATTATATAAAGGAGAATATGTTGGGTGGCTTAAACTTGTAGCACAGGACGTATTGACGGGAAGACTCGTATACAAAATTAATTTGTAAATTGGAGCTATTGTTATAAAACCTGCGACTTGGCCATGATATTGATTTTCTTACCTTGTTGTCGATTTAGCTACTTCTGGAAGACGTTGTTTGCGTTGAAATGTTTTGTAAAGTGAAAAGTTCAATTTTCACAAGTATGTCACAGTAAAAATCTTTACTGAGAACTGTGATATTGGGCCTTATTCCCTCTAATTTCTGCATAGAATGTCCTAGCTTAACTACCTGCATACCACAGATTTCAAGTTTCATGAGAGGGACTTACATCAAGGGATAGTGTGCAATGACTGGAAATGGGCCCTATGTATAGTCCTAAAATACAATTTGTGTGGTGGGCACACATATACTGTAATGCTGTGCGACTTAACTAGCAGTCATACCCAACTTGATGAGTAAATTGAAACATTTATAGTTTTACATTTATGGCTTACACCGGTTTAAACTTCGACATAATTTATTCAGAAATCTGGAGATTCTTGATGTAGGTATATTCTAATATTCGAAATAGACATTTTGGAGTCTGTGCGTGTGCTCAATCAGGGCACATATGCTATCAGATTCGGCACGCCCTAGCATCTGATGTAGTATTTAAACCTGGATTCAGGGTTCCATTTCAATGAAACTAATCATACTTTACAGTTTTTGGTATTCAGATTGTTTTCACGTATTGTACCATTCACTGAGTAGGTGTAGATTCTCTTGCAACAACTCACAGGCTGGTTCGACTCTCGAAAATGAAACAGTGTTCGTGACATTTCGAGTGCCTCAGAAGTAACCGTGTAGTTCATAATACTGGTGTAAGATATTTTAGAAGTGAAACATGGAAATTGAAGAAAAATATATGTACTCTTGTTCATAGATACGTAATTTAAAACTCTGAATACAATAATCGTAATTTTCAAAAGCGAGATTAGCTCTTTTGTTTAAAGAGATTTTTTTATATGTGGCTAACAACAACAGCAGCAACTTTTTAATTTTCATGAGATAGATCCCTTGCCTTTAAACATGCTTCGTATAAAACGTAAGAAATCGTCGGAACAGTGATAATTTCTGATTTGTAGATGCGCGTGCATCGATTTCAAAGCTGCATTTGTTACATGGTCGTAAACCCTGATCTGAGCTCTTCACTGTACTTGCGTTAACCCAGTATTGTACAAGTTAGTTGGTCGCCTGAGGTTAGATTTGGTAAGTACTGAAACCATTGGTCCACCGACAACGTGTATGTGAGCGAAGTGAGCATAAGAGGTCAGGTTTTAGTAACCTTGTTAAACTTGGTTCGCAGGCTTTACGAGCTCGTTAGTTTATTTTATGACAGAAATCTCATGCCTAAGCAAAAATAATGAGTTCACCTCGTGGTATAGCGATCAGGATTCGTGGCTGTCAACGCGGAGATCTGGGTTTGATTCCGACCTCAGTTATCCTAGAAGTGGTTTCCCATTTCTATTACAGGCGAAAGCTGGGATGTTACCTAAGTTAAGACTATAGCCGTCTCATAACCAATCCCTAGCTACAATTACAAATACGCACAATAGTACATCCTTGAAAATGGCACTGGTTATCAGATTCCACACACACACACCCACACAAGTCCATGGGGCTACATGACAATGCTGTAACAAGGAACCTCAAGCATCAACAACAGTAGCAACATAGTGAAATGTTTCCGTCGGTAATTCGTGTTTTCAACTTGGACTGTATTGAGGGCATTTTAAAACAAGTAGTTCCGTGAAGAACTATACCGCCTATTTTCATATATCCTACTCATGTCAATTGCCTCTATCAACATACACAATTTCAGTTTGATTGTTGTAATAGATTCGTAGATATTGAGAACCGTCTAAATATTTCAGATGGTCGCCATGTTGGATTTTTATTTATGTACTATTACATGAAGATTATTGTGTACGTGTGGTATTCAAATTTCAATCGCATGATTAGGACACAAGAAGTAAAAACGAGATTTAAAAATTTCGCACAGCTGCCATCTTGTGGTTATGAAAACAATTGAAAAAAATAGATGCCAGTAGATTAACATTTGTATAAGCCTTTAACCTACAAAGTTTCTCTGCACTCGGATGGTTAAATCGCAAGAAACGTCCATTTAAATATTTATACCTCGCGTCACCGCCGTGTTGGATATTTGTGCTCACCAGGTTACTGAAAGTCCTATAAATGAACTCATGTTCATGGCCACTATGAACATAAACAAATTCAGTTTGATTGCTGTAAAAGATTCGTAGATTATGAGAACCGTCTAAATATTTCGGATCGCCATTTTGGATTTTTATGTGTATAGGCCATAGAATTATGTACCATTAAAGGAAAATTAATGCGAAGCTTCATTATTCAAACTTTCACTTCGATCGCATGATTCGGCCTACGACACAAGAAATAAGAACTTAATTTTAAAATTTCGCACAGCCGCCATATTGAGGTTATGTAAACAATTGAACTAAATTAGATGCCAGTGCATTAGAATATGTATAATCATTTACTGCACCACATTTCACTGCGCTCAGATGGTTAAATCGCGAGAAAAGGCTATTAAAATATTTCAAATTCGCTTGGCCGCCATGCTCGTTTTTGTACTTTACAGGTTTTTGAAAGTTACATAGATAAACTTGTAGCAGTGCCCTTTATCACTGTACAAAATTTCAGGGTGATATCGGTAATAGTTTCGGAGATTAGAAAGCCAGTGAAATATTTCGCACAGCCGCCACTTTGAGATTATATAAACAATTGAACTAAATTAGACGCCAGTACATTACAAAGTGTATGAACATTTGCTGTACCAAGTTTCATTACGTCTGGATGGTAAAATCGCGAGAAAAGTCTATTTAAAAGTCTCAACTTTGCTTGGCCGCCATGATGGTTTTGTAGATACCAAGTTTCTGAAAGTCTCTTAGGTGAACTTCTGGTAGTGCCCTTTATCACACTACAAAATTTCAGGGTGATATCGTTAATAGTTTCAGAGATATTGAATGCTGGTTAAATATTTCACACAGCCGCCATGTTGGATGGGCGAGACGCAATAAAATTTGTAGGGCACGCTCGGAGTCGGACGAAACGTTGCTATGACCTTACCGAGTGTCATTGAAATCGCTCCAGCCGTTTAGAATATTAGGGGGACACGCCCACGCGGACTAAAGGTGATCTCATAAGCCTATTTTTCATTAAATGAAAATAGGAATACATCAGGACTAGGTTTTGATGAACAGTGGTGAAACGTAGTAATTACATAGAAACTTTTTTTGACTGAAAATGCAACCTGGTTGGTAGCTAATGCATTTACTCTCAATTATGTGTATCCTGGCTGCGTGGCTTAGCGGTAACGTTCTCGCCTGCTGTTCCCAAGGTTTGCAGGATCGAAACCTGGCGCAGTCAGCTGGCATTTGGGGGTGCGCAAATGCGAGCGTGCCGTGTCAGTAGATTTACTGGCACGTTAAAGATCCCGCTCAGGGCAAAATTCAGGCACCCCGGCGTCTCTAAATGCCGCAGTCATTAAAAAGGGTCGTAAAACAAATAACATTATTATATTAATTCAGGTATTAGGTTATCCGAGGCCTAGGGAGTCTTTCACTTTCCCGCCTACAACGGACGTAGTCATAAAGATTGTTGTAATGTTTTGTAGGCATTGTTAAATTTACTACCACAATTCTTGCACTCGTGAAATTCACCACACGATACTTCGTGACGCTTCTCATAATGGTCTCAAAGAAAAGTCTTTTCACACGCTTTACACCTGCTTACTGCATATGACAAGGCTGTATACTGATGGGTTAGACATTTTTTTTGTGCTAAGAATCCCCTATATAGCCTACCCTACACATGGCTATACATGTTAGTTCTGAACACTTAGTAGGTATTTGTATATTGAATTTATATACAGAGCTTATACAAACACATTTTACAGGCGTCAAACTTTGTGAGATGGTCACATGCAACATGCAAAGTATGTTTCCGCTACCTAGCGGTGGATATAAGCAATAACTGAACAACTAGCATACTACCTAGCGGTGGATATGAGTACTAAGTGAACTACTACCATGCTATCTAACGGTGGGTACGAGCACTCACTCAGGCTAAGTTATGTTAGGTTAGGTTCGGTTACATAAAGTTAGGTTAGGTTCAATGAAGTGAGGTTAGGTAAAGTTAGGTTAGGTTGAATGAAGTGAGGTTTGGTAAAGTTAGTTTAGGTTAGGTTAGGTTTGGGTTAGGTTAGGTTAGCTTAGCTGCCTTTATTACACTCTTAGTCAATCTCTAACCTTATAATACTTGGATTTTTTAGAATATTAGTGTGTTGTTGTTGCTTACAAACATTGTGGTAAGCATTATGCTGTCATAGAAAAGGGGCTCACATACTTTCCAAGACCAAATAAGCCTACAAGTAAGAGCAAATATGAGAGAGCTAATACAAAAGCCAACATATGGGACCAATACAAAAAAGCCAACATAAAAAGCCAACACAAAAAAAGCCAACACAAAAAGCCAACACAAAAAAGCCAACACAAAAAAGCCAAAACAAAAAGCCAACACATAAGCCAATATATAAGCTTATGGTGGGTCACTCCATCAGCAAAACAGTTGTAACCTTTGTAGTGTGAACATCGTACTGACAGGTCAGTTACTAATATGGAACTTATTACAGCCAACAAAGGTAGGCAACGTGCACTCTATCAAGGCTACTCTTATAACTATAATCGCCAGAATGTGAATGGAATAATATTCTGGCGATGCTCAAAAGAGAGGTCAACAAAATGTCGAGGCAATCTGAAAAGTAAAAATGGAAAGGTGTTAAGTGTGAGTGTCCATCAATGTAGTGCTCTAAACGAACCATGGTTGCTGTTTACAAACAATTTTCAAAATGCTATAAAGCAAGTTCAAGAAAACGATATTGCGGCTAAAGATAATGCAGTGTTTGTTCAAAAGGACTTATCATGTCCTCAAAAAGTCATGTTATTACAGTTGTCAACGTACAAGAAACCTTCAACACCATCAAAGTCGACACAGACTATAAATAAAGTGGTATTGCAAGAGGATCAAAAAGGACTATATAGTAATAGTGATTATGGTCATGATGATAATGATAATAATGATCATGATGATGATAATGATGATGCTTTGCTTACACCTAAAAGTTCATTTGTTAAATTTGTATACTGGAACAAACCCAGTAAGCTAATTCAACGGCTTCGACACTTGCATGCTTTACAACAAGCTGGGCATACCGGTCACGATTGGGAAATCAAAGAAATTGAACAAGAGCTTCGACGTGCTGAAATTATTGTGTAATGGGTCTACCACTTTGCAACCACTTTCACCCCCACTCTTGGTTCATATATTTGCTTATTTGCTTCCACTTTTACCTGAAATCTTTGGATCCATATTTGCTCTCACATTAAACTATTATTCTTATTACCAAGTTGACTTGACTAGAGCTTAGTCTATGCTTGACAATTGACATGGAAGTATCAGTGACTAGGTATGGTAAGCCTTACGCATACTATAAAGGATATTCATATATTGTGAAATGAACCAATAAAAATGGAACTGTTATTTGGCGTTGTTCAAAGCAACGTTCCAAACATTGTCGTGGTGACATAGAAAGTAAAAATAGTGAGGTTTTAAGTGTCAGTGATCATCAATGTAGTGTACTGCATGAAACACAGTTGCCGTCGACAAAAAAAATCAAGAAAACCATATTGCTACTCAAAATAGTGGATTGTTTAATGAGCAACGTTTAACCCCTGTTCTAAAAGTTATGTTTAATCCATCTTCCACGTCGCAAGAGCCATCAACATCACAAACTATGCAAGAGGTAGTGGTGTTGTTGTCGTTTTAAATAGTGGAACATCTAGATCATCTGCTCTTGATATGCAAGAGGATCAAAATGACTAAATAGTAATAATAATAATAATGTTTTATGCCTATACAATCATTGCGGCTTCCCCAGTTTTCGAAAACAACAGTGAATGGACATTGCTATAAAAATCTACAACCAGCCTTGTGTTTAAAACTATATCAGACTATTGTAAAGAGAGAAAGACTTGTATTCAGTGTGCATCTATTGTCATAATCATGTATACTCTGCAATGTTAAATATTCTAACTTTGTATAAAATAAAACAGTATTGTAACATCATTTTGCATTTATTTACAAACTTTATATACATTTCTTGTTTTTTGGTTTCAACATAATATTTTTAAAGACAACACTAAAACATTACTATTCTATACACATATTTTCTTTCTTTTTCAGTCCATTGCCATCACTTCTATTTTCCATTATTATTTCACATTTGTTTTTTATTTAATTAAAACGAACCATGCACCTATTGTTTTTAAAACCTTCATAAATTACGTGTACAGGTTGTACAGCATTATCGACTTCATCAAAAACACTCTCCGACATATCATTAAACCGTGTAGGCAGAAATGTCTCAAAGTTTTCACATACACAAAGTACACGATCACCATGTGCTGTTTTCAATTTCCGAATCTTGATAATGCGGAATGGAATATGTGTTGGCAATTCGCTGAGCTTCTTTGTCTCTAAGCCACATGATTGTCCCACAGCATTCAAAACATTCATTGTAGTAGTCTATAAACAAAACAAAAGCATATCTATTACACACTACAACAGCTTGTAATAATATCGTGCATATAGGTATTTTGCACTATGCATTGCTAATAAATTATGCTATCTATGCAAGAAATGCCCTAACTGTAGCAGATGCTATCATGTGTCCACAAGGCAAAAATACAACACCTAGTTCATCTTGATAACAAATATTACATAATTGTTGGTCACACTTTTGTATCTGTTCGTGAGACAAGTCTGTCTTTTTTCAGCCTCATGTATTTGCTCCGCGCGTTCTAACTCTAAAGGCACTTTTATGTCTTGTGCTGCAATCACGTTTTCTTTACGAATAGTGTTCACAAATTCTTGACCTTTAAGCAACACCATGTATTTACAGTTAGGTAACCAACGAGCGAGTCGCACAAAAGGGTCATCAGTCATTTGCCAATCCTTTAAAGCAAATCCACAATAAAAATATATTGTTTTATCCCCTTCACCAGTATAAAAAATCCAGCTTCACTTAGCTGTTTGGTAAGGTGTTTTAATATTAATGGCCAAACATTTTTATAATATTCTAAACGTTTTTCAACAGACCTGTACTCTGGGTGTTCTAGTGCTTTAGTCTTGCAAACTCCCAATTTTTCAAAAGCACATGCCAATTCAACACTGTCTATGGCATAAGGACCACATATATCAACACTACCGTTGGCTGGTAATACATTATTATTATTTATTTGTGATTCAGCAACGTAAGTAACGGCCAATGGCCTTGTGGTTCGGTAAAATGGATACACGGGTAGGTAACCCACTTGTTTTCCAAGCATGTAAGGACAATGAGGAGACCATCACAAATGGTCTCTGAAGGGATCATCTCCTTCCCAGTGTGAAAGTTCAATACGAAAAAACACACAGCGCACCAAATCTTCTCGGTTCAAGTAAAAAAATCGGCTTTTGCAAGTTTATGTGTTGACAAAAAGCCTACAGGCCAGGATTCAAATGTTAACCAACAATCATGTTCTGATTTTAAATTTAACCCACGTGGTAAACCAACTTGTTCACTTGTTTTATTTGCTACTAACGCCATGTGTTATAATAAAACTTTTTCTTATTGTAAGTTATTAACGTTGCACAAAAGCACAGAGTACTTTCAAGCATAATGTATGCTTGTTCACTGTCTGTTCATTACCTTAATGGCACATGACGACACCTAAAAGCAAACAAAATAACCCATCACTCACTCAATCAATCAATCTATACTTGTAAATAAAACGTTAACGTTAATTGGCATTAATATATCAAAACACCATTAAAAATAAACTGTATGTTGGCACTAACAGTAACCCATGTACTTATTTTCTTTTTATAAAGCTACAGTCATTTACATCCCCCCCCCCTTTAACCAATATATAAACAAAAATGAATGTCATGTCATTTTGTTCACATATCATGTTCAAACCTGTGGATATTCGTTGAGTCCATAGGGAACCACCCATAAATTAAATTTAAATTTTTGTGTTTAGAAAATTTAACATGGCCTTGTACTTTTCTCAGTCAACAACAACATAGCCATAAATCAAGAAAGCAATCATTGTCCCAGTCATGTACAGGTAATGATTTTTTTTGTGTAAGAGTTTTTTTTTTCAGTAGTGGTAAAATGCAATAGCATTTTAAGTTAGGCTTACCTGAGATTTCAATAGTTCTCTGCCTGGAAACAATGGTTTCGCTCTACGGCGTCTCGGGTGTTCAGCAACTGCTACGGCGGTGAGGCTTTTCTTTCCAAGTTTCTAAAAATAAATAAAATATACCGATATAAATTCCTAAATTCAGGTTAATACATGCATTTCATAAAATAAAATATGAAACAAAAAAAAATGAAACAAGTTGGTTTAAAGAAATAATCTCACCGTCACTTGCAGTGGCTTGTTGCTGTTTCCTTCTAGTGGGCTCAAAAGTGCAATGGTTTCTTCTCTCTCAGACATGTAAGGTATGCCGGTTATCTGCAAATAAATAAATAAATAAAATCATTAATTACCTTATCAATAAATAATTGCTTGTAAATATATATAAATCAATAAATATATAAATGAATAAATAAATACCTACCTCACAACAAGTTTAAGTATTTTCCACCAACACCAAAACTGTTAAACAAGACCATGTGTTTCACGTAATGCAGTGTGTTCAAAGGTAGTCACCTAAGTGAGAGTGGAAATGATAACGACATGTCTTTATATATGTTACGTTGCATGTATAATCATTTTTTCCCACGCTTGAACATTCTGTTATCGTGCACGTGGACAGCTAACGTCCAAGGTGAACACCTGTGCCAGGTCAAATTTCACATGAACTTGTATTTTGTCACGTACGAAGCAAACAGGATGTAACTTGTTTAGCGTACATGTCATCTCACACGTGTATGCATGCATTTCGCACTCCCCTGCCATCACGGTTGTCGGATTATTTAACCTTCAAGTGTCCTCTGCGTCTTGGTAATTTTCCATTGCACCTGTTGTCAAGTCAGATCAGCGCCTTCCAATAAGCTCAAATGACATTCACCTCCTGCTAGTCTGTCCCCCTCTCCAGCACGTTTGTTTTCTGTACTCGCTTCAACCAACATAGAGCAAAGTTCTCATCACCGTTTACACGTTAAAGGCTCTATCCGGGAGTAAAAATATCTTAGCATGCTTCACACATTTTCAAATATTAGCCTCCGTCCATCTGCCATAGGAAAGATCAGAAAAACGAACCCTCGCTCTCTCATAAACCGACCCGCCGAAATATCGATTGTTCTATTAAGCATGGTCATTGTGGTTAGCGACAGGTTCGTTGAAACACACACACCCAGCAGTATCGTCTCTCCCAACAACCACGCTTCATGAACATTATAAACAGGTAAAGATTTTTTTCAACATGTATGGCGTTAGGCCCTTTGTGAATTATTTTTTGAAAAAACATCTACCACATTCGAAAGGGGACGTTAGCCCGAGTCCTAGGACACCGCGTACACGTCTCTAGCGTTATTGTTTTGCGAGATGAGCAAAAAGTCTAAAATCACGGTTTTTACCTCTAAATGGTTTTTCATTCCTGTTCAACACGAACATTCTCAGCAAGAGGACAACGCGACGAAAAAAATGGCACCTCGTACAAGTCTCTAGCCTTATTGGTTCTTGAGATATCAGCAAAAATCACAAAAAACACTTGTTTACCCCAAAATCGAGTTTCCATTTTTTAAAAATTATAACGAGTGGTCCATAGCAAAGAGGACGTCAGTGCGAGTCCTTGGACCCCTCGTACACGCCTCTAGCATAATTGGTTCGCGAGATATAGCAAAAAGTCTAAAATCACGTTTTTACACCCCCCTCCCCCACCAAAAATAACCGTGTTTCCAGATTTTCACCTTTTCGACACCTACATTCCCGTAAAGAGCACAACGGGACGAAAAAAAACGAATTCAAGCACGCCCTCCTAGCATGACTCCTTCCATTCCAAGGTTGCCAGGGGCTCACAACTTCCTAAGTGTAGCAGCTTCCCCATCATCCCACTACTGTCAGGTTTTTATCCTAGAGACTTGAAATTTATTTTGGAGGTAGAGAGTGTAGGGACCTTTCATTTATGTCAAACAAACTTTTTTGTAAACTTCCTAGTTTCCAAAATATAAGAATTTCAAAATTCAAGTGTTTTCAAAAAACATAAAAAATAAAAAAGTTTTATTATAGAAAATAAAGGTCATAAAGACCGTTCGTTTGAACCATGGCACAACATTCTATCATGTTTGGATTTCAAACTATCACTTATTTTCGATTTCAAAAAATTTAAAAAAATATATAATACAGGGTCCATAGGAAAGAGGACGTCTGCTCGAGTCCAAAGACACCTCATTTGTCAACATCCGACCATGGGTTCGCGAGATATTGGCTTGGACTCACGCGGCGGCCATGACACTATTTAGAACTCCTAGTAGCCCCCTACCTAAGCAGCTTACCAAGAACGATTTGGGTCACTTTGAGACATGTAAAGATTTTTTGTCTGAAGCTAGTGCGCGCATCCCTTCTGACTTTGCTGCTGATGTCGTCAAGCAATTGAGCCAGCAGTTTAATGACAGATTTGACGATTTTGACCAAGAATGTGACAAAATCAACCTATTTCACAATCCTTTCAAACGTGAAATTGATTCTGTGCCAACAAGCCTTCAACTTGAAATCATTGACTTAACAACAAATGAAATACACAAGGAACATTTTCAGGAGTGCTACAAAAATGGTGACCTGTTGCCGTTCTACAGCTCCTTGAACAATGAAGATTTCAAAAACTTGAAAACGTTTTCTCGTACCATGTTTTCAGTGTTTGGCTCAACTTTCGTTTGTGAACAAGCATTTTCCAAAATGAACTATAAGGTGCGTTCAAAAAGCAACCAGCCGGAGGCATAATTACAGAAACCAGTACCTGTATGTTAGAAGTATTGGCCCTGGCTGTTGAGGCACTTGTCCCACTGTGACACGAGGCGGTGAATGGCTGTCTCATTCCGAGAGGAATAAAATGCAATGCAATGGATTTTATTTCACTCCCAGCGGAATTGAATTTTATTTCGTGATTTATTCTGAGAGGAATAGAATTCAATATTTAATTCCCAATTTAATCCTTGTCGGAGTGAAATTATATGTTTCACTCTAGGTTTAATTCTACGCCGGAATACTATTGAATTGGCTGGCTGAATTTAATTCCACTCCTGCTCCGGAGTGAAATATAAAATTTCGTTCACTTATCACCCCTGGCTATAGGGTAAAATTTTCGATCCAAGTTATTTAGAATGTGCGTTAGAAGAAGAAATTTCTAGCTTCCAGTATCACAAGTTTTACATTTTGTAACTCTGCATTTTTTGGGATCTACTAACAGTTTTCTTCAAAGCCTCTATGCTCCAAAATTCTCCAGTTTTCCAATGCGACTCATTTAGCTTGCGTTGAAAATATCATCAAACTTGAATTTTTGTTCTCCTAATTTTGAAGGTTTTGATGGTTTGATATGGCATTGCATAGATAAGACGTGTTTTCATCAGGAGCAAGTTCAGAAGCTGATTCCGTGTGTATACAGTGCCAGTGTAAACTTTATTATAGTATATGCGAATTGAATAACGTGTCCACTCATCATATCAGTGTTAGTCAAGGTTTCCTCGCACGATTAAATATAAAATAATAGTATATTTTCTATGTTTGGAGTTGGTGACAAGTGCCGCCATATTTGAAATCGCTATAGAAAAATCAAGAGTCAAGTGCATATTTTAACAACAAACCATCGTGAACACTCTATAGCAAAAAGAACATAGAACCGTCATCTTTGGCACATGACAGTGACTCATACCCGTCAAAAATCGGCCATCTGTCACAAGTGTAATAAGGCGTTCGTAGTGAATCATTCCGGGCTGAAACCATTTAACTGCAACTACGTGGGAACCAATACAAAAAGATGTATGTTAACAAACGGCGACAAAGCAGAAGACCAGCGAGATTCGAACACTCTGATTCATCCGACACAGATGGTGGACAAACGAGCAGAATGTCACGTAAAGAAGATAACGAAAAAGGAATTAAAAGAAATGTTCACAGCCAAAATGACCGAATTGAAAGACATTAAGAAGACTAATGAAGAATTCAAAAAAGAAACACGGGAAGAAATGCAGTCCATAAAAAACGATATAAAAATAGGGAGCAACAAATGGAAGCTAAGCGCAGAAAGTTAGAAACAAAAATAAATAACATGGAAAACAAGACACGGGAACACCTTCTGACGATAAAAGAAAAAGTGAAATTCCTGACAGAACAAGAAGAATACAGGACACGCAGAGATAGGAAAAATATCATACTAAAAGACAAAGTGTTGGGGCAAATAGAAGACAAAGTCAGAATAGTGGAAAAAGCAAGAGGGATAATAAGAAATCTTGCGAAAGATGCAGAAATTGTAAACATCAGCCACATAGGGCAGGATAAGAACAAAAGAGGAATAGTGAGAATAACCTGCAAAAGCTTCAAAGACAACATGGAAATTCTAAAACAGAAGTCCACTCTAAGTGGAAGAGACACTTAAATAGATAGCGACCTAACCATGGAAGAGAGCGAAATACAAGCAGGACTAAGACACATAGCAAGGGAGGAAAGGGAGAAAGGGAACACGGAGGTAAGAGTAGGCTACCAAAACATACTACTAAATGGACAGTGGAAATATTGGAAAGATGCACTAGCAAAAAAAGTAGAACGACCACGCCACAGCCCAACGGAAACCAGAGAACAGCCCCCAGATGTACGAACCGATCTAATCCTGGCAACACTAAACGTAAGGTCTCTAGGAAACGATGAAAAGGAAATAGAGTTACTAAATGCAATCAAGAATATCAGAATTGACATTCGGGGAATAAGCGAAGTGAGGCGCTTAGGGGAAGAGATAATAGAAAATGAAAATGGGAACATCTTTAGCTACATCGGAGAAACAAAAGGGCAGAAGGGCGTGGGATTCTTAATCAAGAAACATCTAAAAATGGACATACTATAGATGGAATATCAGAAAGGATTGTCCTAATATCCATAAAGATTGACAATAAAGTAATGACAATAATACAAACATATTCCTCCACGGATGCTAGTACAGAGGAAGAAAGTCACAACTTTTATAACTTATTAGATGATACAATAAACAATCACAAATCAGACAGGCTAGTTATCATGGGAGACCTAAACAGCAAGATAGGGCAATAGGAATCAGAGGAGGAGGTACCTATGGGACCATATGGCTACGGACGCAGAAATACAAGAGGAGAAAAACTAATACAATTCGTCCACGGACATAGATTGAAAATAGTCAACACTTTCTTTAAGAAAAGTCAATCTAGCAGATGGACATGGATAGCTCCCAATGGAACGACAAAAAATGAAATAGACTTCATTCTGGTGGACCAAATGGAAGGAATAGTCGATATACAAGTAGTAAACTGCCTACAGTTCGACACAGATCATCGGATGTTGAGACTAAAGATGAACTTCCAGAAGAAAAGACGCAATTTCATCAAACAAATGGGAACTACTCCAGCGTTACTGGACAAGGAACGATACAGATTGGAACTGAAGAGGTACAACTACAAAGAGCTAAAACCGAAGGAGGACGATACTCAGAAACTATACAAATACACAATATCATGCATCAACGAAGCAGTCAAGAAATCACAAGAAGCAAGACCGCAGGGAAAAAGAAGGAACAAGCTGGAAATATCAACAATCAACATGATAGAACAAAGGGAAAAACTGAAGGCAGTTAAAGTCACAAACCCGCAACAAAAAAGGGAATACGAAGAATTTAACGGGAACACTAAGAGAGAAATACGGAGAGACTTGCGAGAATATAGCTACCGCCAAATGAAAGAAGTGATGGAAAATTCAAAATCTATAAAGAAAATAAGAAAACGGACCAGGGAAGGCCCGCACTGGATGTTGGGAGTCAAAGGCAGCACAGGTCACAAACTAACCGCAAGTGAAGAGATCTCAAAGGAAGCTACCAAATTCTATAGCCAGTTATACTCTAGTACGTCACAGAACACACTTCCCCTCATGAACCAACTCACAAGACCCACAGAGAACATCCCAAACATCCTCCCAAGTGAAGTAAGGACGGCTATACAAAGTTTGAAAAAGGATAAATGTCCAGGCGAAGATAATATATACAATGAATACCTCATCTTCGGAGAGAAAGAATTAATACCAACAATCACGGAACTATTCGGGACAATATAAACAACTACCGACCAATTAGCCTGTCTGCAAACCTATACAAACTATTCATGAATATAATAAGTAAAATGCTTGAGAAAACAAATGACGACAACCAACCAACCAACAGAACAAGCAGGATTCAGGTCCAATTATAGCACTATCGACCACCTCCAAACCATATGCCAACTAACAGAAAAGGTACAGGAATACAGCCAGCAAATCTACATCGCCTTAATCGATTATAATAAAGCCTTTGACTCAGTAGAGCACGAAGATGTGCTGCAGGCCTTAAGACAACAAGGTATCCCCAGCAAATACATCAGGTTATTAGGTAAAATATACCAAAACAGCTCAGCAAAAGTAAGAACAGAAAGAGACGGAGAATGGTTCCAAAGCAGAAGAGGAGTGAAACAAGAGGATCCAACCAGCCTCCGGGCTGACTATCTGACAGACATTCCACATGCACCACAGTTCCCGTGCTCATTCTAACCCATGGAATGCAATTGCGTTTTAGGAAATAATTGGGTTCTAAACGCCTGACACATAAACTATTTTCGTGTAACGCAAAATATGTCTCTATACTTCACGTATCACCTGACAATTGTCTTGCAAACCATACACTTCGCTTCTAATCGTGCTCTCAGCTTCATTTACAGTAGTCTCCGTGCTCTTTCTACAAGCAGTGAAATGAACATGTTCTGTCTTAGCACCAGCCCAGTTCCCGTAGCACGACATGCATTGACCTCGTTGAGCACTGGGCTCGCAGGTTTGCCCTTGTAGAAACACTCAGGCTTGTCGCTAATCTTGTGATTTGGCTCTCGGTTTATCGCCTGGAGACATAGGCTAACGGCCTCGCCTCGAGCTTTGCTTTTGACCCAGCTACTTGTGATTCCAAGGAACATCAT
Organism: Meconema thalassinum; assembly: GCA_946902985.2. Taxonomy (NCBI): domain Eukaryota; kingdom Metazoa; phylum Arthropoda; class Insecta; order Orthoptera; family Tettigoniidae; genus Meconema; species Meconema thalassinum. The sequence continues at coordinate 136,230,903 of OX336389.2, forward strand.
AAGTTGTGTAAATAGTTTTAACATTACTTGCACCCTTTTCATTGCATGTGGCCTCCGGAGAGACCTGGTGCAGGTATTTCGAGTTGACGCCCATGAGTGACCCGCTCGCTGTGTTCGGGATGAAACGAATGATTAACAAGATATTCAGTAAAGAACATATAGCCTACTTTCTCCTAAATCCATGGGTATTGTTATAACTCTTTGTCCTTTTCAAGGAGTATAATTGAATGTTGGTTGTAGTAGCTTGTAGAAATACAACGGGTTATACGGATATTAAAAATGAATATGAGGTGCCCTTTGCTAGTGCTACATCTGTACCAAATTTCATTAACTTCGGTTTCACCGTGTTTAAATTGATATGGTGAATCGATTTGCACACATACATGGCCGCTATCTGCAAACTATTGGGTTAATGACGTTGTATTTCAGTCAAAAGGTGCTTCCCACAAAAAGGTATGTTGTTGCAAAATTTGGTAGTGATCAAATAATTAGGTTGGTCGTAATTTGATTTAAGCTTTTAACATTTGGATGGCCGCCATTCCGTTTCCATCAAGATGGCGGCAATATAAAACATGACCCTGAGGTGCCCTTTGCTAGTGCTACCTACGTACCAACTTTCGTTCAATTCGGTTTTACCGTGTTTGAATTGATAGGGGGAATCGATTTGCTTTCATATATGGCCGCCATATGCAAACTATTGGACTGACGACATTGTAGCTTGGTCAAAGAACGCTTTTCACATAAAGGTATGTTGTTGCAAAATTTGGTAGAGATCAGATTATAAGGTTGGTCTTAATTTGATTTAAGCTATTAACATTTGGGTGGCCACCATTACGTTTCCGTCAAGATGGCGGCGACATAAAACATGACACTGAGGTGCCCTTTGCTAGTGCTACCTCTGTACCAAATTTCTTTCCATTCGGTTTGACCGTGTTTGAATTAATATGGGGAATCGATTTGCACACAAACATGGCCGCCATCCGAAAACGTTCGGGCTGATGACCTTGTAATTTGGTCAGAGGATGTTCCCCACATATAAGTATGATGTTGCAAAATTTGGTAGAGATCGAATGATTAGGTTAGTCGTAATTTGATTTAAGCTTTGAACATTTGGGTGGCCGCCATTACGTTGCCGTCAAGATGGCGGCGATATAATACATGACACTGAGGTGCCCTTTGCTAGTGCTACCTCTGTACCAAATTTCGTTCAATTCGGTTTCACCGTGTTCGAACTGATGGGGGGGGACAGACAGACATTCAGAGTACACAGACAGACACACAATTTTTCGCCCTTTGTTGATCTCATAAGTCTACTTTCTTTTTTGGCAAAAATCGAAAGTAGGCTAAAAACGCCATAAACACTGTCACCGAGACAGGGGAATTAACAGTACGAAATCAAAATCCCACGACCTGACTGTGTACCGAGTCCGGTGCCCTTCAGACCAAAGCCAAGCGGCTTATCCGCTTAGCCTCGAAGCCGTGCATTACCTGTAAGTGTTATATACATCGAAATGTAGTGTTTTTCAGTAGGTCAACACGATTGTACCCTATTGTAATGGGTGCTTCCCTAATCCTGAAAATAACTTAAATGAGATATACACTTAGATGACCAGTTTCGATCGTCAAGCGATCATCATCAGATCACTTATACCGAACCCACTAAATCTATGTCCTCCCCCAGGGGCTCGCATCTAGTGGGACGTGGGTTGGCGACCACGGGGCCCCAGCTGAGTCCGGCATTGCTTCCACTTGTGCCGGGCTCCTCTCCGTCTTCCTTCCTGTCGACCTCACTTGGTCAACTCTTGTTCTCTTCCTACCCCGACGGTATTAGGGTATCCGAGGCCTAGGGAGTCTCTTCCTTTCCCGCCTTAATTGGCCCTTGTCTCATCTTTCCTGATACCCTCCTTCTGCGAAGGGTCAGCCTTCTTTTTCTCTTCCTGTTATCTCCTGCCTTCTGCTCACGGCCCTCAAGGGGGTAGGGTGTATGTAGCCCCACCACTTCTGGTGCACCCTGGATAATGCTACACCCTCAGGGGCTCACGGCTGGTGAGTTTGGGGAGTTGGCGACCCCGAGGGATTCCTGAGCTTGGTCCGGTTTCCCCTTTTTGTCCCTTATATGTGGGGAGGACCCTCTCCTCTTTCACTTCCCCCCCAGGGGCTCACATCTAGTGGGTTGTGGGTTGGCGACCACGGGGCCCCAGCTGAGTCCGGCATTGCTTCCACTTACTTGTGCCGGGCTCCTCTCTTTCTTCTTTCCTGTCGACCTCCCTTGATCAACTCTTGTTCTCTTCCGACCCCGACGGTATTAGGTTATCCGAGGCCTAGGGAGTCTTTCACTTTCCCGCCTTATTGGCCCTTGTCTCATCTTTCCTGATACCCTCCTTCTGTGAGGGGTCAGCCTTCTTGTTCTTTTCCTTTTACCTCCTGCCTTGTGCTCAAGGCCCTTAAGGAGGCAGTGTGTATGTAGCCCCACCACTTCTGGTGCACCGTCGATAATGCTACACCCTCAGGGGCTCACGGCTGGTGAGTTCGGGCGTTGGCGACCCCGAGGGATTCCTGAGCTGGGTCCGTTCTCCCCTTTTGTCCCTTCCCTTTGGGGCGGACCTTCTCCTCTCTCCCCTCTCCTCTCCTCTTTTCCTTCTATTTCCTTTTCTCTTTAAGATTCCCGCACTGTTTTTGTTACTCGAATCACCGTGTATCTAAATTCCCTTTTAGCGATTTTAAGGCATTTTTGATCTATGTTGCATTTTGTAAGTTTTTTCGATCTAAATTACATCTCGCGATTGTTTTCAACCTCAATTGCATTTTGTAAAGATTGACAATCTAAATTGCTTTTTAGTAAGTCTTTCAATGCAGGTTGCCGGGCCTTTTAGTGAGTATTTTGAATTTCAATTGCATTTTGTAAGTATTTTCAACCAAAACCGCATTTAGCACGAATTTTGAATCTAAATTGCATTTTGTTTGGTGGGCATTTTGCACATATTTTGATTCTCAATTGCATTTTGTGGGTATTTTGAATCTAAATTACATTAGTCAAGTATTTTCAATCTAAATTGCTTTTTGTAAGTATTGTCAATCCACATGAGTCGTTTGAATCTACCGTACATTTTGTAAGCATTTTCAATTTCAATTGCATTTTGTAAGTATTTTGAATTTGAATTGCACTTGTGAATAATTTGGATTGGAACTGGGATATTTCAATCTGAATTGCATTGTGTATTTTCAATTTCAATTGCATTTTGTAAGTATTTTGAACCTCAATTGCATTTTGTACGTAATTTCGATCTCATTTGCATTTTGTAAGTATTTTGAATTTCAGTTGCATTTTGTAAGTATTTCGACGCTACTTTGCATTTTGTACGTATTTTGAATCTAGCCTACGTTTTGTGGGTCTTTTTCAATCTATTCTTTTTGTGCAACTTTTCGTTCTAAATTCCCTTTTGTAAGACCATATTGTGAGTTGTTTCCATGTGAGTTCCTTTTTGTACGTATTTTCCGTCTTCGATAATTTTGTTCTGGTTTCCATTTCATTATCATTTTCGCTATCACCCAGATAATTAGGGGCCGATAACCTCGATGTTAGGCCCCTTAAAACAACAATTATCATAATCATCATCTTTCACTTTCCTATCTGCCTTTCATGGCTCTCCTTACTTCCCAGTCCCTCAATCCGCATTCTTCGAGGGTTGAGGGCATTTCTTTTCCTCCTGTCCTTTATTTGCCTTATTCTCCTTTAGTTTTCCATTTCTTCTTCTAGTATGTAGGTTAGTAGTTATAGTTTTAAGTTTGCATTTCAATTTCAGCTTCACGATCACCCAAACCATCAGGGGCTGATAACCTAGATGTTTGGCCCCTTAAAACAACAATTATCATCATATCATTAAATCTATGTCCACAAGTTTGGGTTATGATATTTACAATATATACAGTTATTAAGTTGCAGTAGTAATTAAATTAGCACAACTAGTCAAAAATAAGAACATTTTTTGTTAAGATACTGATACTTTAAGGTCAATTACCTCTACCATGCGTCTTTACCTTTGTGTCGAATATGTAGGTTTTGAGCACACTTCAGTCATGGTAAACTAACTGCCGGAAAGGGAGAGGAATCTTCATAGTGAACAACAAATCGCTTTTGGTGAAGTCACCTGCATTGATAGTCCATTGTTTGCTAATGTTCCGCTGTTTTGTCAACGTCCGCTCATCATGGGTAAATTTCGATTATCCTGTCCTCAATCTTGCCGGGTGCCAAGGGCATATCCTTGAAAAATGTAAACGGTATGAAGTTTGAGTTAATAAAGATGATGTTTCATTTAGGTGCTTGGGATATCGTGATCATCAGCTATTTAATTACTATGTATATGAATCTATCTAATAACTTGTGTTATTGTGACATTGCAATTAATATAATCTATGTCTGTCTGTCTGTTAGGTAGTCAGCCCGAAGGTTGGTTGGATCCTCAAAAAGCACCGCCGTTAGGTTATGTGGGTGGATACCCACAAAAACCCAAGGCAGCGCTATATTGAGGCGTACTAGGCAAGAAGAGGAGTGAGGTAGTTTGCCATTGCTTTCGTCAGTGAGTCAGTACAGTAGTACTGACCCTATGAGTAGAACCTTTCACAGCATCCACAGGCACTGATTGTGTCCTGAATGGCATTACTAAGCACCACCCATACCTCAGTAGCTTCCATATAATCACAGCCATGAGTGAGATTGAGACATCGGTGAAAAGCCACATTTTACTCTAGCCTGTGCTAACAGACAAATGCAAATGTACTGCATTCATCAAGAGATGGCAAACAGGCCAATAATCTATGTACGGAGTGTAAATGATACGGCTATCAACTAACGGTGCATGGATTCGAAGGAGTTCAAAATCTTTAAGGGTGCAAGTAAAATGTATGTAGTAGGTTACAATGTAGAATCGGTGCAAACGTTCTGGCCGCCACTTTAATTTCCCATACAGGGTGGACCACGTGAGTTGAGACTGTACAATATCTCAAAAACTAAGCGTTGTGTAAAGAACTGTCTGGGATAAAAGTTACACATGCTATATATCGTTGTTTATTTGGAGAAAGTTTGGATGGTAATTTAATGGTCACGTGACGATTTTTAAATGGGAACCAACATTTTTAATTTTGTTTCCTTACTCCGTATACAAACCCTAACAACTATTGTATAGAGCACTATGCATTTGTTCGTACATCAACGTACATAATAACGTCCAGTATGAACGAATTACATGATTGCCCTACTCGGGATGTTTTAAATAACAATTACCATGATCGTTGGATAGGTCTCGTTAATTGACCTTACACCCCCGGACTTTTTTCTTAAGGGGTTACCTGAAAGATCGAGTGTATTGTGAAAAACCAATGACTCCGGACAACATGAAGGCGCGGATACGAAATGCTTGTAACAGTATTGATTGACAGAGATATGTTTTTACGGGCCCATCAATCGTTCATTCACAGAGTTGGAAAATACATTGAGATGGAAGGCCGAGAGAGATAATCAAGCTGGAAGGCATGTGTGCATGGCCTTTGAAAAGCAGAAACCTGGTGCTGTCAGTGAGCTCCTTACGCCCCTTAATTTAATGAGATTTTTGTTTTTGGTATGATTTTTAGGTACTTTTTGTTTTTTAAATTTAAAGGCCGTCATTTTGAACATTTATTAGGCTAAGGTCTGATGCGTATGCAATAACTGGTATTACGCTGTGTACCTACCCGTCATCAATGTTGCATTGTCTGCACCAGGGATAGAATTAAGTAACTTATAAAATTGGTGTACGAAATGCTGTTTAGTTTTGTATCAGAAATAAAGAAGCGAAATAAAAATGGTTGGTTCCCATTTAAGAAACGTCACGTGACCAAATTACCATCCAAACGTTCTCCAAATAAACTGCGACATACATAGGTTGGTTATTTAGTTTTGGCACCTTAGTTATAACTGGATTAATAACTCACTTGGTTTCAAGTTTCACAGGCCCTCGATGTAGTCCCCACCGTTGCGTACAACGTTTTCCCAGCGATGCGGAAGTCGTTGGATCCCGTTGGCACTACCCAATCTATTGATGGTACGAAGAGAGCGCTCGGCAGCCTGCTTAACGTCATTGTCATCTTCATCTTCGGGAGTCGCAGGGACTGATGTCGGGAGAATATGGGGAGTGATAATAGAGGACCTCCCAGCCCCAGCCATCCAACAATGCCGACACAACGCCTGCTGTGTGTGCCCTAGCATTGTCATGCAGAACGATGGGCGGTGTAACCATGTGGTGGCGCCGTTTCCTTCTCGGTGCTCCTCGGAGATGGTCTTGCAGAAACGAACAATAGTACGCCGCAATAACGGTTTGCCCTCGGGGAACAGTATGGCAGCACTTCCGTACCATTGAAGACGTTAAATGATAAAAAAAAAAAGAATTTCATGCCCTAGTAAGTTTCATTGTGAGCTCTGTAGACGTGCGTCGCGTCGAGTGTATCGCGTACCGCGCGAAGGTAGTGAGAGCGGAGCCCCACCTTGCATAAAAATGACATACTGTCCAGTCTGTTGTACGATATCTTCTATTCGAGCGAACATAAAATGTTCAAGCATGTCGAGGTAAATTAGACTTGTAATTGTTTCTTCAGCGAAAAAGAAGGGTCCAATAACTTGGTCATGAAGTAACCCGCACCACACATTGACACACATTAGATGTCTAGCAACAAACTGAGCTAACATTGAAACTTACTAAGGTATGAAAAAAATGTTATCTCTTCCACGCATGTTAAGGCTAAAACGATTACATTACCTGTAATAAGATTTTTATAGCACTTATTTAAAATATAGGCATTATTTTTCGATGGCCCTGTATATAGTTCACCTCCTGGTGTAGCGGCTAGCATTCTTGGCTGTCGCGCCGGAGGTTCGAGATTGATTCCCGGTTCTGCCAATAAATTTAAATCTGGTCTGAGGGCCAGAGCCTCTTTGACAAACTAGTGACAAAAGTAAGACGAGGTAGGTTCGATTCCCCGCCTTAGCCATCGTGGAAGCGGTTTTTCGTGCTTTTCCTCTTTTACTCCAGGCAAATGCCGGGATGGTTCCTAACTTAAGACCACGGTTGCCTCCTTGCCAATCCTCACCTGAAATACAAATACACACTACCACGACTACTACTAAGAACACCACACTAACACAGGTTGTCAGACAAATTCTACACACACCCAAGTACACGGGGCTAATTGACCACGATGTCCAAGCCCCTCGAACGAAACAACGATAATTTCCAATGAGTCTTCATCCATATGAAATTGACTAGGGGAATGCCAATTTAACCTTGATGTGGTAGTGATTGGTGTACATAGCTACCATCTCGAAGGTCTGGGTCTGATTTTCGGGTTTGCCAAAGCATTTAATTCTAGTTTGTGGTACCGGAACTTTGTTGTTGACACGCTAACCACTCAAGGAGTGTCCGTTTCGAAGACTTGCACCAGACCTGTGGGCTACATATATTTACTCGATTTACCGATTTTTTAAAATCGTCAGTTTTCTAATGACCGTAAAAGACACCTGATTCAACGACGATAGTTGTCCACTTTGTATGTATCCGCGCTTCGTGATCCAATATTTCAAATTATAATGTATTAATGATGTAGGCTACAGTACAGTATATTTGGCTGTAAAAAGCAAACGAGTAACAGAAATGTATACTAGTCACAACACACGTTTTAATATTTACCATAAATTCTTCTGTGTTGTGATACTGGATTTTTTCTGGGACATTCACTGAAAGAACGCTCGACGTTTAAGCTTCAGGTCGTTAGACCCTAAAGTAAAGATGATGATGATGATTGTTGTTTTAAGGGGCCTAACATCTAGGCTGCTACCAAGTATTGAACGTGGATCTGCTGTTAAACCAGTGGGTCTTCAATTTTTTGTTGCTCAACAATTGTACTTGTGGAAGATTTTTTACAGCGTACAAATAGCAACCTATGTTTCATTCTATACAAGCAAATCATTTTTCAGGCGCATTTTATGTTCAGTTAGTACGATTAACCTGCGACTGCGCGTATCCAAGGATCACTGCGGCCCATCTCTTAGCCTACGGATTATGGGGAACGTGTGACCGACGCGCCGACATCTTCAGTCGAATTGTCTTGGTTTTAGGCCATGGGTGGCTATAATATCGAGCAACAACTAAATGGTCCTCATGAGACTGAGCACACCCCTGTTCCAGCGGCCACGCTGGTTTTCAAAATTCTGGCGGAGCCGGGAATAGAACCCACGGTCTCTTAGGTGAGAGGTAAGCGTGTTACCCCTACACCACGGGGCCGATTCGTGTTTGTGCGATCACCTCGTGACATAGCGGCTAGCATTTTTGGCTGTCATCCCGGAGGTCAGGATTCGATTCCCGGCTCTTATCTGGTCTGAGGGCTGGAGCGAAATACACTCAGCCTCGTGAGGTAAAACTGAGGGTAGGTGGGTTCAATTCCCACCTCAGCTGCCCTGGAAATGGTACTCCGTGGTTTCCCACTTCTACTCCTAGGAATGCTACAATTGTAGCACAAGTCACGCTACTGGTCATAATGAAAGATAAATAGCTATTTATCATTTTCCCTTCAAAATGGCAGTCTATAAAAATATGGCTCATCTTCAATCTACTTTCACCTTGAGGCAATAGAAGTTCCTACCAATAAACTGATACGTTGCTAATTCATACGGGTTAAACGCTATTTTGATGATAATAAAAAACTTTGTTCTTGATCTGGATGCTTGCGATTCACATTTGGGTTCTTTTCACAGAGCAGTTAGTCTTTTTGTGTATACTACATTTTCCTCTGCATAATATCGATACATTTTTACTTAACAGCTTCTGCTGTGCAGTTTGACTTATTTAACACTGCTCAGTCAGTATTTCTTATATTAATTGAAATAAGCTATAAAATTCTCATAGAAGGAAGCCGGCTTGTATGGTTCATTAAATGTTATGTGCCGAGTGATATGTTTTTCATACCCCTGTAAAGCTTAAGATGAATGACTTCACCCGCGTTTACTTTGAAGAACAGCACAGCTTTAGTTTGTTGTAAAGATAGAATAGTTGTTGTTGATTTATTTAGGGTCTTTGCGACATCGTGGTCATATAGCCCCGTGTACTTTGGTGTGTGTGGAATTTGTTTGATAATCTGTGTTATGGTGATGGCTGTATTATAGTAGAGTGTGTATTTGTAATTGAGATAAGAATTGGGAAGGAGGAGACCGTGGCCTTTATTTAGGAACCATCCCGGCATTCGCCTGGAGTAGAAGTGGAAAACCACTTCCAGGATAGGTGAGGTGGGAATCGAACCCGCCTCTTCTCAGTTTTGCCTCACGAGGCTGAGTGTATCAATATTAAATTTCTTGGCAGAGCTGGGAATCGAACCCGGGCCTCCGCGGTGACAGCCAAGAGCGCAAGCCTCTACGCAACGAGGCGGACTGAGGTAGAATGAGGACTTATTGAGACGTGAATTCTCCAAAGTTTGAGGACGTTATGTCGATGTTCCTGAAATTGTCTGGCAATGATTTGCCGCATAGTGTCAAGAAATACTGTGCCATATTAGAGTGAGAAACCTTTTGTTATTTCGAACGTATTTTAAAAACTTGGTGCGTTTAATATGTACACGGTATCTTGCTTGCTTCAGCTTATTGTTTGTGACGCGGTCCGGATTAGGTTAAGTGAGCAATTATTTGTGACGTCTCCTGTTGAATTATAACAATAACACCAATATGTCTTCGAAGGACGTTGATTCCCTACGAGAAACATACTTGACCACTTGGCGTCGTTTAACCCCGTGTTTATTGTTGAAACAGGTTGCCCAAGAACAAGATGCTATGAATATAAAAGTGCTTTTTGACTAAATGTGTTGATATGGTTCTTGCGGTGGGCATTGTAGTTTTTCCGCTTCCTGGTGTAGCGACTAGCATTCTTGTCTGTCGCCCCGGAGGGCTGGGTTCGATTCCCGATACTGCCAAGGAATTTAATTCTGCTCTGAGGGCTGGAGCGGGGTACACTCAGCCTCGCGAGGCAAAACTGAGAAGAGGTGGGTTCGATTCCCACATCAGCCAGCCTGGAAGTGGTTTTCCGTGGTTTCCCACTTCTACGCCAGGCAAATGCTGGAATGGTTCGTAACTTAAGGCCACGGCTGCCTCCTTACCAATCCTCACCTGAATTGTAAATACACACACTAATACAGAACATCACAATAACATAGGTTATAAGACAAACATTTCGCACACACCCAAGTAGATTGGAATGAATGGCCGCGATGTCAAAACCCTTCAAATGAAACAACAACAACAACAACGGCATAGTAATTTGTAGTTAGAAAAATAACATTTTCCAAAAATATGGATGAGAACCTTCGAATATTGAACCCATAGGTAAACACACTACTGCCACCATCTGCGCCAACTCTAAGTGTAGACTCTTTTCGTACATTCATGGTACTTGAAAATCCTCTCGAAATCGAAGAATGACAGTTTTTATTGAACTAATATGCTGTACATACATTAACATCTCTTTTAAAATCTATTTTCTTAGGTTCCAAAGCGATCTGCCGTCTTGACTTCAAGTCGTGATTTTCTTAAATGGAACGTACGTGGCTCTAAAGGTTAGGTATCTTAATGTCACAAATCTGTGAAGACCGATTTAAATCCGTGAAAAACATTCCATTTCTGATCCTCCCCTAACTGTGTACGGGTTGTGTTCTCTTTTTGGTGCTTCCTTGCGTTGTGCAGGATAACCTGAATCCAATATCATTTTTAAACCGATGCTATCACACTATGGACACCTACCTACTACGGTATATGACCACATATAGTATAGTCCTCGGCCACTCGGTGAGGCATCAATTGGACGAGTTGGCGGGAGGTATCCGAGGGTCGGCCTATCTGCTACCACAGATGCGCCAGCAGTTCCTCCAGTTGACCTAAACTGTGGGGGCGGTAGTTATACAACTTGAACCAGTTTCTCCAAGTTGAACCATAAATGCTCCGTCATGTTCCTCGAACCACTTTCACAATCCGGGCTTTGTGGCATAGCACATTCTCCTGGCCGAATCCGGCAGGGAATACTATTTACATCAACTGATGAACTCTGTTCCCAATAGCTTCCAGATACTGGACAGGGATTTGTGGACCAGATTAATGGGCTCCAGTGTGACCTATCACCCAGATGATGCCCCTCATTCATCGACCTGCCTCCATCCAACAGTGCGTCCACATGCCATCATAGCCTCTGCCGGAAAGCGCCCTATCCGCGCTCAGTCGTCAATGTCATAAATTAGACATCTTGATTCATGGCACCAGGTGACCTTCCTCCAATCTGCTACGGTCGAGTGTCGAGGAATGCGTGCCCACCTCATGTGCTGCTTTTCGTCGAGTGCAGTTAACACAGTTATGAATGTGCAACGAATTCTTATCAGACGTAATTTAAGAATGGCGAGCTGCATGAAACACTATTCCCCCTTCCGACCAATTTAAAAACACTTATAGAGGGCGATGTATTGAAGATAGAGATATGCTCTCGCGGACCTTTTTGTAGAACTTTTCATGCTGAACAATTCTTACACTCATAGTAGATTGATATTTTTAACGGTTTGCCCAGCGTAAGCTTAAAAAGCGCACGGACGCCAGGTCATTTTTTCCACTTTTTCACTTAAATCGTTACTGCTTGGCTTCCTTTGATCATAAATAAATAATTTTCTACAGAAACCTTCGTCGAGATATCCTTTACAGAATGGTGAAACCCGCATCAAAATCCATCCATTGGTTCTCGAGATTACCCGTAACATCCAAGAATCAGGCACTTAGTTTCATACTAACAAGGGGAGGATACGATGTATGGGTCACCGATTCGAACCATCTTTAGTACACGTGTAGGGCATGACTAGGTGTATACCAGGTGCAAGAAGGAAGGTGCGCTTCTCAGCCGATTCCGAGAAATTAATTATTAATTATTCGTAATTGCTGTAGCGCGTTCATGTGCGCTGTACGTTAACTTGAAGCCAAGGAGCGCATGGTTCAGCGGTAAGATGATGATGATGATGATAATTGTTGTTTTAAGGGGCCTAACATCTAGGTTATCGGCCCCGCAGCGGTAAGAGCCCTGCTTCGTAAGCGTGGGATCACTGGTTCGAATCCCACCGGCGAGCCTCTTTTTTTTTCAACATAGGCAATTCGTACAACTGTAGGTGTCGTGAATAATGTTCATTTTGCAGTCAATTGTAATAACGTGTTCTGTGAGCGGGAAAAGGGATTCTGAAATCATCGTATGGGGTTGAACCTTTGTGACATTACATAATGTACAGTCGTGGCATTGCAAATACATTGGTATTATAAATGGTCAGGTGTACTCTATTATAGGTATACGTTTATACACTGAAGGCCCAGTCTGTTCCGTTCATTGCACGTCAGTGAACCATCAGACCACTCCGTACCCCACAAATAGTGTCTCATGCTATGGGTATTGGTTGTGTTACCGATTTTACTATTCATGACATTCATCAACATACAAATATTTCTATTTTTTACACACTCATAATACATAACAATTCCAAGAATTTTTTTCTTCACTGCCTACTTGATATTTGTACTCTCGCACTGCCTTTTTGTTAGTCTGTTCTCGCACTGCCTTCTCGATACTCTGTTGCTACAGTTGGAAAGTGTTCGGAACTGGCGAGGTCACCTGTAGAGCCGGGCAAATTTGCTCTAGTTCCAATCGGGATCGTAAGTTTCCGAATGGCTAGTATCGTCCCCCACCAAGCGCACTCAAGGCCAAATCTCTCCGCTGAACGAGAATCTTAAAGTCTCGATAATACCGGAACTGAGTGGGAGTCTCGATAATAACGGAACTCCTTTTTTCTCGGCGTTATCGACAGAATCTATTTAAAGGAAAAGGCAGACTCACTCACGCCGCTGCACGTGTCACGCAAGCCGCTGCACGTGTAAAGTCAAAGCCTTCTGTAATAACTCCGGAATGTAATCCATTCCTCGTTCTTACATTTGACAAATTTAAAGCAGTATGAAGTAATCCAGTCGCCTCCGTAGCGTAGCGGTCAGCATGGTTAGCTGCCGCCCCGGAGGTCCTGGGTTCGATTTCCGGCTCTGCCACGAAATTTGAAAAGTGGTCTGAGGACTGGAACGGGGTCTACTCAGCCTCGGATGGTCCAAATGAGTAGAGGGGGTTCGATTCCCACCTCAGCCATCCTCGAAGTGGTTTTCCGTGGTTTCCCACGGGATGGTACCTACTGTAAGGCCACGGCCGCTTCCTTCCCTCTTCCTAGCCTATCCATCCCAATCTTCCATCCCTCATGAGGCCCCTGTTCGCTTTGCAGGTGAGGCCGCCTGGGCGAAGTGCTGATCACACCTCCCCAGTTGTATCCATCCCTTCCAGATGTTCCAAGCTCCAGGACACTGCCCATAGAGGCGGTAGTGGTGAGTTCCCTCGCAGAGTCCACCAACCTAGAGGGTAAATTGACTAAATAAAAAAAAATGATGTATTGTTCTATTAGTAGACCAAGGTAAATATTGAATTGTTTTTAATGAAGGTTGGTTTCTCTGGACCGTCATTAGTTTTTCTATTTCTTCTTCCCCAGATTGTAGTTCGTAGTGAAACAAATGCCCCTGTTGGTTTCGTTCAGTGTAAACAAGGGAGTTGCTACAACACTTGGGCAGCACAACGGGAATGAACAAACGTAAGTGTAGAACAATGCCAAGAAATGTATCATCGAACCCGGTATCGCGGGAGGACAAAACCAAGTTACAGGATAAATGTATATTAATTAGTTCCAAAGATCTACGTCCGTTCAATACCGTAGAAGGTGAAGGTTTCCGACTGGTTGCCCAGGAATTAATAAATATAGGGGCCAAATACGGAAATATTGATGCGGTTGAAGTTTTACCCCATCCATGGACAGTGTCTAGGCATATACAAGAAATGGTGGATGAAGTAAGGCAGAAAATAATACCGCAAGTAAAAGAAGCTATTCTAAATAAGGAGTGTTCAATGACCTGTGACTTATGGACAGATAATTATCGGAAAACACATTATCTTACTTTGACATCTACATGTATTGTTGAGATCAATGATAAGTGGGAGATAAGGAATGATGTTCTACTGACAACGAAGTTTCCCGATATCACAAAGACCGGGAAAAACATACTTTCGGAACTAGAGGATCAATTATCAGATCTTGGCATTAGCCCTACTGACTAGGAATTTGCTTTAAAGAATACATTCAACCTTCTTCTCCACCTTGTAACTGGTTGTTATTAGAGGCAACTATAGTGCCAAAATTGGCTACGATGGTGAAAATACACTTGGAAAATATTACGCTGAAAAGTTTCAACTAATTTTATCTACTAAAAACTCTGATTTTGTGCTTGAAAACAATTTGTGGCATACGGTGTATTAATCATGTCAGTGTAAACACCTCACTGATTTGTCCATAAATGCCAATGATATGACAGTTTGAGTGAGAATAGTGCGACGGGAGTTGCACTGAGAACAACTCATTACCGCGGGAATGTCACTCGTCCGATACTCCAAAGTCTCATTCGATCACAAGGTAATATCGTTGCTCTCTCTACCCATGATGCAACGTGTGAGCACGTGCGTAGGGACGCGATTGTAATGGCGGTGACTTAAGCATATGGCAAAGCCATTATGACGAAAGATAAAATCAGTCTTATTCTTGAAGGTGAACATTATTTTTTCGTATGCCCGACGACTAGAGAATATTATTCAAACTGGTAGGAGCATTTGAGATAAAGAGAGTCAGGTATCCAACGCAAAAGTATTCACTGTGTATGTTTGTAACATTTTCCCTCGGTGTATGAGAGTCTCAGTGGCTGAATTGGTTACGCGCTGGACTCATGAATGAAAGGGCCGGGGCTCGATACTCGGTAGGGGAAGTGATTTTAATTTTTGTTTCGTTACGTTTTATTGTTTATGTCGACCATTTTACCAGTATCTTACTACAAAAATGATACGACAGAACTCAGTTGCATCACATCTAGTAATATAGCGAGTGCATGAATTTTCAGGTTTTATTACGAGAAAGTTACATACGGTAGTGCTTGAGTGTGGCACTACACGAAAAAATCTTAGAATTTTCTTTTGCTGAAATTTAATGACCAAAAAATACCGACTGACGATGAAAATCTCCTACCATATGTTATTAGGATGATATGCTCAATATACCTTAGGTAGTCTGTTAATATGATATCGTTGAAGTTGAGTGGATTCTTCCAATTCGCAGTCAACGGAATGAACAATTTCCATTAAATTCTTACACAACAAGCCTCGGTGCCTTCAAGCAGCGCCATATTACCCAAGCGAGAACGAGCGATAATGTCGAGAATTATCGTTATCGAGCCCACATTATCGGTAATACCAGTTCCGGAGCCAGCATTTCCGTTTTTTATTCCCGTCGAACGAGACCGATCGGAACTCAAGAGCTTTTTGCCCGGCTCTAGTCACCTGCACACAAACTAACGATAACGGTGGGCAGGAGGATAAACGGTTCAACCAGGAAACGTTGAATGCCGCATTCGTTCCTTGGCTCTTGAGGTAGCAACATCATAAGAGTGGGAATAATTGTGCGATGTCGGATATTACACGTTATAGTGATGTGCCGCTGCCTACGAAGGCCGATGGAAGTGGATCGCAGTCAAATTCCGCGACGAGGATGTAATCTCCTGTAAGATTTATTCCCACTCCCTTTCCCGCTCACATAACGCGTTATTACAATTGACTGCAAAATGAACATTATTCAGGACACCTACTGTTGTACGAATTGCCTATGTTTACAAAAAAAAAACTCTCCGGTGGGATTCGATCCAGTGATCCCGTGCTTACGAAGCAGGGCTCTTACCGCTGCTCCATGATTTTCTTGGCTTCATGTTAACGTACAGCGCACATGAACGCGCTACAGCAATTACGAATAATTAATAATTAATTTCTTGGAATCGGCTGAGAAGCGCACCTTACTACTTGCACCTGGTATACACCTAGTCATGCCCTACACGTGTACTAAAGATGGTTCGAATCGGTGATCCATACATTGAATCCTCCCCTTGTAAGTTAGAGATAATAATGTAATTGGTTTTACGTCCCCTTTAACTACTGCGGCTTTTCGAGACGCCGGGGTGCCGGAATTTCGCCCCGAAGGGGATCTTGACCGTGCCAGTAAATCTACTGACACGGCTCCCTCGCATTTGCGCACCCTCAAATGCCAGCTGACTGCGCCAGGGTTCGATCCTGCAACGAGCACAGAAGGTGAGAACGTTATCGCTGAGCCACGCAGCCAGCCTATAAACGTATTTTATGGATAACCCCATATCAAGATGTGTTTTGGCTGCTATTGTGGCAGAAGATGGTTAATGCATCGTAAAATACTAAGTTGAAACAAATAAAATCATAAAAGATTATTTTGAAAGTGCCCAATTCGTTTTCCACACACGGTGTAAGGCTTTCAAGATACGATTGCTGGTGGCCGACGTGGGAACCATTCGTTGCTTCCTTAGTTGACAGGTACAGTCGCGTGGGTAGGGTATAACTCACGTCATATAGCTTTTCATTTTACTCTCCGTGGTAACATGAGCTCCTAGCTGCACTGTGGAAACGCACCATTGTTAATTCGTCCATTATTATTTTTTCCGTTCACAATTCACAATATAACTTCTAACACAAGTGACGCGCGCAATGCTGCTTGACTTATGTGCAGCCTGTACTCCGTCATCGCTGTGCCCCCCCCCCCCCCCCCCTTCGTCCCTTATGAGCTTCAGCTGATTTTATCAACAAACGCTGGTGCAGTGAAGTTCAGTGACAACTCGTAGGCCTATCTTGAAAGGGTAATAAAACAGCGGCCGAAAGTCACCGTAAGCCAGGGATCGAACCACTAAAATTTGTCTTCCTAGTCCTCTCATGGTTTGCCGGCTAGCACACACGGCTCTTGAGGTAGATCCAATACTAAGCAATAGTTAATGATAGTACATTAGTCGTTTATTTATGCAAGTGAGTGTAAACTTGATATGTTGGCCAATTGGTAATTCTGAGTCACTGCTGATGAACGTAATGTGGATAATTGCAACTTAATGTGGATAATTGCTTCATGGGAGTTGGTCGTTGCAGTCATATGGCAAGGACATTAGTATTTTGCCTGTTGAACTACAGCGTTGTTGTTTTGCACGGGTGAAGTGATAGATGATTACCGGGAGAGGAGGCCAAGAGTGGATGGATATTTTAATAAAAAAAAAACTAGAAAGCAATAAGAAAACTAATCTTCTAACAAACTGTGGGTGCAGGTATAATGACGAAATGCTTACTTAATTTACACCAACATTTCCATAATAATAATAATAATAATAATAATATGGCTTTTGGGACGATAGGCTGCCGTAATTTCTTCCAGGATGGGATGTTTAGCGTGCCAGTATATCTACTGACAAGAGGTTATTTCATTTAAATGTACTTACATGTCATCCGACTGATTGTGAGTTGGGTTCGAGCCTGTTACCTTGGATTTTAAAGGCCATCATCACTAAACCAACTGCGCAACTCGGCACGGCCATTTTGATGGAAATTGTTCCTTTGTGAATGCAACCCTTCCGCTGAAATTATTGATACTCCTATTCCAAAGGTTCTGGGTTAGACTTCTAGCTTTGCCAAGAAATGTAATTATTGTCTGAGGGCTACAGCGTGATTCTCTGTACCTCGAGTTGACTACTGAGAAGAGGTGGGTTCGACTCCAACCTCAGGCACCTTAAATGCTTTTTTTTTGTGATTCGCACTTCTACTGCAGGCGAATGTCGCGATGGTACCTAACTTACGGTCATGGTAACATCCTTCTCAATCCTAAATCCAGCTACAAATGCACTCTAGTACGGACACCACATCAACAGAGGCTATCAGACAGATTCCATACACACCCAAGTACAGTGGACTGCTGACGATGTCGTAAGCCCTTGAATTATATGTACTGCATAACAACCACAACTAAGTTACTAGAACTTCGTGTTTGAAACCTATCTGTGTGGTGGGAAATATCCATAATATACGAAATAAGTAGGAAATTAATCATTAGACTTAGTGTGGAAAGAAAGTTTTCTGCAGTAATTCATCAGCTGATCCCATTAACGGCAGGAATGTGTGATAGTCTACTGCCATTGAAATTTTAAGTTTCGACCTAAAATAACCCCTCGTGTTGTGTAGAGTTGCAAATTTGTTGTGAGGAATGTGTTCGTGGAGGGAAATCATTAAAGGAATGTCACAGGCCATTAGAAAATCGAAAGTGGCGTAGTCGTGCTGGGATGTCATTATTGAATATGGCCTCCAAAAGATCGCGTATGGCGCATACACTTCACAATGCACTGCTTAGCTTGGCCGAGTAAACCTGTAATTAGATGGAAGAACGATAAGTCACCTAACTCTTGGGATTCGAGAAGTGGTGAGCAGTGCAGATATATGAGCTGACGGCACGAACATGTTGCTATACGTGGGGTCGAGGTTACACGCGAGGCCCCTTACAACTGGGCCATTGTTACATTCAACAGTTAACTCCATGTTTTTTTTCTTTCTATGCCGCACTGCATTGCACGTTCGGAGGTTTGTTGTGAGCATTCACCGTGCATTAGTAGTGAACGATGTCCCATTTGCTATTCAAGGTGTACCAACATTTAACGTATCGTCCCTCATAGTTGTGCGACCTGACCACCGTCATGGTCCAGCGGCAAGCTCAATAGCTGTCCGCACAAACGATCCAGGTTTGATTCCCGGTTTTATCATGTTGGATTGGAATTCTGGTGTGAGGCACGTTAATCATCACGAAGACAACTGAGAAGAGAAGTGCGTTTGAATATCTTGTCCAAGCAAATGCTTCCCAATTGAAGGTTAAGGCCGCTACGTTTTCAATCCTAGCCCTACTCTTCTATTTGCTTTGGCCCTAATGACATGTACAGACACTAGTATAGGTTATAAGACAGCTTCAACACACAACCAAGACCCCTCAGGGGCTCACATCTAGTGGGACGTGGGCTGGCGACCACGGGACCCCAGCTGAGTCCGGCATTGCTTCCACTTACTTGTGCCGGGCTCCTCTCCGTCTTCTTTCCTGTCGACCTCCCTTGGTCAACTCTTGTTCTCTTCCGACCCCGACGGTATTAGGTTATCCGAGGCCTAGGGAGTCTTTCACTTTCCCGCCTTAATTGGCCCTTGTCTCATCTTTCCTGATACCCTCCTTCTGTGAGGGGTCAGCCTTCTTTTTATTTTCCTTTTACCTCCTGCCTTGTGCTCAAGGCCCTTAAGGAGGCAGGGTGTATGTAGCCCCACCACTTCTGGTGCACCCTAGATAATTCTACACCCTCAGGGGCTCACGGCTGGTGAGTTCGGGAGTTGGCGACCCCGAGGGATTCCTGAGCTGGGCCCGTTTTCCACTTTTGTCCCTTACCTTTGGGGCGGACCCTCTCCTCTCTCTCCTCTCCTCTTTTCCTTATATTTCCTTTTCTCTTTAAGATTCCCGCACTGTTTTTGTTACTTGGTTCACCGTGTATCTGAATTCCCTTTTAGCGATTTTTAAGGCATTTTTGATCTACGTTGCATTTTGTAAGTTTTTTCGATCTAAATTACATCTCGCGATTGTTTTCAACCTCAATTGCATTTTGTAAAGATTGACACTCTAAATTGCTTTTTAGTAAGTCTTTCAATGCAGGTAGACGGGCCTTTTAGTGAGTATTTTGAATTTCAATTGCATTTTGTAAGTATTTTCAACCAAAACCGCATTTCGCACGAATTTTGAATCTAAATTGCATTTTGTTTGGTGGGCATTTTGCACATATTTTGATTCTCAATTGCATTTTGTGGGTATTTGAATCTAAATTACATTTTGTAAAGTATTTTCAATCTAAATTGCATTTTGTAAGTATTGTCAATCCACATGAGTCGTTTGAATCTCCGTACATTTTGTAAGCATTTTCAATTTCAATTGCATTTTGTAAGTATTTTGAATTTCCATTGCACTTTGTGAGTATTTTGAATCTGAACCGGCCTTTTTCAATCTACATTGCATTGTGTATTTTCAATTTCAATTGCATTTGTAAGTATTTTGAACCTCAATTGCATTTTGTGCGTCTTTACGATCTCATTTGCATTTTGTAAGTATTTTAAATTTCAGTTGCATTTTGTAAGTATTTCGACGCTACATTGCATTTTGTACGTATTTTGAACCTAGCCTACATTTTGTGGGTCTTTTTCAATCTATTCTTTTTGTGAATCTTTTCGTTCTAAATTCCATTTAGTCAGGACATTTTGTGAGTTGTTTCCATCTGAGTTCCTTTTTGTACGTATTTTCCGTCTCACATAAGTTTCGTTGTGGTTTCCATTTCATTCTCGTTTTCGCTATCACTCACCCAGATCATTAGGGGTCGATAACCTCGATGTTAGGCCCCTTAAAACAACAATTATCATCTTCATCATCACAACCAAGAACATGGGGCTGATGGCCACGATGTGTTATGTTAAACGCCCAGTTATTATCTCTGCACGTCAAAATACAGTGGCTCACTAAAGTATTCATACACCAGCCATGTAACACAAAATTTATTTTTTCCTCCTACAATATACAGACAATCTTGCCATATACAATATCAAAAGAAAGTGTAGTCATCATTGAGTACTGACGGGCGATATGATGAATTTAAACGCCAACTTAATAGCACAAATAAAATAAAGACACAAAATAAACCGATTCACACTGCCACCTAAGTATTCATACACTCGCACAACACCGACATATCCAATGTTTAATACTTTGTAGGAAAACCTTTCTGGAGTATGAAACTTCGCAACCTCCTGGGTATTGACCGTACAAGCTCTTCTGCGCGTTGTTGTGGAATCTTGGCCCATTCTTCCAAGAGTTTCTCTTTGAGTTGGGTAACGTTCGAAATTGAGTGTTGTCGCACTTGTTTATCGAGATGGTACCATAAGTTTTCAATTGGGTTTAAACCCGTGCTCTGTGGAGGGACATCAAGAACCTTGGGGCAGTTAAACAATACCCGCATACGAGAATTCCAAGCTTTATGCTTGGGGTCGTTGTCCTGGTATAATTTGAATGTGTCCCGAATGCCCATATTAGTTGCACTGTCCAACAAATTCTTCTTTAGGAAGGAAGGAAGGAAGATTGTAGTTTTACGTGACCGTGAATCTTGTGATTATGAGCCACGGGACCTCCTTTTTACGTGGAATCCGAACCACAGGACATGGCATTCTTCTTTAGGATATCAATGTATTGCTACTGGTTCATGGCGCCTTCCACAAAGTGTAAACTACCTACTCCCTGAGCCGACATACAACCCCAAACCATGACCCGTCCTCCACCATGTTTGACTGTTGGTTTCAAGTTTACCGGAATTAGTTCTTCATTTGGCTTTCGCCATACCATAATACGTCCATTCGAGTCAAAAACTTGAAATGGACTTTCATCAGTGAATATGACGTCTTGCCAGAAGTCATAACTCTCATGGCAATATTGGTGTGCAAATGCCAGCCTCTTCCGGCGGTTGACTTTATTTACATATGGTTATTTCTGGCTACCCTTCCGTTATATTCTCCTCTTCTTAGCACTCGTCGCACGGTCTCTGGGTGCACATGAACCTTCATGGAGCTGGCAATTTCCTCTGTTATCTTGGGGGCCCCAAGTCGAGGATTTGCCTTGACTTTTCTATATAGCCTATAAGCCTTTCCCATCGTGCGCTGAACACTTTTGGACGCCCTTGGTTTAGGCTTGTCCTGAACCTTGTGCTCCGTCCTGTAGTATCTTCTGATGATAAATAAATAAATAAATAAATCAATCGACTGGACTATTGGGAAAGCGGTCCCAATCTCCTGGCCAATTTGTCTATAACTTAAACCTCGTTCCCAAAGTTTAATTACAAATTCCCTACGTTCGGGGGACGTGTTCTTATCTTTGCGAACCATATCACTAGCACACTGGTTTCATACTGGCAAGTAGGGTTTGTATGCATGTCCACTTAGTGTGCATGGTAGTAAACGAACCAATTGGACGGTACAAAGGGACTGAGTGAGTTCTGTATGACAATTTGTACGACCTTGTTGGCTGTGGATGAATACTTAAGTGGCAGTTCGAAGCGGGATATTTTGTGTCTTCATTTTATTTCTGCTATTAAGTTGGCGTTTATGTTCATCATATTGCCCGTCAGTACTCAATGATGACTACACTTTCTTTTGATATTGTATATGGCAAGATTGTCTTTATATTTTAAGAGGAAAAAATACATTTTGTGTTACATGGCTGGTGTATGAATACTTTAGTGAGCCACTGTACACAGCTACTCTACCTTAGAAACACTTGATGTAGCACATTTACACTTTTAAGTCTATTCGACGAGACAGTGCCCCTGGCTACCCGGACAGGGAAAAACTTCACGGATAGGTGTAGACAAGAATCTCCGAGATCATTAGTCATGTCGTAGCACTGTATACTGTTGCCTGTCATAAGCAGTTAAGAACTTATTATTTAATTAATTAATTAAATAAATACATAAACGAACAATAAATAAACCGCGCTGTAGCATGTAACCGATAAGTCAGCCCGCAATACATAACACCCTATGCACCCCTTGTGGACAGCCTTGCAATCACGTGTACAACTGTGTTGACTTCCACTATCTCGACTCGGCGAACAGACTTTAGTGTGTTTGTTCTTGACGTTGTGGTTGTTCAATTTAGGGGTTAGGAACATCTTCGTCATCCATCTCTTGTAGGCTACGTTTTTATGTAGAAACTGTCCTGCAGTGGTTTTGATGTAATCATTAGGAGCTATGTTTGGACAGGGTCTGCTCGTAAGTTTTAAGTCCAGTCATATCAAAATATTCTGATAAGAAAAGGCGACTGAGCATTTAAAAAAATCGCTCATCGTGTAAAAATAGATTATTTTGTAGTCTAAGGGCAAATCTAATTCAAGACCACAAACATGCTAAAGTAAACAGTGGACTTAAACTAACGATCATCAGGAATGCAAAGTGGTTATTCAATTAAATAATTACAAATGACCAAATGAGGTGATATAATTACCATCACGTAATTTACAAAAGTTTGATGCTTTTCAGTCGGTCAACACGATTGTACCCAAATGAGATGGGTTATTCCCTAATCCTGAAAAATTACATGAGATTAATAAATACAGATTAGGGTACAATCGTGTTGACCGACTGAAAAGCACCAATCTTTTGTCAACTAAGGCAACAATGAAAATTGGCTTCAAACACCATAACTTAATTTACATTAAACAATTAGAAGTAATTTGAATGCATATTTAAATGCGATATTTAAGATCTTAATGAGTTCATTAACAAAGAAATGAAAAAATCCCTCTTGGCACGCCGGAAAGCGGAGGTAGATTCAACCGGAAAATAGACAAATATTTCGAATTCACTAAATTTGCCAATTGTTGTATACCGAAAAACGTTCGCATGTTCAGCACACAAGAAGTCCCATCTTCTTATAATTCCGAAAACATTTTGCTCATCCCTTGGAGTCAAGTTGAGTAATATCAAAACTTCCTTCAGACTAAAGTTTTAGGTAATTTTTAGAGAACTATTGGCCATTTTAAATGGGTTGGATTCAAAAGTTTGGTGCTTTTCAGTCGGTCAACACGATTTTACCCAAATGAGATGGGTTATCCCCTAATCCTGAACAAATTACGTGAGATTAATAAATACACTTGGATGCCATATATGACATAGATTTTATAACTTAAGTGTAATGGATCTGATGATGATCGCTTGACGATCGAAACTGGCCATCCAAGTGTATTTATTAATCTCAAGTATTTTTTTTTCAGGATTAGGGAATAACCCATCTCATTTAGGTAAGTTACAATCGTGTTGACCGACTGAAAAGCACCAAACTTTTGTTTACTAAGGCAACACTGAAAAATGGCTTCAAACACCATAAAGGTTTTGATTCTGTGCCTATTAACGGTGGTATATTTTGCCCCTCTAAAATCACCATTTTTCCCACTCCTTTGTTCAATGGTTGATGCTATCAAAAATATTTACAGATATAAATTTTTGGCCCTTACACGAAGAATGGATTCGAGTTTTCACATATTAAGAAAGTTATAGCGATATTTCACTTTTTCGAAAAAGCATCCCACCCCATTTCCACCCCCTTGGTCTGATTTTGCCCATTGACGAACTTGACCGAGGTTTTGATCGGTTATATTTAATGTATAAGTTTGAAAGGGATGAGTGCAAAATGACATTTTGATAGTTATCGTGTCCACAAGAAAGTGATATACATACAGTGGGTGTTGGCGAATTGAGCCAGCTAATCTTCCGAGTGGATCTTTCATATCTTGTCATTCCATCGCACAGTCCTTTTTGGCCACTTGCCCCTGGCCAATTCTGGTTCTTCCGGTAAACTTATCCTCCCTACAGTCCCCCACCACTACCCTTGTGAAAACCCAAAAGAAGGCAACTTATTTGTTCTTGCAGAATTTCTGGAATTTCCTGTAAACACTCTGCATGCAGGGGTGTACAAATTGCACAATTCACAGAAACAAACATTGTGCCTTAATTCTTTTAAAAGGCCACATCTGTTAAGTTACCTTAAACCCGTTACATTATTATTATTATTATTATTATTATTATTATAGTAGTAGTAGTAGTATTTTAATTATTATTGTCCCCCGTGGTGTATGGATAGCACACTGTTCTCTTACCGAGGAGGCTCTAGATTAGATTCCAGCCATAAACTTAATATATATATATATAATGTTATTGGTTTTACGTCCCTTTTAACTGCTGTGGCCGGGGTGCCTGAATTTTGTCCTGAAGATCTTTAACATGCCAGTAAACCTACTGACACAGTGCCATCGCAATTACGCACCCACAAATGCTAAGTGTCTGCGCCAGGATTCAATCCTGCAGCCTTGGGCACAGTGGGCAAGATCCTTACCAGTGAGCAACGCAGCCAGTCATACTTAAGATCTGACTTGAGGGCTGGAAAGGGGTGTCTTTTGTCGTTTATTCATTTTGAAGGCTTTGCGATCATGTAGTGCTGTGTACTTTTGTGTGTGTGAAATCTGTCTGATAATCTGTGTTATTGTAACTGCTGTAGCGTACTATTGTGTAGACTACTTGTAATTTGGATAGGATATGGTTAGAAGGGCGCCATGGCCTAAATTTAGGTACAATGTAGGCATCTGTCTGGAGTACAAATGAGAAACCATGGAAAACCACTTCCAGAATGGCTGACGTAAGAATCAAACCCGCCTCTTCTCAATTCTGCATCAGCAGAAGGAAAGGTGTACACTCAGCCTCACGAGGGCAATTAAGTACCTGCTTGATATAAGAAGTAGTTCCCCATGACCTAAAATCGAGGTGATGTGGCTAAGGGTGTCGTCGCGCAGGTTATTCGTCCCCCACAATTTGTAGGCTATGAGCTGGGTTGCAGTCGGCTTGATGTATGGGTCCTCTCAACCACGGGTTTGTTAGACCATTATTGTTGATTCATTGAGGGGCTTTCCGACAACGTCGTCATGTAACCCCGTGTAGTTGTTTGTGTGTGTGGAATTTGTCTGATAACTGGTCTTATTGTGATGGCTGTATTATTGTGTGTAGTTGTAATTTAGATGAGGATTGGGAAGGAGGCAGCCGTGGCCTCAAGTCAGGACTCAATCTGGCATTTGCCTGGAGAAGAAGTGGGAAACCACGGTAAACTACTTCCAGAATGGGGAGGTGGGACGAACCCTCCTCCACTCAGTTTTAACTCACGAGGCTAAGCGTTCCCCGTTCCAGCCCTCAAACCAGAATTAAATTCCTTGGCAGAGCCGGGTATCGAACCTGGGCCTCCACGGTGGCAGCCACTACGTAACGAGGTGGACATCTAAAAATACTACAAAAATGAATGAAAACGACTTTAAAAGAAACTATTCCATCAAACTGAAATATGGCGACAGTTTTACTGAGGACTCATAGAAGCAATCCTGTTTTATTAACTACTTAATTACCTACTCTCATTAAAATATACTTGAATTTAACAAGGAAATGGCAGTTAAAATGTCATTCTTAATCTTAGTGTTTCTTTGAACCATATTAATTAAAATCTCTAAAACCAACTTCCCGGATGGACAAAAAAAACACGATTAGCTGGAGTAATTTAATACAGCAATACTTTGGAATTAATTTAAATTATGTAGAACACTTTTCTCATTTAACTTAAAACAACTCGTTTACTCGTGTCAGTCGTAGGATTATTTTTTCTAATCATTTACAAAACTAACTACATTCCCCGAACAAGTCGCTTTACTAGCCTATGAAGAATATTTTAACATTTATCATCGTATGAGAAAAAATATACGATGCATTCAAATTATGTAAAAGAATATAATATTGGTAAATGCTGTTGTAAAATTGTCTAAAATGCATGAATCATAAAATGGCAAAAATATAAAATAATGTTGAATTGAGCGTGTGTTATTCCCCTTTGCTACTGCGTAGAAAGGATTTATACGGCAATGGGCGTCGTATTACTGTAATTTGAAAAGGAAACATACGACATTTCAACAGCATCTGCCCTTTAGTCATCACTAAGAGGATTTATAAGGTAGAATTTACTTGGGATATCTACCCTTTTCTCGACGGGAATTAGGTGCCATGAACGTGGTGGTTTCTTTGACGGCCGGATGCCTTTCCTGGAGCCGACCTCACAACATGAGCTACTGAGAGAAGAAATTAATGAGCCTAAGTAAGGAGTTGGAAGGAAGCAGCCGTGGCTTATTGGAAGGGACAGTTCCTTGATTTGTATAGAGTTGAAAATAGGAAAGCACGGAAAACCATTTCAGTCTGGCTACGTGGTCGAAATATAATTGCTAAATAATATTGCGACCCTTGATTAGTATATAAATATAATTTACAGCAATTAAACATTCAGTACACGGGGCTGATTGACAAGCTACCCCAGCCTTTAAAATGAATCTCCAACTGTTAATTACGTTACTGGTATTAAGTATGTTTTAATTTCATCTAATAGGTTAGGTTATTCAATGAAAATTGTTCACTTGGTTTATTAAAAATTAATTTTGTTCATTCATTAGTTTATGCAATGAAGATTGGGTAAAATATTAGAGCTTGCACTTAGGTTCTATTAACGCTGTCACTTTATCGAACACAATCTCATGGATGTCCATATTTGTGAAACTATTGAGGACATATCGTATTCCTTGCATAAAGCTCCTCCACACACAGTAGTTATCACCATATCCTGAACGCTAGGTCATACATACAGTATGTGAATTTATAGTAACTGACACCCTTGGGGCCGTCAAACTCAGAGCCCCCCTCCAACAGTTTAATGACGAAATGTTGGAGCGTGTGTACAGTATGGTATGTGTTGGCTGCAGAGTGGGGGAAGAGAGGGGAGTTTGTTAATGAGCTATCACTGGCCGAATTGGACTATGTCTTATCAAAGGGGCAGATCATGGTGGCCAGAAAAGTCTGTCCGATTTTATCAGTGTAATTAACTGGCCCAATTTGACTGCGCCCCATACAGTTACTCCCAAGTGTATTCGTACACGAGGTATTTATAAATGAAAGAGATTTAATATTTGAATTGTGATATTATTATAAAACATTAAAAGGA
This sequence comes from Meconema thalassinum, assembly GCA_946902985.2. Lineage (NCBI taxonomy): Eukaryota > Metazoa > Arthropoda > Insecta > Orthoptera > Tettigoniidae > Meconema > Meconema thalassinum. The sequence continues at coordinate 136,258,577 of OX336389.2, forward strand.
ATACAGAGTGTACATATGAACTTAAATCATTTCTGACCTTTACATCGGACATGGGTAAGGAATGTCACAAAATCATAACAATACAGTGCCACAAACGTAGGCCTATTCTTACGCATCACAAAAGTATTCGTACGCAGCAGAAAAGTATGCATACAAAACGAATGTTCTATAATTAGTACTTGGTAGGATAACTTTCTGTTGTATTACACTTTGTAGCCATTTAGGCATTGATTTTACCAACTTGCTTGTTATTGATGGTGAAATAGCCTGCCATTCTTCTTGAAGTCTTTCTTTAAGATCTGTGACATTTCGAATGTCATGATTTCGAACTTATTTTCCAAGGTGATACCACAAATTCTCTATAGGATTGATATCCGGCGATTGGGGAGGTGTGTCCAGTACTTTAGGGCAATTATATAACAACCAAGTACGTGCAATTAATGAATTATGCTTCGGGTCATTGCCCTGGTAGAATTTGTAACTATTCTCTTTGCCCATTTTTATAGCACTCTCATTTAAATTATTGTTCAGTATGTCTAAGTACTTGCATTGGTCCATCGTGCCTTCAATGAAGGTTAGATTTCCTACACCACTGGAAGACATAGCCTATAACTCCATAGTAGTACTGAACCACCCCCGTATTTAACAGTGGAACTAAGATATTTAATATTTAGTTCGTCATTTGACTTTCTCCATGCTATTTGCCTACCATCTGACCCCAAAATGTTAAATTTACATTCATCATTAAATATAACGTCCTTCCAAAAGTCCTCTGTTTTCATTGCATGTTCCATAGCAAACGCCAATCTCTTTTTGCGATTTATTTGACTGATGTACGGTTTTTTCCTAGCCACTCTCCCATTATAATTGTTCCTCCTTAACACTCGTCTTACAGTTTCTGCACTTACATTTACACCAGTATTGTTTTCACAGCTAGAAGCAATCATGGGAGCACTCATTTTTGGATGCAATTTTATTTTATTTACAATCGCTCACGTCTTGGAGTCAGTAGTGTAGGACGTCCTGATTTTGGTTCATCTTGAAGCCCGTTTCCTTTCATGAATTTCTTATTGATTGACAGGATTGTCGAAACAGATTTTCCCGTGATTTATTTAATCTGTGGGTATGTTTTACCTTTCTTAAAATGATCAACCATCAGCTGACGTAAAACAACGGATGTGTTTTTACTTTTACACGCCATTGTACTGTTGTGGTCTGTGTCTGTAGCACAACTGCTATTTTGAGTGCGTCCGCGGCTTCGTTTTCACTCAGGACAAAATAAATCTGATGTTTCAGACTATGTACGAATACTTTTGTGGTGCGTACGAACACTTTTGTGACGTGACATTATTGTTTCATTTACATTACTTCACGTTTTGCAGCACAAAACTGTTTTCTGTACAGAGGTACCCAACATGGGCTATTAACTCCACATTTCGCATTCCTATTTTACCAATATTAAAAAATCTGAAGGTCATAATATTGTTATTAACATTGGACGATGATTAATATATCATGTGTACGAATACTTTTGGGAGTAACTGTATATAAATTATATACCGGTATAAACTTTTGAACTGACGGTGGTTTTCGGGTCTGGGGAAAGTGAAACGCAAAGATATGTCAACATTTTCCAGAAGTCGCAACATGGTACCCATTGCAATTTGTAGTTTTCTAATGAAATCTAATTTAACGAAAAGAAGTGAGCATCAGGTTGCGAAGAGCTAATCTTGAAGGAGATCAAAATTGAAACAGATTGTTATGTAGGCATTAACAAGGTGGTCGTTCTAACACATCCCAGCATCGACCTGGAGTGAATGTGTAAACATCTGGGGGTGACTACACTTGCGAGTGATACTTGAATACCATACACAGTATACAGGGTCCTTTTTATCGGTCTAGCAACATAACAGCGCAGCAATATACTGTACACCATTTTGTTTTTCAATGTTGGTTTAATGTATGGCCAGAGAATGTCATATTTGCATTATGTAGAACGAAAAGTACCAATTATTCATTACCGAAAAACGAAAGCTTCAAACACAATACGTACCGGTATTACAATATGAAATAAAAACCATTCTTGGGGGACCAAACATGTATTCATACACACCACAAATGAGACTTTCTGCAGTATACAAATGCAATTAATATTTGGTATGCCAGCCTTTTGCATTTATAATGGCCAGAAGCCTCCTTGACGTGGATTTAACAAGCTTGTTCGTGAAGTCTGGTGTAATTTCAGACCAACATTTTCGCAAATTGTCTACTAGTTGCGTTTTGGAGGAACACTTAATTTTCGGATGTTGTTTTCCAAATAGGCCCATACATTTTCAATGGGGTTAACGTCTGGAGATAGCGGTGGCGTGGGAAATACTTTTCGAGCGTTGTACAACAGCCGCTCTCGCGTTAGTCTTGCCGTATGCTTTGGGTTGTTGTCATTTTTTAAATTAATGGGTGTCTTGTATGCCTAATTTCACAACGCTCCTAGACAAATTACCCCGGAGCACTTTGATGTAGCCCTGCGAGTTCATGTTATCTTCAATTACGTCCAGTTCACCAACTCCTGCAGCCCCATACCATGACGTGGCCTCCTCTATGCTTCACTGTTGGTAGTACATTTTTGCTTTCCAGTTCTGTATTTGGTCTTCTCCAAACGAACTGTCGACCTTCAGATCCAAACATGTTAAATTTACTTTCGTCCGAAATTAAGATAGTCTTCCAGAAGTCTCGGCCCATGTTTATATATTCCTTAGCGAATGCCAACCTCTTCCCTCTGTTTATCTCACTTATAAAAGACTTCTTTCGCTCTGCTCTGCCGTTAATGTCTGCTTAATGGAGCCGATTCCGGATAGTTTGAGGTGTAACAATCTTCCCGGAACGTGAAGAAAGCTATTTCCCTAGTTCAGCTGCACTAATTCTAGGGTTCTCTGAGTCTTCACAAACCAATTGGCGAGATTCACGTTGCTAAATGACCCTTGGTCGTCCCTGTCGCTTTGCATTATCGGTCGATCCCGTCTAGAACTAGTTAATAATATACTGGACAGTCGCATGAGATCGTTTCACCAGCTTCCCAATCTTCCGATAGCTGAATCCTTGTTTAAAAATGAAACTATATGGTCTTTGCAGGTGGCACTCACCTCTTGTGATTTCCGACCCGTTTTGTACCACTGTCAGACGTAGAGTAAAGTCTCATCTAAGAACACTACGGTGAGTCGACCCTCGCTTGTCGTCACACCCTAAGACGGGGGAAGGGCGTGTAACAGCCCAATGGTTAAAAACATTGGACGCGTATGGATACTTTCTTTGCCTACGAATATGCCTTTTGTTCCGTTATTAACTAATGTGTTCACGTTACTAGAATATGTTTGTGTGTAATATACTGCCATAAGGTCCTTATACAAACCAATGGAAAACCATAATGCTGCGAGACAAATTGTAGACACCAACACGGTAAAATGTGGCGTATGAATACATTTTCTACCCACTGTATATTCCGGGCAGCTCAGTCTTACAGTACTACACATGTGTAGGCTATAAAAGGTACTTTTTTTAAAATAGGTCCGCTGTTTAGGCTATGCTTGTTGAGGAAATAGACGTGGAACTACACGTTGTCGAAGAACCATGTTGGTAGTTTAGCCTATTTTCATAATATGAGATCACCTATTGTCTATGTATGTATGTGTTCGCGTGCCCCTTATAAATTCCGATTAGCTGGACATATTTCAATGAAACATCGTCCGACCCCGATTGTGCCGTTCAAATTTCAGTCACCAATCTAACATGGCGGCCACGCGAAATATTTAATTGGTTCTCAATATCTCCGAATTTATTACAGCAATAAAACTGAAATTTATGGCTATCGAGGACTATTATGTGACTTTGAAAATCATGATAAACCCAAAAACAACATGGCGGTCACCCGAATTTCAAATATTTAAAATGACTTTTCGGATGATCTAATAATCCGAGCGCAATGAAACTAGGCACGGTGAATCTGTACTTAAAATGTTAATATATCGACATCTGATGTTGTTCAGTTGCTTTCAAAAATTCAAGATGGTGGCTGTGTGAAATATAAGAAAACATTTTTATTTCTCTTGTCCTGTTCAAGAGATGGAATTGCAAGTTTGTATAATACATCTGTGTCTACTGGTTCATAATTGTATGGCTTAAATTTAAAGCAAAACAACATGGCGAACGCGTGAAATATTTCACCAATACTCAATATCTCGGAAGCTATTACAGCAATCAAACTGAACGTTTGTGTGGTGATAAAGGACTATTAAGTAAGTAGGCCTATATAGGTATATGACTTAGATAAACCTGATGAGCAAATATATATATATAACATGGTGGTCACGTGAATTTCAAATATTTAAATTATTTTTCTGGTGATCTAATATTCCGAGTGCAGTGCAACTTGACACTTGAAACTTTATTTCGAGCTAAATATATTGTCCTCTAATTTTGTTCAATGATTTTCAAAAATTCAAGATGGTGGCGTTTCGAAATTTTAAAAACCTGTTGTAAATTCTCGTATCCTGTTCAAGCTATCGAAGTGAAGATTCGTTAATGAACCACCATAATGCCTTTATCAAAAGACGAGCTTCCATAAGTTATAGAAGCAATGCATAGGCCTATGACTTTCCTTAAAATGAACTCTTGACTCATTGCATCTCTACGGGGGGAGTCATAGTTAACTGCTACTGAAAGTTATATTTTCTAACACATATTTCTTTTATTGTGGTGGTGATTGCTTTAAGGGGTGGAATATCGAAGTCATCTGGCCCAATCCTCTAGTGTAGGCACCGCAAATTATAGATTCTACGCATGTTAATTTTAGGAAACGAACATCTCTGACTAGTGTTCCATTGAACCGGTCGTTGGGAACGTTGATAAACCAATACCATGAACTAAATATTCTGAACATAATTCTTAAGTGTTGTATTCAAGTATTGTGGTTAGTTCATGATGTGACTATGGACACAGATTTCCCAGCGCTGGATGTATGTTGATGTGCATTATCTTAAGCAACGATGGTAGCTTTGGTTTAAGACAGGGAAATCACTAGTGCCGATTACGGTCATAAAATACTGTCTAAAATGACTACAATGTTTGGATACTGAATTTTGAGTTTGTAATTTGTTGCCCTATACTTTATCACAATGTAGGTCATGTACCATGGAATTTTATTGAAATGATAGGAGAGTTTTGGGATGGACCAGTAGAATATGTGAAATTTGGCTATATTTGTTCTTTACGGAACTGCTTACTGAAATCTGATATTAAGCTTTCTGTGCCAACGTGACATTCAGTCATAGAGGAGTCATCGTCATTCCCGCTTCAAATTATGTTGGTAATGTGGATGAGTGGCTGGAGTTTTCTTTGTCTGTACTGACTTTTGAATCAACTAAGTAAATACTGTATTTTTTACAAGTCCTGTTGTGGAAGTAGGTATATAGCAGGTTTTGGAAAATTACCAACGTTGTTTATCGGATATAAGATCATATGAGGGTATGTTAGTCATTAGGTCTACGAAGCTAATCATTTACTGTAAATTCTATTTCATGATGATTTTGAAATCCATATTGCATGACGAGTCATCTACTGCTGTAGTTTCGTTCATTCTTGTGTATTACACGTGGACACATCTTTGATTGCGTGTTTTTAATGTGCGTGCAGTGTAGTGGAGTGTAGTATAGCATGGTAGGTCGGGGAGCGTCTTGCTCATCTGTGATAGTGTCTGCTCATCAGTTACATCACGAGTTGACGTCAGTGATGTCGGCACTAGTTTCAGAATGAGATTTATGGTCGTATTTGGTAGCTTTGTGTGTTGAAGATAGCGGAAGGGAATTTGGACTTGGAATGCGCTGTGCGAGTTACCAGGGTTTTAATGTCTGGTATATGTTACTTTGGTGCCTATCATTCTCCGTAGCTGAATGCTTTTGTCACGCTTCACGTTGTGGACTGAACAGCGGAGGTCGAGGTTCGAATCCTCGTGTTGACAAATGCTGTCCTGAATGTTGCTTTCCTCGGGTGTTTTCCACTTCTATCCCTGGGATATTTTGGGATAGTGCCTCAATTGAAATCTCGGGTCAGCTATTCTTAACATAGACTCGAATAATCACAGCTAAACGCTTCTCTTCAGAAGGCACATTTAGACACATTATTAGGCTAATTTACATCCACGCGTTACAGGAGTCTGTTTACGAAATATGTCTCCATCTCGTGTATGATGCTTCAATAACAGTCACTATCCACCTCCGTAGCCGAGTGCACTAAGACATTGGTGTCAAACTCCCGTGACACTAGAACACACATTGAGCACTGAATAAGACTTCGCTGCTGGTAATCAATTTGAGCGAATGGGAGGGTAAGGTAATTCCGTCAAGTGCGATGTTCAAGGGGACGTAATATTCATGGTTTGTTAGCGACCACATGACACTCTCAGAATGCAATGTTCCATTCTCATAATGTTTCATTTACTTCATAACATTATGGTGTTTGAAGCCATTTTCAGTGTTGCCTTAGTAAACGAAGTTTAATGTTTTTCAGTCGGTCAACACGGCTGTACCCAATTGTGATGGGTTATTCCGTAATCCTGAAAAAAATGTACGTAGGTTTAATAAATTCACTTGGAGGACCAGTTTCAATCGTCAAGTGATCATCATGAGATTCATTACACCCAGGCTATACAATCTATGTCTGAGAGTATGGGTGAAAGTATTTACAATATGTTGAAGTATTAGTTAAGTTAATTCAACTCGTCAATATTTGTTAGTTGTAGTCTGTGATGTTTTGATGAAATACTGAAAGTAGTGATTGACCTTCAATATTTGCTTGTTAAGAGTGAATATGTGATTGTAGTTAAATGCTCAGTTCAGATTGTATTGTGCAGGCTACTTATCTGATTGGGTCTTGCGCTGTCCTGGTGAGAGCAGTTTATCTTCGTCACTATCTGCTCTCAACTAGGGGAGTTTCCTGTTGTTTTTTTTTGTGTGGGGGGGGGGGCGAATGGTTCCTGCACCCCCCGCGTGGCAGCCGACCTTATTACTGCTGCCTCCGACATGCTGTTAGTCTACTCTACATAGTAGGAGAAACAATGAGGGTTTGGAAGGATTTACCCTTTGAGGCTTTATGCATGTCCCAGCTAGGGTCTCTTATGTACCTGGGCTTTTCCCCTCTCACATGCCTAAGTTTCTGTGTTCATCGTACAGATGTGACTGTGTGTTACCAAGTCTAGACTCCCTAATTACTGAACTGATCGTGAGTAAGTGTACATATTGTAAATTCTTTCACCCATACTCTGACATAGGTTTTATAGCCTAAGTGTAATGGATCTGATGATGATCGCTTGACGATCGAAACTGGTCATCCAAGTGTATTTATTCATTTCATATAATTTTGTGAAGATTAGGGAAAAACCTATCACAATTGGGTACATTCGTGTTGACTGACTGAAAAACATTGAACTTCGTTTACTTCATAACGTTATATGTACAGATATTTATGAGTTGAATATAACATTTCATGAATTTATAGAAGCTCGCAGTCTGCGAAATAATAATAATAATAATAATAACAATAATAATAATGATGGTGTTTACACGAATAAGAACAAATCCTCCCAATAAGGATTAAAATATTTCACTAATGGGTCAACAGGGTGACGCCAACAAAGAAAAAGTAAGATATAAAAAATATTAAACCTGGATCCATAATTTCTTATACGTTTCTGTGAGTAAAAGATAGGCTGGGTCTGGTTTAAAAATTCGTTTGAAAATGATTATTAGCGTACCTTCTGTTGCCGGAACATTACAAGGAATGTGGTGCTTGGTTGCGAACAATAAAATATGTATGGATTTTTGTCGTTATAATAGCGTTTAAGTGTCCCTATTGTAACGGTAATTAGTGCCCCATGTTGGTAGCGACAAATGTAACTGTTTCGCTAGCCCACACTGTTGGGTAATAAATGTAATTGTTTACCTTTGCCTAAGCTATGTTGTTTTAATGGGCGCCAAGACCTCAATGCAATGCTGAAATCTAAATTTGTATTTAACAACGTCTAGCTCTGGTAGAACACCGTCAAGAATCTATTCACTCAGATCGTGGTATGATTTGATCATTAACCCAACAAACAATTGTATCAGGAGAAGGAATTGGTCTATATCTAATGCTACCTACTGAAAGCAAAGATTGCATTGTGAAAGAAATGAATTTATTATATAAAACAAGTATAGCAAAATTGATAATAATAAGTATAAAATTTAAATTGGAGCGTTGCGATTTTAATATTACCGATAGAAAATTACGTGAAAACGGAGTCTGATAAATTGATTTTACTCTTATTTCCAAGCTATGAAGTTACTGAAATATGAAATGTAAAACAAAGAAAAATGAGAGATTGCGTATTTCTGCGTCATTTGCGCTTACCATTGGAAATTGCCAAGGCATTTCCCTCGTACTTGCTGATGCTGTGTGCCTCCCACAGTCTCCTGGACGTCGTCATCTCCGTCGAAATTTGATGATATTCTGGTAGATTAGATAATTCTATGGTCCGTACATCGGACCCAAACGCTCGTACAACCAAGTTTTACAAAAGTTCGTCGCTAACTCCACTGAACATCGGAGCGACACGCAATTGCGACCGTACTCTGCAAGTGTTTCACAGATTGTCCTCGTCTCACGGCGCGTCGAACGATATATCCACACGCCGGCTCCCCACTCTTCAGTCCCAACTAGCTTACGTCGTCTCCCCTGATTGGCTGAGCACGCCGCTAGTTCCCCTCCTCTGCTTCATTACACTCGGCGCGCGAGAGGGAGAAGTCGATTTCCGTACCAACAATTCGCCTTTTCTAGACCTTGCGACCCAGCCTTACGTAATACTTCTCGACAGGAATCAGCTTGTATTCGAATTCCCAGTGAGTCATCTCTCTCAAATACCCTAACTGACAAAACTCCGTAAAATTCCGTAATCAGATAATTTTCTATGATATCGTCGTTCGTAATAATTTGCTTGATAGCGTTTTCTAAGACATAGAAAACCTATCTGTATGCTTATAATTTTTATAAAATGCTCCGAAAATATCTAAATAATAATTATAATAAATTAATAATAATAATAAATTAACATGAAAAATTATCTTGGCTGAACAATTTGCCGCGTAAATAAATATAGAATGGCTTCCTACTGACTTATGCCAGTTGCATAAAACCCCTCGAAAAACACGTTACATATTCGCCTCGGATCATCGGATGATTTACCGTGACGACGGTCCATTATCCGATTATCCCAGACACGTTAATAAACCCCATCCAAAATACATATTACATAAATGAAATCACCCTAAATTACAGATATATACACTCATTTTTTCTTCACGCACTTTGCGTCAAAGTTTGTTGTCACTATGGATTGCACTTTGCAACCAGTCCAATGTTTTACATATGGAATAGTGTTCCACGGATATTTCCGCCTCTAAAATTTCTCTATGTTGGAGAAATAGACGTAATTAATGTGTGAGCACTATGTATTTATGATGTCATATCACACGCATTGAAGGTGTTCTGATATATTTATATCACCATATAACTTCCTAATTTCACTGGAGGTCCCCTCCTTATGGTGACATTTAATTCCACTTATCACCGAGCACACGATCACACTATTGTGGCAGCGCCTCGTGACCATAATACTTAATCTCTCTTTAAAGTAGATTAAATTAATATTGACTTCTGAAAAAAAAACAGTAAATGCGCATTACATATAACACCAAATATTTCTGTGCCGTAATCGCCCTGTCTTGTTAAGTTCCCTTAGACCATATTCTACTTAATACTAGTTCTCAACACAGACCATTTCTCCTCACACAAATAATACCATTGTACAAATTATCTTAAATTACACACTTACAAATCTTACATGGCGAGACCGTAAACAGAAATCACGTGTGCTGATATGTATGAGTTTCATGAAGGACTGTCTCGCATTCTGATGGCCCATCTTTTATCTCGTGGACGCCTTAAGCTAACAAGCCCTATACAAGCGCTCCCCCATCTCTTGGAGATAAATGGGAACCCATCAGCGCTGCCAAAATGGCCTTGGTGCATCGAGACAATTTAGTGCTCAACAGCATCCGACAATCCCGTCATATTTCCCTGTACCTTAAAAACTCTCATTTACTTACATACTACCCCCCTGTGTGACTTCTGATACGCCTGCCTGGAAGACCATCTCCTCCCACGCACCAAATACCACACTTACTCATTTGATAGGCTGGCTCGCCAGCTAAACACACTCACTTTATGACACATATTTTCGTAGACTATGTATATTATACGTCCCGTATAATCTGTTTCCCTTACTATCCTCCAGCACATATGCTGTTTTCCCAATACGTTTGGAAACTATAAATGTTACCGCGTCACCTGCTTCCAACCTTGCAAGTGGCTCCCTTAAATGAACGTCATCACGTTGCTCTACTAGCATATTTCTCAGTGTCTGTAACGATGCCCTGTTGCTACTGTCCACACATGCACATATTAAAATACCGTCCTCTGCTTTAACCACAGGATAATCCCTGCATAAATTAGTGTCCCTCGATAGCATGTCTGCAAGAATGTTATCTTTACCTTTAATATATTTAACTGTGAATTCGTATTCCTGCAGAGCAAGAATCCACCTACTAACTCTGTTAGAACTGAGTTTACAAGTTCTCATATACAGTAATGCATTGTGATCTGTGTGGATCTCAAATTTCCCCCCTACTAAATACATTCTAAATTTTCCTAAACTGAAAACAATACCTAAAAGCTCTAACTCAGTAATCGTGTATCTTTTCTCCGCTGCTGTCAGTCCTCGTGAGGCTAAAGATACAATGCACAGATTACCCTCATCATCTTTCTGACATAATACTCCAGCAATGCCTATATGTGAAGCATCTGTCATAACCACATATTCCTTATCTTTTAACGGATATTTCAGCACTACAGCTTTCTCAAAACCTTCCTTCAGCGCTCTAAAAGCCTGATCATGCCTGGACTCCCATCTCCACCGAGTCCCACTTTTAAGCAATTCCCTGAATGGTTCTACCAACCCTGAGTATTTAAGAACGAACCTCCTGAAAAAGTTGCAACTTCCCAGGTAAGTTTTTAACTGTTTAACATTCTGTGGCACCTCTGCGTTAAGTATCTTATTAACCCTACTTTCCTCTGGTGTCACACCTCTACTCGACACTCTATGACCTAAAAATGTCACTTCTGACTGACAGAATGACGACTTAGACAGCTTCAAAGTGAACCCTGCCTGATCTAACTTCTGAAAAACTATATCTAAATGACATAGATGCTCCTCAAAACTGCGTGAACTAATTACCATATCATCAATGTAAATGGTTACAAACTCTCCTGTGTCATCCCCTAATGCGATGTTTAAAGCCCTAATTAAAGCTGCTGAACTACTCTTTAACCCATAAGGTGTTCTACAAAATTGATAAAGGTTATATTTATGACTAAAAGCTGTAAATGGTCTATCTTCGTACATAAGTGGCACTTGCCAAAAACTGGAACTCAAATCTACACAAGTGAAATACTTCTTCCCCTCAAATGTTTGCATTAATTCCTCTATTGACATAGATTTCAGCTGATCTGAACTAATTCTACTGTTAACCAAACGAGCGTCTAAACAAATACGAACAGTGCCGTCGGTCTTGGGTACCGTGATCAAAGAATTAACATACGGACTGTTCGAGTGCTCAATAATCCCATCTTCAAGCATCTGGTTAATTTGTGCCTCAACTGCACTCTGATAAGCGAAAGGTACAGGATATCTATGTCCTGTGAATACTGACCTATCAATAACGTTCAATGAATGTGTATAGCAATTGGCCATACCAATGCGATCCTCAAAAACTCTCCTATTACACCATAACACATCATAGAGCCGAACACACTGTTCATCCTCTATATTTCCCTGAAATGCAGCCTCACGTAACGAGTCCTCTAGACTTCCGTTCGTAATCACACTGCCCACAAAACATGGAGAACCCCGCTCTACGGCTGGCGATATCTCATTTAAAGTACAAATCACACCTACAATACTACTCCTCTGAATATGGTCATTGAACGCTACTTCTACTTCAGAATCTCCCCATTTAAATTTCAAACTCCCTACATCATAACATAAGTTACCAGACACTCTACTTAGCCACTCTGAACCCAAGATAACACTGAATACTAAATTTGGAATTACAAGACAAATCTGCTTCTCTACATGATTATTAATTTTAATGTCTACTAAAACTTGCTTAGAAATTACTTTAGACCTCTTCCCAACAGCTGTGATAACAAAAGTGCTTTTAATTGGCATCTCCTCAAAATTTACTCCAGTTCCTTTCATTTTATCATAAAATGCACTACTTATGCAACTCTTCATACAACCACTATCAATTAAAACATCTGTGTACGCCTCGGACACGTTAAATTTAACTATGGGGCTCTTACTAACCACTTCCTGAATAATACCTTCATCATTTAGTTCATGTAATAATTCATTTCTTACATTTAGGTCATAGGGTTCCTGTATAATTGTATGGACAGGGCATGCTACAGACTGAGATTCTGACCTTACTTCGCAGCCTGGTTCGCGTTTAAAGAACCGCTACAGCTGGCCGTAGTACTACTAACTACTGAACTGGTCTGGTTGTTCTGGGCTGTGTTGTCATTGTTTGGCTGTATATTACTACCACTAGGCTGTCCTCTTCCTTGACCCCTATTCTGGTTGTAATTATTGTCATTATAATTTCTCCCTTGATTTCCCCTGAAATCATTGTTTCTCCCTTGATTTCCCCTGTAATCATTGTTCCTCCCTTGATTTCCCCTGAAATCGTTGTTCCTCCCTTGATACTGATTACCATAGCCATTTCCTCTGTTCTGATTTAGCTGATTATTATTATTTCTATTTTGAGCGTTGGCCCCTTCGCCACCGTTCCCTTGAACTTCTTGATGCCTGGCTTCATTAGGTCTATTATTATTATTACCCTGGTTCCGATTGAAATTGTCCTCATATCCCCCTCTCCCTAGTGCATCAAATGTGCTTAACAAATTTTCTACTTGTGATATAGTCTTTACATTCTGGATACAAGCAGCCTCCTTGATCCTATAGGGAAAGTGCCTAAGTAGCAACCTTACCACATCACTTTCCTCCTTCAAGCCATCCAGATATTTACACACTAATACCTGCCCTAAAAAGTATTCGGTCATGGTGGAGCTTCCTTTAGGGTTATATTTACCACACACTACTCCCTCACGATGCTGCGACTGAATAACCTCATTCCAGAACTTTTCACAGAATTTCATTTTAAAATCATTGATATCAGTAAACTTGTCTCTGTAGACAGCAAACCAATTCCTCGTTTCCCCCACAAACACTTGTTCTAAAATTTCAACTACCTGGCACCACTCAATACTACCATTTTCCAACCTCTCCCCAAATTTATTCTCTATAGTGTTCATGAACTCCATTGGGCACCCCTGTCGATTGCTGAACTTACCCAGTTCTACCTCCCTGTGTGTGCTATTCACAAAAACTGGCCTATTCTGACTATTTTCTTGCCTGATCCTAGCTTTTAATTTTAATTCTAATTCTGCGATTTTCTCCTCAGCCTTCCTCTCAATACTGTTTACTGTTAATTTAATGTTTCCTTCTGATTCTTCTACTTTATCATATAGCTTTGCTTGTTTCTCCTCAATCTTGCTAATGCTCTCTCTATTACTCTCTCTTAAATCATTTACTTCTGCAACTATTTGTGAGTGGACTTTCTCAATTCTACCCCCCAGCTGTTCCTTAACCTCTTTAGTAGCTACCTGAATTTTGTCAATTTCTCCCCCCAATTGCTTTTTGACCTGCTGTGTTTCCAGTTGCACTAGTTCTTTTAAATTTTCAGCCTGTGTACTGATTCTAATTTCTAACTCCTCCTGTACTTTTCCTAATTTCTTGTCTACATCTGCAATGATCTCTTTAACCTTCTCTTCCATTATTCCTCTGATTTCTCCTCTAATCTGCTCCATTTTCACACTAATTTCCTTGTTGTTCTTATCTAATTTTGCATTATTCTGTTCTAATTTTTTATTTAAAGCTTCTGTACTTTCTTTATTTTCCCTACTGTTTTGTTCTAATTTTGCATTATTCTGTTCCAATTTTGCATTTAAAGCTTCTGTACTTTCTTTATTTTCCCTACTGTTTTGTTCTAATTTTGCATTATTCTGTTCTAATTTTGCATTTAAGGCTTCTGTACTTTCTTTATTTTCCCTACTGTTTTGTTCTAATTTTGCATTATTCTGTTCTAATTTTGCATTTAAGGCATCACTACTAACTTTGTTCTGATACATGAACTCGAGAAGTAAAAACTCAGCAATTCTTCTAGGTTTGTGCCGTGTCTTGTGTGGGGTTTCGCCTAGGACACCAAGCTAGGCTCATCGGCGGGCTCTTGGTGTCCCCGCCCGGTGTAATTCACCGGCCGTGAAAGCCAACATACCATCTTTTTGGAAGCCTTCATAGGGAGGTTAAGGCTGCTTGAGCTTTTAGTTCTCGTAGTCAAGTGGTGCAGTTGCACCTTATATAAAGGGAGGTGGCGCGCAGTTCGTCACTCCTGTGGGGGTCCGGGCGGGGACACCAAGAGCCCGCCGATGAGCCTAGCTTGGTGTCCTAGGCGAAACCCCACACAAGACACGGCACAAACCTAGAAGAATTGCTGAGTTTTAATTCACCGGCCGTGAAAGCCAACATACCATCTTTTTGGAAGCCTTCATAGGGAGGTTAAGGCTGCTTGAGCTTTTAGTTCTCGTAGTCAAGTGGTGCAGTTGCACCTTATATAAAGGGAGGTGGCGCGCAGTTCGTCACTCCTGTGGGGGTCCGGGCGGGGACACCAAGAGCCCGCCGATGAGCCTAGCTTGGTGTCCTAGGCGAAACCCCACACAAGACACGGCACAAACCTAGAAGAATTGCTGAGTTTTAATTCACCGGCCGTGAAAGCCAACATACCATCTTTTTGGAAGCCTTCATAGGGAGGTTAAGGCTGCTTGAGCTTTTAGTTCTCGTAGTCAAGTGGTGCAGTTGCACCTTATATAAAGGGAGGTGGCGCGCAGTTCGTCACTCCTGTGGGGGTCCGGGCGGGGACACCAAGAGCCCGCCGATGAGCCTAGCTTGGTGTCCTAGGCGAAACCCCACACAAGACACGGCACAAACCTAGAAGAATTGCTGAGTTTTAATTCACCGGCCGTGAAAGCCAACATACCATCTTTTTGGAAGCCTTCATAGGGAGGTTAAGGCTGCTTGAGCTTTTAGTTCTCGTAGTCAAGTGGTGCAGTTGCACCTTATATAAAGGGAGGTGGCGCGCAGTTCGTCACTCCTGTGGGGGTCCGGGCGGGGACACCAAGAGCCCGCCGATGAGCCTAGCTTGGTGTCCTAGGCGAAACCCCACACAAGACACGGCACAAACCTAGAAGAATTGCTGAGTTTTAATTCACCGGCCGTGAAAGCCAACATACCATCTTTTTGGAAGCCTTCATAGGGAGGTTAAGGCTGCTTGAGCTTTTAGTTCTCGTAGTCAAGTGGTGCAGTTGCACCTTATATAAAGGGAGGTGGCGCGCAGTTCGTCACTCCTGTGGGGGTCCGGGCGGGGACACCAAGAGCCCGCCGATGAGCCTAGCTTGGTGTCCTAGGCGAAACCCCACACAAGACACGGCACAAACCTAGAAGAATTGCTGAGTTTTAATTCACCGGCCGTGAAAGCCAACATACCATCTTTTTGGAAGCCTTCATAGGGAGGTTAAGGCTGCTTGAGCTTTTAGTTCTCGTAGTCAAGTGGTGCAGTTGCACCTTACATAAAGGGAGGTGGCGCGCAGTTCGTCACTCCTGTGGGGGTCCGGGCGGGGACACCAAGAGCCCGCCGATGAGCCTAGCTTGGTGTCCTAGGCGAAACCCCACACAAGACACGGCACAAACCTAGAAGAATTGCTGAGTTTTAATTCACCGGCCGTGAAAGCCAACATACCATCTTTTTGGAAGCCTTCATAGGGTGGTTAAGGCTGCTTGAGCTTTTAGTTCTCGTAGTCAAGTGGTGCAGTTGCACCTTATATAAAGGGAGGTGGCGCGCAGTTCGTCACTCCTGTGGGGGTCCGGGCGGGGACACCAAGAGCCCGCCGATGAGCCTAGCTTGGTGTCCTAGGCGAAACCCCACACAAGACACGGCACAAACCTAGAAGAATTGCTGAGTTTTAATTCACCGGCCGTGAAAGCCAACATACCATCTTTTTGGAAGCCTTCATAGGGAGGTTAAGGCTGCTTGAGCTTTTAGTTCTCGTAGTCAAGTGGTGCAGTTGCACCTTATATAAAGGGAGGTGGCGCGCAGTTCGTCACTCCTGTGGGGGTCCGGGCGGGGACACCAAGAGCCCGCCGATGAGCCTAGCTTGGTGTCCTAGGCGAAACCCCACACAAGACACGGCACAAACCTAGAAGAATTGCTGAGTTTTAATTCACCGGCCGTGAAAGCCAACATACCATCTTTTTGGAAGCCTTCATAGGGAGGTTAAGGCTGCTTGAGCTTTTAGTTCTCGTAGTCAAGTGGTGCAGTTGCACCTTATATAAAGGGAGGTGGCGCGCAGTTCGTCACTCCTGTGGGGGTCCGGGCGGGGACACCAAGAGCCCGCCGATGAGCCTAGCTTGGTGTCCTAGGCGAAACCCCACACAAGACACGGCACAAACCTAGAAGAATTGCTGAGTTTTAATTCACCGGCCGTGAAAGCCAACATACCATCTTTTTGGAAGCCTTCATAGGGAGGTTAAGGCTGCTTGAGCTTTTAGTTCTCGTAGTCAAGTGGTGCAGTTGCACCTTATATAAAGGGAGGTGGCGCGCAGTTCGTCACTCCTGTGGGGGTCCGGGCGGGGACACCAAGAGCCCGCCGATGAGCCTAGCTTGGTGTCCTAGGCGAAACCCCACACAAGACACGGCACAAACCTAGAAGAATTGCTGAGTTTTAATTCACCGGCCGTGAAAGCCAACATACCATCTTTTCGAGAAGTAAAGTTTTTAATTCTGGTTGGCCGCCTACACTCCCTGTTTCAGTATCGGGATTTACCTCCGCTACCCCGGTACTACCATCACTCGACATACTGCTCGTATCATCACTCTCCAGTTGATGACCACTACGTAACCTCATCTGTCTTTCTTTCTCATCCCCCATAATGATATACACTGATAAAGACAGATAACCCCCAAAATACAGGCACAGAAATATATACCCTTCTCCTTCCACAAATGTTATTAGGTTTTCATCCCCAAGTTGTCGGCGCCAACTGTAACGGTAATTAGTGCCCCATGTTGGTAGCGACAAATGTAACTGTTTCGCTAGCCCACACTGTTGGGTAATAAATGTAATTGTTTACCTTTGCCTAAGCTATGTTGTTTTAATGGGCGCCAAGACCTCAATGCAATGCTGAAATCTAAATTTGTATTTAACAACGTCTAGCTCTGGTAGAACACCGTCAAGAATCTATTCACTCAGATCGTGGTATGATTTGATCATTAACCCAACAAACAATTGTATCAGGAGAAGGAATTGGTCTATATCTAATGCTACCTACTGAAAGCAAAGATTGCATTGTGAAAGAAATGAATTTATTATATAAAACAAGTATAGCAAAATTGATAATAATAAGTATAAAATTTAAATTGGAGCGTTGCGATTTTAATATTACCGATAGAAAATTACGTGAAAACGGAGTCTGATAAATTGATTTTACTCTTATTTCCAAGCTATGAAGTTACTGAAATATGAAATGTAAAACAAAGAAAAATGAGAGATTGCGTATTTCTGCGTCATTTGCGCTTACCATTGGAAATTGCCAAGGCATTTCCCTCGTACTTGCTGATGCTGTGTGCCTCCCACAGTCTCCTGGACGTCGTCATCTCCGTCGAAATTTGATGATATTCTGGTAGATTAGATAATTCTATGGTCCGTACATCGGACCCAAACGCTCGTACAACCAAGTTTTACAAAAGTTCGTCGCTAACTCCACTGATCATCGGAGCGACACGCACTTGCGACCGTACTCTGCAAGTGTTTCACAGATTGTCCTCGTCTCACGGCGCGTCGAACGATATATCCACACGCCGGCTCCCCACTCTTCAGTCCCAACTAGCTTACGTCGTCTCCCCTGATTGGCTGAGCACGCCGCTAGTTCCCCTCCTCTGCCTCATTACACTCGGCGCGCGAGAGGGAGAAGTCGATTTCCGTACCAACAATTCGCCTTTTCTAGACCTTGCGACCCAGCCTTACGTAATACTTCTCGACAGGAATCAGCTTGTATTCGAATTCCCAGTGAGTCATCTCTCTCAAATACCCTAACTGACAAAACTCCGTAAAATTCCGTAATCAGATAATTTTCTATGATATCGTCGTTCGTAATAATTTGCTTGATAGCGTTTTCTAAGACATAGAAAACCTATCTGTATGCTTATAATTTTTATAAAATGCTCCGAAAATATCTAAATAATAATTATAATAAATTAATAATAATAATAAATTAACATGAAAAATTATCTTGGCTGAACAATTTGCCGCGTAAATAAATATAGAATGGCTTCCTACTGACTTATGCCAGTTGCATAAAACCCCTCGAAAAACACGTTACACTATTGAACCCATGGGAGAGGTTCAGTATCGAACTCATATCCTTGTATTTCGAAGAAAAGAGAGAATTGATGCAGGCTTTTGAAGGGAATTATAAGAGTTGAGAAGCAAATACTGCATAAGATTGCGTGAGGCAGAGTCAAGTTGTGCAACCAGAGATTACCAGGCTGCAGCTGCCCGGTGATGTCGTCTGAACAGCCACCATAGAGCGGGTTACGCACGTGATAAAATTAGATCAATGGAAACTTCCATGTACGAGTGAGAATGAAGTTTCGGAAATAGCCCCGAGTCATCAATAAAATGGCAGCATCGCATGACAGGAGGGGCCTGGAAATAAGAGAAATAATTGAAATTAAGCCATTTGCAGGCATTAAAATAAAGAAAAGACTCCACCAGTGATGATTATCCAGGGAATGAGATATTTTAGAGTGGATAAAGTTCATAGAAGTTATGCAGGAAAGAAATGCAAACTCATCATTATGTAGTTGGTGAATTCCCGAACCAGAAGCTGACGGTGGGAGACAACAAGAATAAACTACCCACACATCTGAAAAGAACATTTAAATTAATATTAAAGATTTGTACGATCGATTCCTGGAAATTTAGATTCCATTGAGACGTTTAAAACTTCAGCTTTCCAGAGATAATTTTTTTAAACATCGTACGACAATTAGTTTGGAAATTGGTGGTGAGGAAGAAGAGAAAATTATTTATTTTTGCCAGAATCAGATATAAGGGCATGTGTCCCAAGCAAGAGCATGCAGTCTAGGTGAACCCTAAGGAGGGGTGTCACGCTGTTTCATCCACATGCAGTTTAAGGCAGACCGTGAGGGGTCACGCTGCATCACAAAGTACATGCAGTTTAGTCCGTCTAGAGGACGTGACGCTACATCACATCGCATTCAGTTTCCGTGAGCGCAGAGGCGCTGCACGATGGATCAACAATAATTCAGCATACAACGAACTTCAGGTGAAGTTATAATGTTCGACAAGTACCAACAGTAAATGCAGTAACTCAACAGACCTCGTACTGGTCGTGCTGCTTGTCAGCACAGGAGGACTCGAACCTGTATCACGACGCGGAAGTACTCTAAGTCGAAGTACTGTCCAGCTTTCTTCAGTGTCGCCGCGCTCTAAATCATTGAAGTTCTTTTCAAAGGAAAAGTACAATTTAGAACTTCGAAAAGTATAATAGTCTACGGTGGTAGGCCAAGCTATAAACTGTGTGTGAACATATACGGTAGCCGGCGAGGGTACTTGAAGCCCTGACACTAGTATTCGAAGTGAGAACTTAGTATCTCAAAAGAATACGAGACATTAGTAAAGAGTAGATACTCTAAAGACGTTTTCCCAGTGCGTTAAGTATACCACAGTCGGGTAAAACATTTAGCTAAATACCTAATTTTCCTGATTGAGGAGATTAGGGTAACACAGTGGCGATAGTATTAGGAATCCATAAAGAGATATCCGTAGCCACGCGGAGTTTCATAGAAGTACTCCACAGAGAAAAGACAATAGCCGTCCGAATTCACTTCCGACGCATATTATCAGATAAACAATTGTAGAAGTGCAGAATAGCGACTTCAGGGGTAAGCGTGAAAATATACCGTTTTCCCAGATAGACAATTGCGAACCGGAAAATACTACATTATCGTGCAGTATTGGAAATGCCGATAAATTAAAACACCAGAATTAGGAGGGAACTTTTCATCCAAGGAGGTTTCATTTCGTACGAGACTGTCAACTTCAGAGTAGAAGGTAACGTCGAGATTTGCACCCCTGGGATTTGGTGAAGAAAGAATTCACGTGTGTTTTGTTACCCAAAAAGTGAAATTCTGTGTGTGTAAATATAATATTAAGTGAAGTTATAATCTTTTTTTAGTGTAGTAAACATGTTTGCAAACCCTCATATAAATTTAAAAATGTGTAATTCAGAGGGCAATTTAATAAGTGTAAGTGTGTGTATCATGATGAAATAAGAAATTTGATGTGGGCCGGATGTCGTTCCACTGGAATTCGGACAATGGGGCCGGATAAACCATGTAAGTAACACCCAAATTTATTATGTGTTTTGGATTCGGAAATCTCATGTAGAAATGATGACCACGGAGAAAGTATTCTCCAGTATATTGAAAATTCAGGGATATAAAACTGTGTGAAAGTAATAAGTGCGGGATCTAATATGAACATTTCTAAAATGTCTTGTTAATCAAATAAAATCGTATTCAGTGGAATACTTGTGAATATAAAAGGAATAATGTTATTTAAAAGGCAAACAGGATAATATAAAAAGGAAAATGTAACATATAAGTTATGGAAATAGTATTTAAATATGAGCCGTTGTGTGCTAAAAATAATAAGAATAATGTAATGAATAAATTAATTGTTGAAGTAATAATTCAAGTATGAGCCGTTGTGCTAAAGTAATAATAATAATTATAGAACCAGTGGTGTTCTTGATAATGAAAAGCCGAGACTTAATAAAAGGCAAATCTATTAATTATGGACGAAGATAAAAATGAATTACGTTGAAAATAATTATTGAACTTTGGAAGGCATCACGAATGTATTGATTGTCGCCTTTGAGCGCTAAATAATAAATGGTCACGCTAAAAATTGCAGTGAAGATAATGCCAGGAATTATAATTGCGGGGACCAGCTGTGTGAAGTAATTGATTGTGTATGTGTTTGCTGTGACAAACTTTTAAAAAGGGTGCTATATATTATTGTCAAGCATGGAATTGGGTGCGAATACCTTTTCCCAGTTGCTTTTATTATTGTTAGGAGGAGTGGTGAAATACCCTCGCTCTATGGAATTAGCCCTAAGACCTCAAGAATGGAATTGTCCTAGAGGCAGGCCAGAGAATTGAACCAGATGTCTCTTACGTCGGAAGCCCCTTAATTATGATTGGTTTTGAATTCTTACTTCCCAGTGTTAAAACTCCGAAATTATAATCATACCTGAGCTATAGTAATAGGTCATTGGAACCTCAGAATAATGTTGTTATATTAATGTGATGTGTAGCCTCTCCAAGTTCTCTTCACGCTTGTTTGAAAGCGGTGTTTAAAGTCCAGTTGAAGAAGGAGGGTGCATTGACTTCTCCCCTAGGTCATAAATTAAACCGTAATGTCTCGGCGTTTTCTTAATGGAGGTCGGTTAGGGTAGGTCCAGACAGAGACAGACCATGTCTGCACTCGGAAGTAATGAACCTTTTAAATGGAACGGTAACCTGCACCGTGTTTATATTTGATCATTTATCCTTGCCGTTGTATTATAGATCCGCACTTCATGAATAATTAGAAATTGTCAATTGAGACAATAATGAAAATCCCTGCGCATTGTTGCATGATAAATGTTATTGTTCCCAAATAATTGTTGAGGATATCGAATAGCTGGGAGTCTATTTCGAATTGAATAAATCAGTATTCTTTAACGCTTGTGGTACGTGAGATTTCCGAAGACAAATGCATTTTTGGTAGTGTTGAAGAGAGGGATGGTATGTTACGAATGTCATGTGGTACCCAAATAAATGGTAATTGTTGATACCATTGAATTGTAATTAACTCACAATGTCTTTCTAATATATTCAAATTTGGAATATTTAATATGTTTCTTAAATATAGAATTATGTAATAAAATTAGTCGAGACTTTTAGAGCTCGTTTTCGAGAAAGTTTTAATATTGCTAAATGGAAGTGAAACTAGATTTGAGATTTTTTGTTGTGGGGTTCAATGGAACCTAAATTATTGAATTTTTTATGATTAATGTGTATTATTCCTTGTTCATTAGAACAAGTGTGATGTTGATTTCAGTTATTATTTTTTGTATTGTAGCGCCAAATTTTGAGAATTAAATAGTTTTATTAGTAGGATTTTGAATTTCATTTCAGTGATGTGTTATCCTAAGCTTGATCCTATAATGTGTGAATCACTCAGTGGGAGGACGTTCTATGCCCCCAAAGAGATAAGACTGAGCAGCTGGATTGTGATTTGCATATTTCTTTTACGAAAGGGCACACTATATCCTTTTTCAATTTTATTTAAAACTTCTAGTTTTAAGTGAGAGGACATCACGAATGACCGCCCTGTCTCAGAGTACTACTAACCACGATGTCACCATTACGTGTTTACCTACTTATATTTTCTGAAAATAACTAGGAAGTAATTGAAAGCCACTCGATTCCTATGTTATCACATCAGTAGAGAAAAAATGATTTCTGACACGAAAGGTAGGCCTAGTAAAATTGTCGCTTAATTCATTTTTAAACAATACTAAGTGTGGAACACATTGTCGCTAAAATATATGTAAAAATTGCTCGATCTGGTGATTTTTCGCCGAAGTTGGCAACACTGGTCGCCACTGATATGGTTGATATTGCAGAACACAACCCTGGGCTTACTCGTAAGTGGTCGTAGGTGGGATGAAAGGGGTGAGACTACGTCAGAAATGGACATCAAAGGTTCCAGGCGCAAGATGCCCTGGGCATGAGGCACTGTGAGGGCCATTTTCGCTGGCAGTTAGTTTTGACAACTCAGTTCTAAGACACGTTCCAAGTGTGGTATTGGAGTTTTTTTCGGAGATCAGAGATTCATGTCCCGGCACTGACGGTAGCTATCTTAAGTTTATTTTTTTTCTCTTCAAGACTTCCCATGTTCACTTCAGAGAAACGTTAGATGGTGCCTTATTTCATGTCCCGGAGCATTAAAGCTATACACAGTGCCGATGTCCAGAGAATTAGGTCAAACCGGGCTTCAATTCGGAGCGGAGCAAGTAGCCTCATAGGCTTGGCGAAGGAAAAGGGGAGGATTGGAGCTATAAGCCTCTAATACGTTGCAACTTCAACTAAGTTACAACAAAAACAACAACAACTGCAAGTACACATTTTTAAATATATTTGAAATCAGTAATGTATCTCTTTCTGGTCCGTATTTTGGAAAACATTTATTCCAATAATTTTATATTTTAAGTGATAATGAGGCGCGGTCAATCTACGTCAGTGCCCAAGATTGCAGAATTGAATCCCGAGATTCCAATAATAAAAACCGTGGCGCTACAGCCCATGAAGTGACAAGTGACCTCTACCCAGCTATTTGGCCTGCAGAGTATGGGGTGACGCGTGGTTAGATCGTCGGGTCCCCTCGGCCGTTAAGTTTGGTATTCGTGACCGGGGCGCTGCCTTACTGTCAAACAGCTACTCAATTGTTCTCACGAGGCTGATTGCACCCCGTTCCAGCCCTCACCACAGTTTCTAAAATCTTTGACGGCGCTGGGATTTGCACCCGGGGCCTCCGGGTGCGAGGCAGGCTTGCTTCCCAACACCACGGGGCCGGCGGGATTTCAATTAGGGGTGCTTAAATTCAAAAGATCCATATCTGTTAATTTTCTGGCCGGATAAAGAAAACTTTCAGAACAAAATAGCGACATCCTGGTGTCTCCGAAATCAAAACAGTTAACAATCGTCTACTAAAGGCAGGTAACCCTCAAATTTTCCCCTCATGCTGCTCTGGTGTGTTTCTCATCGCTGAGACAACACGTCACACTGTTCAATAAGTGCTTCGGTTACACGTCACTACGCTACTGATTTTGAATCGTGCGAAGTTCCGTTCGAATATTCCAGAACTGAAGGCACCACGTTCTTGTGCTACATGGGTCATTATGAAAGCCAAAGCAACTAATTCTTGGGGCAGTTGACGTAAATGTTAACGTCCCTTAAAATCTCCACCAATTAATATTTTCCTGCTGAACGGGCCATCAGAGCCGAATGCAGATTTGAAGGCCTACTATAGGATTTTTTTTATTATGGATACTCTAGTTTAGGCCGTAATTACAACCAAACCAACAGATCTATTGAAAAACGAGTGATACCAATATTTTCCTTGTTTAATTCTGCGTTAGACTGTATAAGCCAATTATTTTCAAGTTCATGAATTATTTATTTATTTGTGGTTGTATGAAAAATTGTCCGTGTTTTTGACGTCTTTTCTAGGAACCGCTCACTTAAAACTATATACATGGAAAACTACTTGGCTGAGGGTAATGACATTTTTATATGTGATGATTCATTTGTAAGCCGATGCTATGCACACAGGATGTTCCCAAAAATGTGGTAAGTAATCGTGGCCTACACAAAATGTGTCTATGAGCTTACGCCCATAAGTCGATTGTCTACGAGTTATAAGCTTTCCTGGAATTATCGGCAATAACTGTTACTGAACCATCCGACGTCGCGAGTAGGTGTTACCAACAGTGATACGTCAGTCTACAAGAAGTATTCAAAATGTCTACCCTGCGCTAGAACGCCGCGTCATTGACTGTCCAAAACTTGCAAACTCTTTTAACATTGCACGATTTTGATGGAGGACGGCCAGGCGTCATCGGACTTGTAATGATAGGTGGTAAATTAAATTATTCCAGGCAAGAAAATATTCCTGACTTGAAAACTAATGACATTCTCTCCATTTTAACTGGTAACATGAACAGGCATCACTTCGTAAAAGGTCTACCCTACGACGTGCAGTGACTCACATTGAACGTGGTACATCTAGTCTAAAATTTGACATTTGGTTGGTAATGTATATTCTCTCTAAATGAAAATTACTACTAACCCAGTTTAATTCATTACATCATACATGCGATTTCTTTGATTATATCTGCCTAAAATAGAAAACAATAAAACAACGGCAGGTTGAGCACCACAGTAAAAGTGGGCACACTGTCCAGTAGTCTACAGTTAACGCCACAGGTTTTGGCCGGTCAGCCCCGGTTGCGCAATCGTACAGAGAACAGTCGGCGAGCCTCATGCATGTGCAATTATTAGGTGAGTTGTCAGTTGCACGGAAAGTGGACCTACCTCCTTCCATCTACTGTGCACAATAATTTAAATACACGGAGGAAGAATAACTGGATATGCCATCCTGCCAATATGCATGCTCAGTGAAGAGAGGGTAAGGCAACACCCACTAGGTGATACAGAGAGGAGCAGACAAATACAACATTCAAGATGCATTAATTAAGGAGTCTCTTCCTCTCGAAGTGTGACAGCTGCGAAGGTTGAGTATCAGGGGGAGGGGAATGCTGATGATATAGATGACAATGAATATGATGACTTTGGCAATAACAGTGTCATCTAGGAACAGTGAATTATGGTAAAGACGTCTTGTCTTACTTTATTTCCGAAAATATTTTCCAATTAATTTGGTAGTAATTTTTCACGTACAGCTTTCTAAACCTAGGAAGTTTCGTAATTGTGTGCATATGATTTCACAATTACAACCATTTATAATAGCATGAGTACACAATATCAAACATGAAGCATCGCAGATTAAAACTACCTTATAGAGATTACTAGCAACCCACCCCGGCTTCGCCTGGGAACAGTTATGAATGCATTACGTGCTAGCTCGTAAACTGTCGCCTCGGTAATTGAATGGAGATTGTTGGATGAAATGAGTAAGCACTTATAGTGGGCGATGCATTAATGATAAGATGCTCTCGCGGACTTCTTTGTAGAACTTTTCATACTGAACAATTCTTACATTCATAGTATATAGATATTTTTAACGGTTTGCCCAGAGTAAGCTTAAAAAGCGCACGGACACCAGGTTTTTTACGACTTTTTCACTGAAATCGTTACTGCTTGGCTTCCTTTGATCGTAAAACAGATTATTTTCTACAGAAACCTTCCTCGAGATATTCTTTACAGAATGGTGAAAACCGCATCAAAATCCATTCAGTGGTTCTCGAGATTACCCGTGACATCCAAGAATCGGGGACTTCGTTTTATACTAAGTAGAGATTATTTAACAAAAATCAGCTCGTGTTTTATGAGAAACTAGCTATACCCGGCATGCGTTGCAATGCCAATCGAAGACAGATAGAAAGGAATATAATAATAATAATAATGTGATTGGTTTTACGTCTTTTTTTAACAACTGTGGCTTTTAGAGACGCCGGGGTGACGGAATTTAGGTCCGAAGGGGATCTTTAACGTGTCAGTAAATCGACTGATACGGCCCCCTCGCATTTGCGCACCCTCAAATGCCAACTTGCTGCTCCAGGATTCGATCCTGCAACCTTGGTCACAGCAGGCGAGAACGTTACCGCTGAGCCACGCAGCCAGCCCAAGAAAGAATAAAAAGAAGTGTTTGAATTGTAATTTCGTTTAATGCAATGCCTTTGGATAAACAATATTCTTAGTTTTTCTGTCTGGTGCGTATATATATAAATCCGAAGGCTTTTCTACGCGTGAGCACGCCCCATACAGCTGACCATGTGAGCATTTGTCGAAACTACGCGTGCGCCATCTAATGTAAAATGGATTTACTTATTCAGAAACAATGGTGGGAGTGTACACAACAACTCGCCAAAGTTTCATCACAATTGGTGGAATTGTATATGAACGCTTACGGGACTCTTCTGAAACGATTCTATGGCCAACACTCGTTTGTTGAAACGACTCGTATGCTACCTACTATCAAATTATTTTTCCAGTTCAGAAACCTTTGCGGCAGTGTGCTCAACAAGTCACCTAAATTTCATCGCACTGGGATGAATGGAATTTGAACGCATACAGGTCGTTGTTGAAACGATTCGCGCGCCGCCACTCATTTGTTGAATCTACTCGTGCGCTACCTATTGTGAAATGGATTTACTAAGCCAGAAACTTTCCTTGGGAGTGTACACAACTCACCCAAGATTCATCGCAATTGGTTGAATTGTATATGAACGTTTACGAAACTTAGTTGAAACGATTCGCGCGCCGTTGCTCATTTGTTGAATCTATTCGTGCGCTACCTATTGTAAAAACCCTTCCCTGGAGTGTGCACAACAATTCACTAAAGTTTAATCGCAATCGGATGAATGGTATATGAACGCATACAGGACGTTGTTGAAACGATTCGCGCGTCGTCACTCATTTGTTGAATCTACTCGTGCGCTACCTATTCTAAAATGGATTTACTAAGCCAAAAGCCTTCCCTGGAGTGCACACAACAACTCACCCAAGTCTCATCGCAATCATTGAAGGTATATGAACGCATAAGGGACTTAAAACGATTTGTGCGCCGTGACCGTTTACACAGTTCTTTGCGTTGCCCTAGAAGCGTGGGCATGTGTGAGATTATGTAACCTGCTATGTAAACCTGTTCGGCCGGTTGAACGCAGCAGCGCAGCGCCTGTTGAAATGAAATATTTATTTTGCCACCATCTTGAAACTGAAACATTTCGGAACGACAGTAGTCTACTATTTTATTTCCAGTTATAGGAACCATGTCATGCAAAATTTAAGCTTAATCGGTTGGGTGGTTTTTGCGTGAAAGGGTTGGAGAAATACAGAATGACAGACAATGAAATAGACACTACTAGATTTTTATAATTTTGTATTGTTCATTTACTGTATATAATACACGGAAATACAGTTTTCTATTAGTGCTAAAGTACATGTTTCTACTCACTCCTTCAACGTGATACAATCGGGGATAAATACCATAACAGCGGAATAAAATAATAAGACGTGTAATGTTTTGCTAATCTCCGCACTTCCATAGAACATGGAGCAAGTGTAATATATATGCCGCATAACTCAGCTATGGATAAGATTAATAATGTTATTGGTTTTATTGGTTTTACGTCCCTTTTAACTACTCTGGCTTTTAGAGACGCCGGGGTGCCGTAATTTTGCCCCGAAGGGGATCTTTAACGTGCCAGTAAATCTACTGACACGGTTCCCTCGCATTTGCGCACCCTCAAATGCCAGCTGACTGCGCCAGGATACGAACCTGCAACCTTGGGCCCAGCAAGCGAGAACGTTACCCCTGAGCCACGCAGCCAGCCTATGGATAAGATAAATACAAATGACTGTATCAATAAATAACACCACGATATAACAACATACACTTCCTCAGAATATAATAACAATTTATGGTATGTAATATAGTATATACAAGCTTTGTCTCATTTAATGAATAAAATGGTTGAGAATTATAGCCAATAGGCCTAGTGTACAGCAACTGAGAAAAAATCAAATTAAGAAAATTCAAGAAACCAATCATGGTTTATTTTATGGCATATACTTCCTTAAACAAGGATCTGAGAATGAAGTGTACTTCTCTAGTTATTATGTAGAGAAAAGTGACCCCGAAACAAATTACACTGTGGAACTCTGTTAACACTTTATGGAAGTAATTAGTTGCCACTTATCTAGCACTTGGATATCCACTGTTTCAGTTTCTATCGGGGACTTACTTGGTGGGAAATTTCCATCTGTTGTTTCGTAATGTGTGTGCTTATCTACATGAATACAGATGTTATTCTCCGTGAGTGTGTTCTCTCTCCTTTCAAGAACGCTCAACTTATGCAGTACCATTGAACATGACGCATGTTCTTTGTTCCATTGTATGTGTATTATCTCCGTTTTCTTATGTCTGTGCTGTGGAACTCGTTATGTAATCTTGGAAATTTCGAAGTGCTTGGTGCGTGGATGAGAGGATTACATGACATTTCCCCACACTGACACATCCACACACTGCCCAAAATACTGACACTTCCCCACAGCCCTTGGACGCGGCTACCTGTTTAATGACTCAGAAATAATCTCGACTGACAGTTCCACATACATCTCCCCCCCCCCCCCCCCCGCCTCTTAAGGCTATAGGCTTCAGCGATCATCGTTACAGCCGCACCAGTAACAATGCACCTTAACATAATACTCCCTTGGAGTGAAGAAGAGCGGTCTATGTACTTTATTACTAACACGGTCTCGAAAATATCATTGTGATGTAGTGTAATTTCCATCAAAATAAAATAAATGCAGAGTCTGATTTCCATTACACGTTATCCAGGCTGTGGACCGGCAAAATAATAACAAAACCGATCGTTTTGGTGTTATCATTTTGGCGTGTTTAAAATGAGCTTTCTAGGCTTCGTCAGTTGTTTTGTATTTTTTTTTTCGTCGTCATATTTGTTCAACAATAATATTAACCTACTCCATTTTTTGTGAATAGGCAACTGCCTTCAGAAAACTTTTTTGTTGTTGACATTTTCGAACATTTTCAGAATGTTCTCAATCCGTCCGCCCAGTTTGACATATTTTCGTCTTCTTTTTACTTCCATGTTGAGCTCGGCCTCTACAAATGCGAAGTTTGTCTTCTCCGCTTCCATCTTCAACACTTTGACAACCTCTTTTAATTTGGGGTGAGGTCTGCCGTAAAGATTTCAACTTGATCGTTTTCATAGTAGCCTTGGGGGAGGGGGGGGGGGGGGAGGGGAGATGTGTGTGGAAATGTCAGTCGAGATTATCTCTGAGTCATTAAACAGGAGCTAGATGTTAGGCCCCTTAAAACAACAATCATCATCATCATCATCATTAAACAGGTAGCCACTTCCAAGGGCTGTGGGGAAGTGTCAGTATTTTTTGCAGTGTGTGGAAGTGTCAGTGTGGGGAACTGATGAGAGGACACCACTCACATTTAAAGTTGTGCAGTACGATTCGTCTGTGGAGCATGCCTGTAGCCCCATATATTTGGTTGAGGGGCTATCAAACTTTCAGGAGGGGGGGGGGGGGCAAACAAGTGTGAGTCGCCCAGTTGACATGTTATGTTCATAGATACAGGTTCTACAGAAAACTGATAATCATAGCGTAACATTATGATAATACACTTTTTTCACAGTACCGGTATGTTTAACTTGGCCAAAATGAAGAAGGATAAAATACCTAATACGAGGGCTATTCCAAAACTAAGGTCCGGTTAAAAAAAACATCCAAAATCAAAATTGTTTCCAAAACATTGTTTTATTGACATTCCTTACGTCTTTCTCTATTTTTCTACATAATTTGCATACTTATTTACACATTTTTCACATCGTTCCACAAGCTTTTGAATGCCTAAGTCGTAGAACTCGGCCGCCTGCGAAGCTAACCAGTCTTTAACAGCTTCTTTCACTTCATCATCTGTGTCGAAGCGCTTGCCGTCAAGAAACTCCTTTAGGTAGCGGGACAGGTGAAAATCACTTGGCGCCAAGTCCGGACTGTACGGTGGGTGGTCCATCTGTTCCCATCCAAATTTCTTGATTAGAGTTTGCGTGTCATTCGCAGTATGGGGTCTGGCATTGTCATGCAACAACAACACTCCAGACGACAAAAGACCACGTCGCTTATTCTGGATTGCACGTCGAAGGTTAGTCAGGGTAGCGCAGTAGGCGGCTTTATTGATCGTTGTCCCTGAAATAGTGAATCGTCGATCTTCACGAATTTTGTCGTCAACCGCATGAACCGACTCGTCTGAAATCACTGATGGTCTGCCAGAGTGGGGTTGATCGTGCACATTTTCCAGTCCTTTTCTCGCACCCACTTGCGCACTTTACTGTCACTCATTACCGGTATGTTAGGACCATACACTTCAGGAATCTGCCGATGAATTTCTGGCGCAGAAATGTTTCTTGCAGACAGAAACCGTATCACTGCCCTTACTTCACAATCGGCGGGCTGATTAATTGTCTTAAACATTGTGAACTGACACTATCAACAGCACACAGCAACAGTAACAACGCTACTGGCGGCTTTTGCCGTGCAAGGCATGCCAGGAGTCGGCGCGCATGCGTGTTTTGCCCTTGGCGCCGCTTTCAAATATTTACGGCGAATCGGACCTTACTTTTGTAATTACCCTCGTAACTTCAAAATACTATTATCTGTACGCTAGGGAAAGTTTCTTGACTTCAGAAAAATTGTAAGGGCAAAGTTATCTAAATCTATCTGTTTCAAAAAGTCAACCCCTGGCACTATACAGCCCATGCCGGGCTAAGGCCGACCAATCGACCGCTGCCCAGCCATTTGGCCTGCAGATATTGGGGTGACGCGTGATCAGCGCGTCGGGTCCCCTCGGCCGTTAATCTTCTGTTTAGAGAGGTCTAATTTTCTGTCATGAGCCATTGAGAGTTTTTAGAACTGATGTGAAGTGGGAGGCTCAACTGTCCTATAGAATGTTTTGTGTGGAGGATAGAGAACAATAAGGAGCTCAATATAACGGTGTTGACGAGTTGTGCCAGATAATCTTACGAGTTGATATTTCTTATCTTGTCATTCCATCGCACGATCCTTTAAATCCACTTGCCCCAGGCCGAATTCTGGTTCTTCTGCTGAAATCATCCTCCCTCCCTTCCGTCCCCCACCACTACTAGTGTGTAAACCCAAAAGTGAAGATATTCTTATTTGTACTTTCAGAATGACCGACTGGCTCTTGAATTTCCTGTAACCACTCTGCCATGCAGGGCTGTCCAAAATGCTTTGGGATCTAGAAAAGAGGCACAAGACACTGAAAAAAGACCATACATTTATTCTTTTAAAGAGCCACAGCAGTTAAAAGGGGCGTTAAACCCATTGCATTATTATTATTATTATTATTATTATTATTATTATTGTCATCCCCCGTGGTGTATGAATAGCACGTTTTTTTTCTTACTTAGGAGGTTCCAAATTCGATTTCAGCCAGAAATTTAAGATCTGACATGAGGGCTGGAAATGGGTGCTGTTTGTCGTTTATTCATTTCGAGGGCTTTTGGTCATGTACTTTGGTGTGTGTCTGGAATCCGTGCTATTGTGACTGCTGTAGCGTACTATTGTGTACTTTTAATTGGGCTAGGATATGGTTAGGAGGGGACCATGGCCCTAAATTAGGCACCATCTCGGCGTTTGCCTAGAGTAAAAATGAAACTATGGAAAGAAACAAACTGAGGTAGGTATCGAACCCGCCTCTTCACAGGTCTGCCTCAGGAATTCAGTGATATAAATAAAAAATATTTATTTGAACTTCAATCTCAAACAAATTGGAACTCGCTGACTGATCAAGACCAAAAACCACAATAATATTTTTGTTTTAAGTGAGGGAATATGTACATTATTTATTCCAAAACTGTAATATATGTCTGTTAAAAAATCTTCTACTGGATATTCAATAACTGGTAGAATTTGGCAAGATATTCAAATGCCAGTTATAGAACAAAGCTTTCAACATCAATATTCAAACCCCGTTTCAGTTCTTTTGCCGGCCATGAGGCCCAGTGTTCGATTCCTGGCTCCGTCAGGGATTTTAGAAACTGACAGGAGGGCTGGAACGAATGCACTCAGCCTCGTGAGGTCAATTGAGTAGCTGTCAGTCAGTGAGGCAGCTCTCTGGTTGAATTGTTACACTATAAGCGCACCAAATCATCGTTACTTTCTCAGTAGCAGTGCTTATACCATTCCGTGTAACTTAACAGATATACAGTACCAGATTATTTCAGATTATTATTCTTACATAATCTGAAAACTTCTCAAGAGATTACTGCTTTTATGAAAGCTACTCAAATAATAATAATGATAATAATTATAATAATAATAATAATAATAATAATGGCTCACCAAGGCGGTTCGGGTTTGATTCCCGGTCAATGCATGTGAGATTTTCGAAGTGAAATGTCATGTCCTGTGGTTCGGATTCCACGTAAAAAGGAGGTCCCGTGGCTCATAATCACAAGATTCACGGTCACGTAAAACTACAATCTTTCTTTTTAATAATAATAATAATAATAATATCGTATGACCTCGGGTACCGGGTACAAGCTTTGTTATTTGACACCCAGACTTGCATGCTGAATTTCGTTGTTCCTTGAAGCACTATGGAAGTCAAGGAGGTTAGATATCTAAGCTCCTTGAACACTATAGCGCTTTCTAGTAAAGAAATGAGGAACTTTGTGTTGGCGGAAACTCCCGAGATCAATTTTGCCATTATGAACACGGCCTACTGAATTCAAATGGGTTCTTTGACATGCCAACATCGTATGACATGGTGTCGTAATTTTTGCCGCCTTTCAAAAATCACTTACCACGGCCAGGAGCGAACCTGCAAGCTTGGGGTTAGTAGACCGACACGTTAACCACTCACCCACCGTGGCAAGCTCAAATGCAAATAATTCAGAGTTTTAGTTCGTACAGATTTTAACATTAGAAAGTGGTTGTCTGAGCAGCTTGTTGACATTCTACAATTTCAGATAAGTATCCACATCAGATCTTTCATCACATTTATAGCAGACAAACACTATTTCGTATGTTGTAGTTACAGCTTTTTACCATCACAGCACAGCACAGTACTTGCAGGTCATTTCTACAGTACAGTAATTTAGGGCTTATTGCTTTAAGTGTATCACAGGAATACTTTGATAGATTAGTTGGGGGAGGAAGACTGTTTTGTCAACGAGATCGTCATTTCTAAGTTTTGGAACATTAAAATTAATAGTTTTTTTTTGGTACTTAATGCCTTAATATTTACCAGTAATAATTACCACACTTACTCGGTTTTCTGGCGGGTATTTTAATATTTCGTTTTTGGAGGGCAGGAACTGACTGTGGGTGTAGTGGTAGTGTTTTGCAGTCATTTGTCTTGTATATTTGGATCTGATGATGCTCGCTTGACGAGCAACACATGCCATCCCTTAATTTTCTCCTTTAATAGTCCATAACAATCACGTGTAATTTATTTCAGGTTATTTTCTTACATTTTTCAGTAATTGGAATTATTTTGTGTTGACTGACTCAAAGTTACAATATCAATTATCACAGACGATGCAAAATTCCCCCCTACTATTTGGGATGTTTAGGACATAAAGAAACTAGAAATATGCAGGAAAATATGCCCTAAGCATACTGAAATATGATCCAAAAAAGGTGCAATATGACCTCATATATTTACATGCTTTCTAAAAAACAAGACAGTGTTAATAATGCAGTGAAATGTTTTTTAAATTATTAATTCTACATTCAAACCTAAAAAATTGTTAAAATCTACGCTGTTTTCATGAATAGGCCTACGATAATATTTTTTTCCTCAATTTTTTTATCGCAGAATGTTTCAAGTGACTCGCGGAAAGCTGTATATTCTTCACCTTTTAGATACTGCGACAAAAATCACATTTCCTGTAAAAGAGAAAGGAAATGCCCTAAAGTTAAAATACTACGAAGTTTAGTTACCGTTAGATATTTTCTGATAGTCTGCAGCAATTGGCAAGTTTTCAAATTTTTAGCGCTGCTAACGCACCAGGCAGCGGCCAGCGGATACCATATTTTAAGTCCAGAACCCGTCAAATATGACCTTAAAAATTAATATTGATGAAATATTACAATAAGTAGCAAAATTACCCAAATTTGCATTTGTATGCTCAATAAAATCCACCTAAAAAGAATCAGGAACATTGATCTCCTGTGAACATTATGGTATTTGAAGCTATTTTCAGTGTTGCCTTAGTAAACGAATGTTTGATGATTTTTCAGTCGGTCAACACGATTGTACCCAAATGAGATGGGTTATTCCCTAATCCTGAAAAATATATACATGAGATTAATTAATACACTTGGATGACCAGTTTCGATCATCATCCGATCCATTCATAATCTAATCTATGTTGTCCATCCATGATTACACACAATTGCCTTTGTCGTAAGACCAGATATCCACCTCTCCAATACACCTGGACGCTATCTCCAAGCAGTTACAGCCCTACTGTACCGGTACAGACTCCATATACTTCATATACCATTCATCCGATTGCGATGAAATTTGGGTGAGTTGTTGTGTGTACTCCAGGGAAGGTTTCTAGCTACAAATTATTTATGTAACACAAAAGGGTGAGGAACTTAACATGAAGCCTTAAATCCCACAGTAACCCAATTGCACAATCTGTATACTTATGACAACTCAATGCAAGGTGTGAGAAAGGCTTGCTGATTCATCGCGAGGTGACATGTCCTGACACGGATGTCTCAGCACAGCCTAATTAATGCATAAGGACCGGGGTACCAGACAGAAAAACAAAGAATATTGTTTATTCAACGGCACTTGCAGGATCGAATCCTGGCGCAGCCAATTGGCCTTTGATGGTACGCAAATGTGAGGGGGCGTGTCAGTAGATTTACGTGCACGTTAAAGATCCCCTTCGGGCCGAAATTCCGCCACCCTGGCGGTCTCGAAAAGCCGCAGTTGTAAGGGATGCAAAACCAATAACATTATTATCTTCCTTTCTTTCTGTCTTTTGATTGGCATTGCAACGCTTGCCGGGTATAGCTAGTCAGTATATAAGTATTACAGTAGTCGTTGATTATACAAGGGCTGTTTTTTTCGAGTTACGATGGACTGTATAAAAATAACAGATTGACATACCGAACTGATTTTACTACTAAATGTTTGCTTATTTTATTTTTATGTCTCAACATAATCGCCAAAATTATCGACACATTTGTCGTATCGTTACACAAGCTTTTCAATGCCCTAGGCAAAAAATTCTGCCGCCACTGAGGTGGTTACGTCTGGACAGTCTCCTGAAGTGTTTCCTTTTTGGCGAGAGGTTGTCGCCCAACCATACCTTCAATTCTCGAAAAAGGTGAAAATCATTCAGTGGTGGTTTGAACTAAACGACAGATGGTCCAAAACTTCACACTTGAATTCTTTGAAAAAGTCTATCGTAACGTTGGCACAGTGCGGTGAATGATTTCACGATGATATTCCCCTAGAGTTTTAATTTTGAACTCATTCCATACTTTCTTGCATGTTCATAGTCTACATTACTGACATCTTCCTGACTTAATTTGTTGAAGAATGCCTCTTTTGGAGGTAAACATTTTTCACTTAACTTTTCCTATGAGTCAATGTAATCATAAGGAAGTACACCTTCACGAGTTATGAGCGTTGCGTTCTCCTTTCCAAAGTACTTGCCTGTTTCAGGGTATGATGATCAGTTTGTAACTAAGTGTTCTAAACTATTCGGCATCAACCGAAACGTATCCACAAATCGAAGCCAACATTTCCCACATATTTGGGAAAGGAGATGTAATTTTCTTCAGAGTTACGGTAGCTATAACGTCCACTCTCTCAGTAGTACACCCTAACTGCTTTACAATGACATTTGCATCATATCCATTCATATTATTTAGAAATACTGGAACGGGGTTATTACAGTTATTATGAGCGCTTCCACGGTATTCACCTGTATGTAATATGACAGTGACTCTTACTTTTGAGTCCTCGTCAGTAAATCGTTTATGACACAACTGATTTCAGAAGATTGGAACCCTGCTTCTTGATCTTGAGTAAAACCTTTGGAACATTTAAGCTGTAAAGGTGATCGATTTCATTCGCTATTGATATTAAACAGTCCATAAACCTTTCTGCGGCGTTAGGACCACGATAAATAAGAGGTTTGCTCGGAAGGTTTGTCTTAATGTGTTCTACAGCCGTTGAAGGTTTAACATACTGTACTCCAAAGCTCCTAGGAACATGACTCTGTTATGGGACTGTAAACTTACCTCAGGATTGGTAGACATGTTTGATATGGTAAGAGTATACTTTCGAAATACTTTCAAAATCTGTACAGATAACGTAAGGTATTCTAAGCATATTTTCCACATAAAAAAAGAGAATTGGGTTTTTAATAGGCATTTCAACCCTTTCAATGTCATGCAGGAGACACAAAGCTCTATGTTCGTTTAATTTATATAGGCCTATCCCTCGTTGTCCATATTGATTATCAAAG
This sequence comes from Meconema thalassinum, assembly GCA_946902985.2. Classification (NCBI taxonomy): domain Eukaryota; kingdom Metazoa; phylum Arthropoda; class Insecta; order Orthoptera; family Tettigoniidae; genus Meconema; species Meconema thalassinum. The sequence continues at coordinate 136,295,823 of OX336389.2, forward strand.
TGAGTAAAACACCCTTTACACGTATATATCTTATGTTCGCGGTTGGTGATCTGATGTCCTGCTAGTTTATCAAAATCTTTGATAAGGACATAGCGGTTCTCTCCAGATGGAGAACTTAGCAAAAGAATGTCGCGGTGGTCTTGTAGCTCTTGCTTGATCCACTACCATTACAGGAAACAGTTTGTTGTCTTCTTCCACTCCGAATTTATTGATGGATATGACGTTTGCTTTCTCAAATTTGGTAATGTCAGCTAGCGATGTAGGGAACGAAATGACTGAGAATTCATACTTGTGTTTTAGGTCCTTGTATTTACAGTACTAACGCGTTGAGCATTCTTTTCAACAAGTTTTTCTAAAATGGCATACATAAAACACCTCTCGTCGTTGAAGTTCTTACGAGGGAAGTACCCCAGCTCGAACGGCGAAAACCGACTGAAAGTGGGTTTAAAATATACAATTGTACCTATGTCTTTTTTTTTGTCGTGTGACCCCCTGAGAGGCCGAGTGCAGGTCTTTCTAGTCGACGCCCTTAGGCGACCTGCACGGCGGGATGAGAGATGGAATGGATGAAGATGAAAGAATGAAACTGGGCAAGGATGTGGAAGGAAGTGGCCGTGGCCTGTCAGAAGGTATCGTCGCAGCATTTGCCTGGTGTTGAAAATGGGAAACCACGGAAAACCATTTCAAGGACGGCCGACGGTGGGGCTCGAACCCACGCGTCTACCGAGTCAGCAGATGGCTTGGCCCCATGGCCTAACGCTGCGCTTTAGCCAGCGTAGCCACTACTGTTGGTGTACCTATGTCAATAGCTATCAATATCATCTGTAAAAGTATGTTTTTGGTCGCCAGCGCCATCTGAGTATGTGATAATGTGATCACCGTGGCATTTGAGTTTGGACTATTGCAATGCGGGAACATTGTAAATAATGGAGTATGTCTACATGTTGCCCTTGTTAAGGGTGCGTACTGTTCCATTCCGCTGTGTTTTAATCACTTCATTGAAACTCCACATTTACACTTCGACGTCGAGTGAAGGACAACACAGTATCTTCTGTTGTGGGAAAGATGACTATGTCAACACGGTACTGCATGTGTTAAGATTTCTTGTTGCAAGCAGGTGTTCAACCTTTTGCCAGATGATACTGCACCGCATCTGATTCTTGTTAATATAATGGTCCGAATTGCCTGTTGCACGGTAGTTTCTGCTGGGAATTGTGTTCCTGCAATCTGTTTGTAATGTTACCACATATATGCCCAAGGTCTAACCAATTGCTAGGAATGGATTTTCCCTAATATAATGGACCGATTTGCCTGTTGCACGGTAGTTTCTGCTGCGAATTGTGTTTCTGCAATCTTTGGACGCCGTAACTTCCAAACATTGATTACACACTAATGCGGGGTTTTACAAATAAATGCCCGTGATGGGTAGTAGAACAGACATATCTTCGTATGTTAAGCGCACTGCCAGTCCGTTTTAGCCGTTCGAGCTGGGCTATTTTTTCTTTCAGAACTACTGATAATGGAATATATGTGCTACCACGTAAGGGATTATGCTTACTTATTTTCAATCGCACCCATTCAACAGCTTGCAAAGCCCAATTACTGCCTTTTAGCTCGGATTCCTCCATTTCCGTAGTTAACTTTTTAAATTGCGTTTCCAAAGAACTACTTTTGTCTGCTTCAAAAGTACAAAGGAGAGGAATTAAAATCAATTTTATTGGAAAGGGCTAATTGTTTTACCTTTTCACTTTAGCTATGAATGAGAGTAATCATGTCCTGTATACTGCGGGGTTTCTTAATTATGTTTCTCAGTTTTGTAATAACCAAAGTGTGGCAGCTCTTAAGAGTTTAATCGGCACATTTAAGTTAGAAGAATTGTCTGAAGAAGTGTGCGACGTTGTCAAGGAAATGCATCTGGGCCAAAATTAATAAGTATGACCTTTGATGGAGTTCGAAATATGGTAGGAGCAAATGCGGGCACCTTGCTAAAATGAAACTTGGTTTTTACGGCCAAGTGTTTCAGCCTTAATTATGGAATGTGACTATGTGTTTCTTGTAATCTTTTTCATTTTTTTATCCCTGTGTCCAAAACAGGCAAAACTAACTGCCAACATAGTACACACCTTTTAATCCCAATGTCTCATAAATTAGCACATACACTGCAGATAATTTCGTTGTGTACCGATCTCTACTAAGAATTGCAACACACTTATATATTTTTCTTTGTTCCAGGTAAGTTTGGTGATAGATGCTTGGTGACTGGACGCTGAGAGAGTGAGTCGAGAATCTGTATTCGCCTTTAGGAACTGCCATTTGTACGAGGTGAAATAATGGTTTCTGATAACCTTTGTTATTGTGGTGTATCTGTGATTAGTTGGGTGTTAGAATTTGGGACGATACCTAGGAATTGTTATCAGAAGATTAGGAATGTTTCTAGGGTCTTTCGCGGAAACAATAATACATTTAATCAATTTCTTTGTTAATTTACAAATTTAAAATATGAACTTTGCAAACTGAAAATTCCAGTAATAGCTGAGTAATAGGTAGAGCATGAATTAGTATACGAGTATACAGACTAAGTAACTTAACTTTGTCTCCTTGAATATCGCCAAAGCGAGTACCGTTACTCCTACGTACTTGTAGCGCGAAATGGAAATACTGTAGTGAAATGGGGATTACAAATTTAAGGGAAAATGGAATCGGATTTTAGAGGAAAATAATAATTTCTTTATTCCCTCCATTTGTTCGCTGAAGCCTCCTTCTTAAAATGATGTATTTCACATTGGCCTCGCAGGATTATATAACCATGTTAAATCTTCACATTGCCGAGATGGTGTGAGCTACGGAACAGGTATGTTTGAAACTTAACACTCAATTTTCCGTATGGGGGGGGGGGGGGGGGGTTGAATACAGCTAAGGATATATAAGGATGGTAGCTTTTAGTTTTACGTGACCGTTAATCATCCGATCATGAACGACGGGACCTCCTTTTTACGTGGAATACGAATCACCGGACAGGTCATTTCACTTCGAAAATCTCACATGCATTGACTGGGAATCGAACCTGGTCCACCTTGGTGAGAGGCCAACAACTTGGCCGCTGCGCCACCACGCCTGGGAATCGAACCCGGTTCACCTTGGTGAGAGGTCAACAGCTTGACCGCTGCGCCATCACGCCGCCCACTAAGGAGATATAGGCCTAATTACGAATTTACTTCTCCTGAGTAACTATTTTTGCCGAATGCAGAAATGTGCATTTCCTGCACACTCGACGTGTGCCCCTGATGTTCTGTCTCCGTATTTACCATATCCCAGTCTCAACTGAACGATCATCTTGAAACGGTTTGACTGTCCCTACTTTTGGGTGACAAATGTAACTGTTTACCTTTGCTCCACGTTGAGCGTTAAATGTAATGCATCTACTGGCCCTGCCTTGCACTTTGAAATATTTACTCTGCCTAAGATATGTTGTTTTAATGGGTGCCAAGACCTCAACGCAATGTTGAAATCTAAATTTGTATTTAACAATACCTAGCTCTGGTAGAACACCTTCAAGAATCTATTCACTCAGATCGTTGTATGATTTGATCATTAACCCAACAAACAATTGTAACAGGAGAAGGAATTGGTCTATATCTAATGCTACCTACTAAAAATAAAGATTGCATGGTTAAAAGAAATGAATTTATTATATAGAACAAGTATTGCAAAATTAATAATAATAATAAGTTTAAAATTCAAATTGGAGCGTCTGTCTGTTAGGTAGTCAGCCCGAAGGCTGGTTGGATCCTCAAAAAGTACCGCCGTTACGTTATGTGAGTAGATACCCACAAAAACCCAAGGCAGCACTATTTAGAGGCGTTCTAGGCAAGAAGAGGAGTGAGGTAGTTTGCCATTGCTTTCCTCACTGAGTCAGAACAGTAGTCCCAACCCTATGAGTTGAACCTTTCACAGCATTCACAGGCACTGACTGTGCCCCGAATGCCATTACTAAGCCCCACCCATACCTCAGTAGCTTCCATATAATCACAGCCATGAGTGAGACTGAGACATCGGTGAAAAGCCACCTTTTACTCTAGCCTGTGCCAACTGACAAATGCAAAAGTACTGTATTCGTCAAGAGATGGCGAACAGGCGTTGCGATTTGAATATAACCGCTAGAAAATTACGTGAGAACGGAGTCGGATAAATTACTGATTTTACTCTTATTCCCAAGCTATGAAGTTACTGAAAGATTGAATATAAATCAAAGAGAAACGAGAGATTGCGTAGTTCTGTGTCATTCGCGCTTACCACTGGAAATTGCCGAAGCATTTCCCTCGTACTGGATGATGAAGAGAGCTTCCCACTGTCTCCTGGACGTCGTCATCTTCTTCGTTATTTGATGATATACTGGTAGATATGATGACTTTATGGTCCGAATATCGGAGCCAAACTCTCGTACAACCACACTGGTTAAGTTTTACAAAGATAGTCCCCTACTCCACGGTGCGCCAAACGATATATGTACTCGTCGGCTCCCCACTCCCGTGCCGACTTCCACCTTACGTGGTCTCCACTGATTGGCTGAGCACCCCGCTATACTCCCCTCCTTAGGCTCAATACACACGGTGCGCGGATGATGTCGATTGCCGTTCTAGACTATTTCGCCTTTTCTTGACGCTGCAACCCAGGCTTGCGACATGCTTCTTGACAAGAATAAGCCTGTATCCGAATTCCCAGTGAGTCATCTCTCTCATAATACCCTAACTGACAAAACTCCGTAAAATTCCGTAATCATATAATTTTCTATGATAATGTTCTTCGTAATAATTTGCTTGATAGTGTTTTCTATGACATAGAAAACCTATCTGTATGCTTATAATTCTATAAAATGCTCCAAAAATACCATAATAATAATAAATTAACATGAAAACTTCTCTTGGCTGAACAATTTGCCGCGTAAATAAATATAGAATGGCTTCCTACTGACTTATGTCAGTGGCATAAAAATCCCCTCGAAAAACACGTTACATATTCGCCTCGGATCATCGGATGATTTACCGTGACGACGGTCCATTATCCGATTATCCCAGACACGTTAATAATCCCCATCCAAAATACATATTACATAAATGAAATCACCCTAAATTACATATACACACATCAAAAAAAGTTTTGCATCACCTCGGTTCCCAGATCTCCGGCATATAGACGTTGACTGTGTATATTGTATCCAAGATACAGTCCCTTTGACTGTTCATAGATGTCACTAAAACTGCTCAAAGATGTAAACAACCATGCATGAGCAGGGCCTATTAGACGGAGGGGGTACGACAGCCGATCAGTTCCAGTCATTCCACCAGGACGAAGGTACGCTGCTCATGTTGTCTGTAGTTCTACCATGCCTAGAAGGTCAATACCGCAGTTCGATCGCGTCCGCATTGTTACTTTGTGTCAAGAAGGGCTCTCAACAAGGGAAGTTTCCAGGCGTCTCAGAGTGAACCAAAGCGATGTTGTTCGGACATGGAGGAGGTACAGAGATACAGGAACTGTCGATGACAGGCCTCGCTCAGGCCGCCCAAGGGCTACTACTGTAGTGGATGACCGCTACTTACGGATTGCCGCTCGGAGGAACCCTGACAGCAATGCCACCATGTTGAATAATGCGTTTCGTTCAGCCACAGGACGTCGTGTTTCAACTCAAACTGTGCGCAATAGGCTGCATGATGCGCAACTTCACTCCCGACGTCCATGGCGAGGTCCAGCTTTGCAACCCCGACACCATGCAGCGCGGTACAGATGGGCCCAACAACATGCTGAATGGACCCCACGGAATTGGCATCACGTTCTCTTCACCGATGAGTGTCGCATATGCCTTCAACCAGACAATCGTCGGAGACGTGTTTGGAGGCACCCTGGTCAGGCTGAACGTCTTAGACACACTGTCCAGCGAGTGCAGCAAGGTGGTGGTTCCCTGATGTTTTGGGGTGGCATTATGTGGGGCCGACGTACGCCACTGGTGGTCATGGAAGGCTCCGAAACGGCTTTACGATACCTGAATGACATCCCCCGACCCATAGTGCAACCATATCGGCAGAATATTGGAGAGGCATTTGTCTTCATGGACGACAATTCTCGACCTCATCGTGCACATCTTGTGAATGCGTTCCTTCAAGATAACGACATCGCTCGACTACAGTGGCCAGCATGTTCGCCAGACATGAACCCTATCGAACATGCCTGGGATATGTTGAAAAGGGCTGTTTATGGACGTCTTGACACACCAACCACTCTGAGAGATTTACGCCGAATTGTCGTTGAGGAGTGGGACAATTTGGACCAACAGTGTCTTGATGAACTTGTGGATAGTATGCCACGACGAATACAGGCATGCATCAATGCAAGAGGACGTGCTACTGGGTATTAGAGGTAGTGGTGTGTACTGCAATCTGGACCACAAATGCTGAAAATCTAGCTGTATGATGGTACAACATGCAATGTGTGGGTCTCATGAGCAATAAAACAAGCTGAAATGTTGTTTGTGTTGATCTCTATTCCCTTTGTATTTAAAGGTTCCGGAACTCTTGGAACCGAGGTGATGCAAAACTTTTTTTGATGTGTGTATATACACTCATAACTTTTCTTTACGCACTTTGTGTCAAAGTTTGTTGTCACTATGGATTGCACTTTGCAACCAGTCCAATGTTTTTCATATAGAACAATGTTCCAAGGATATTTTCCGCCTCTCAAATTTCTCTATGTTGGAAAGATTGACATAAATACTGTGTGAGCACTATGTATATAAGATGTCACATCACACGCATCAAGGTGTTCTGATATATGTATATCTCCCTAGAACTTCCTAATTTCACTGGAGGTTCCTTCCTTATTGTGAAATTTAATCCACTTATCACTGAGCACACGATCACACTATTGTGGCAGCGCATCGTGACCATAATACTTAATCTCTCTTTATAACAGACGAAATTAATATTGACTTCTGAAAAAAAAAAACAGTAAATGCGCATTACATATAACACCAAATATTTCTGTGCCGTTGTTAAGTTCCCGTAGACCATATTCTACTTAATACTAGTTCTCAACACAGACCAGTTCTCCTCACACAAATAATACCCTTGTACAAATTACCTTAAATTACACACTTACAAATCTTACATGGCGAGGCCGTAAACAGAAATCACGTGTGCTGTTATGTATGAGTTTCATGAAGGACTGTCTCGCCTTCTGATGGCCCATCTTTTGCCTCGTGGACGCCTTAAGCAAAAATACCCTGTCCAAGCGCTCACCCATCTCTTGGAGACAAATGGGAATTCACCAGCGCTACCAAATTCTGGCCTTGGCGTATCGAGACATTATAGTGCTCAAGAGCATCCGACAATCCCGTCATATTTCCCTGTACCTTAAAAACTCTCAATTACTTACATACTACCCCCCTGTGTGACTTCTGATACGCCCGCCTGGAAGACCATATCTTCCACGCACCAAATACTACACTTACTCATTTGATAGGCTGGCTCGCCAGCTAAACACACTTACTTTATGACACATAATTTCGTAGACTATGTATATTATACGTCCCGTATAACCTGTTTCCCTTACTATCCTCCAGCACATATGCTGTTTTGCCAATACGTTTGGAAACTATAAATGTTTCTGCGTCTCCTGCTTCCAACCTTGCAAGTGGCTCCCTTAAATGAACGTCATCACGTTGCTCCACTAGCATATTTCTCAGTGTCTGTAACGATGCCCTGTTGCTACTGTCCACACATGTTAATCCTACTTTCCTCTGGTGTTACACCTCTACTCGACACTCTATGACCTAAAATTGTCACTTCTGACTGACAGAATGACGACTTAGACACCTTCAAAGTGAACCCTGCCTGATCTAACTTCTGAAAAACTATATCTAAATGACGTAGATGCTCCTCAAAACTGCGTGAACTAATTACCATATCATCAACGTAAATGGTTACAAACTCTCCTGTGTCATCCCCTAATGCGATGTTTAAAGCCCTAATTAAAGCTGCTGAACTGCTCTTTAACCCATAAGGTACCCTGCAAAACTGATAAAGGTTATATTTATGACTAAAAGCTGTAAATGGTCTATCTTCGTACATAAGTGGCACTTGCCAAAAACTGGAACTCAAATCTACACAAGTGAAATACTTCTTTCCCTCAAATGTTTGCATTAATTCCTCTATTGACATAGATTTCAGCTGATCTGAACTAATTCTACTGTTAACCAAACGAGCGTCTAAACAAATACGAACTGTGCCGTCGGCCTTGGGTACCGTGATTAAAGAATTAACATAAGGACTATTAGAGTGCTCAATAATCCCATCTTCAAGCATCTGGTTAATTTGTGCCTCAACTGCACTCTGATAAGCGAAAGGTACAGCATATCTATGTCCTGTGAATACTGACCTATCAATAACGTTCAATGAATGTGTAAAGCAATTGGCCATACCAATGCGATCCTCAAAAACTCTCCTATTACACAATAACACATCATAGAGCCGAACACATTGTTCCACCTCTATATTTCCCTGAAATGCAGCATCACGCAACGAGTCCTCTAGACTACCGTTCGTAATCACACTGCCCACAAAACATGGAGAACCCCGCTCTACGGCTGGCGATATCTCATTTTAAGTACAAATCACACCTACTACACTACTTCTCTGAATATTGTCATTGAATGCTACTTTTACTTCAGAATCTCCCCATTTAAATTTCAAACTCCCTACATCATAACATAAGTTACCAGACACTCTACTTAGCCACTCTGAACCCATGATAACACTGAGTACTAAATTTGGAATTACAAGGCAAATCTGCTTTTCTATATGATTATTAATTTTAATGTCTACTAAAACTTGCTTAGAAATTACTTTAGACCTCTTCCCAACTGCTGTGATAACAAAAGTGCTTTTAATTGGCATCTCCTCAAAATTTACTCCAGTTCCTTTCATTTTATCATAAAATGCACTACTTATGCAACTCTTCATACAACCACTGTCAATTAAAACATCTGTGTACGCCTCGGACACGTTAAATTTAACTATGGGGCTCTTACTAACCGCTTCCTGAATAATACCTTCATCATTTAGTTCATGTAATAATTCATTTCTTACATTTAGGTCATAGGGTTCCTGTATAATTGTATGGACAGGGCATGTTACAGACTGAGATTCTGACCTTACTTTGCAGCCTGGTTCGCGTTTAAAGAACCGCTACAGCTGGCTGTAGTACTACTAACTACTGCACTGGTCTGGTTGTTCTGGGCTGTGTTGTCATTGTTTGGCTGTATATTACTACCACTAGGCTGTCCTCTTCCTTGACCCCTATTCTGGTTGTAATTATTGTCATTATAGTTTCTCCCTTGATTTCCCCTGAAATCATTATTTCTCCCTTGATTTCCCCCGAAATCATTGTTTCTCCCTTGATTTCCCCTGAAATCATTGTTCCTCCCTTGATACTGATTACCATAGCCATTTCCTCTGTTCTGATTTAGCTGATTATTATTATTATTATTATTTCTATTTTGAGCGTTGGCCCCTTCGCCACCGTTCCCTTGAACTTCCTGATGCCTGGCTTCATTAGGCCTATTATTATTATTACCCTGGTTCCTATTGAAATTGTCCTCATAACCCCCTCTCCCTAGTGCATCAAATGTGCTTAACAAATTTTCTACTTGTGATATTGTCCTTACATTCTGGATACAAGCAGCCTCCTTGATCCTATAGGGAAAGTGCCTAAGTAGCAACCTCACAACATCACTTTCCTCCTTCAAGCCATTCAAATATTTACACACTAATACCTGCCCTAAAAAGTATTCGGTCATGGTGGAGCTTCCTTTAGGGTTATATTTACCACACACTACTCCCTCACGATGCTGCGACTGAATAACCTCATTCCAGAACTTTTCACAGAATTTCATTTTAAAATCATTGATATCAGTAAACTTGTCTCTGTAGACAGCAAACCAATTCCTCGTTTCCCCCACAAACACTTGTTCTAAAATTTCAACTACCTGGCACCACTCAATACTACCATTTTCCAACCTCTCTCCGAATTTATTTTCTATAGTATTCATGAACTCCATTGGGCACCCCTGTCGATTGCTGAACTTACCCAGTTCTACCTCCCTGTGTGTGCTATTCACAAAAACTGGCCTATTCTGACTATTTTCTTGCCTGATCCTAGCTTTTAATTTTAATTCTAATTCTGCGATTTTCTCCTCAGCCTTCCTCTCAATACTGTTTACTGTTAATTTAATGTTTCCTTCTGATTCTTCTACTTTATCATATAGCTTTGCTTGTTTCTCCTCAATCTAGCTAATGCTCTCTCTATTACTCTCTCTTAAATCATTTACTTCTGCAACTATTTGCGAGTGGACTTCCTCAATTCTACCCCCCAGCTGTTCCTTAACCTCTTTAGTTGCTACCTGAATTTTGTCAATTTCTCCCCCCAATTGTTTTTTGACCTGCTGTGTTTCCAGTTGCACTAGTTCTTTTAAATTTTCAGCCTGTGTACTGATTCTAATTTCTAACTCCTCCGGTACTTTTCCTAATTTTCTGTCTACATCTGCAATAATCTCTTTAGCCTTTTCTTCCATCACCCCCCTGATTTCTCCTCTAATCTGCTCAAATTTATTATCTAATTTTAGATTGTTCTCTTCAAATTTCTCATTTAATTTATTGCTCATTTGTTTACTGTTTTGTTCTAATTTAGCATTAAAAGTTTCAGTACTCTCTCTCTATTTTCCCTACTGTTTTGTTCTACTTTAGCGTTGTTTTGTTCCAGTTTAGCATTTAAAGCGTCTGTACTTTCTTTATTTTCCCTACTGTTTTGTTCTAGTTTAGCGTTGTTTTGTTCCAGTTTAGCATTTAAAGCGTCTGTACTTTCTTTTTTTTCCTACTGTTTTGTTCTAATTTTGCATTTAAGGCATCACTACTAACTTTGTTCTGAAACATGAACTCGAGAAGTAAAGTTTTTAATTCTGGTTGGCCGCCTACACTCCCTGTTTCAGTATCGGGATTTACCTCCGCTACCCCGGTACTACCATCACTCGACATACTGCTCGTATCATCACTCTCCAGTTGATGACCACTACGTAACCTCATCTGTGTTTCTTTCTCATCCCCCATAATGATATACACTGATAAAGACAAATAACCCCCCAAAATACAGGCACAGAAATATATACCCTTCTCCTTCCACAAATGTTATTAGGTTTTCAGCCCCAAGTTGGTAGCGACAAATGAAACGGTTTGACTGTCCCTACTTTTGGGTGACAAATGTAGCTGTTTACCTTTGCTCCACGTTGAGCGTTAAATGGAATGCTTCTACTGGCCCTGCCTTGCACTTTGAAATATTTACTCTGCCTAAGATATGTTGTTTTAATGGGCGCCAAGACCTCAACGCAATGTTGAAATCTAAATTTGTATTTAACAACTCCTAGCTCTGGTAGAACACCTTCAAGAATCTATTCACTCAGATCGTGGTATGATTTGATCATTAACCCAACAAACAATTGTATCAGGAGAAGGAATTGGTCTATATCTAATTCTACCTACTGAAAATAAAGATTGCATGGTTAAAAGAAATGAATTTATTATATAGAACAAGTATTGCAAAATTAATAATAATAATAAGTTTAAAATTCAAATTGGAGCGTTGCGATTTGAATATAACCGCTAGAAAATTACGTGAGAACGGAGTCGGATAAATTACTGATTTTACTCTTATTCCCAAGCTATGAAGTTACTGAAAGATTGAATATAAATCAAAGAGAAACGAGAGATTGCGTAGTTCTGTGTCATTCGCGCTTACCACTGGAAATTGCCGAAGCATTTCCCTCGTACTGGATGATGAAGAGAGCTTCCCACTGTCTCCTGGACGTCGTCATCTTCTTCGTTATTTGATGATATACTGGTAGATATGATGACTTTATGGTCCGAATATCGGAGTCAAACTCTCGTACAACCACACTGGTTAAGTTTTACAAAGATAGTCCCCTACTCCACGGCGCGCCAAACGATATATGCACTCGTCAGCTCCCCACTCCCGTGCCGACTTCTACCTTACGTGGTCTCCACTGATTGGCTGAGCACCCCGCTATACTCCCCTCTTTAGGCTCAATACACACGGCGTGCGGATGATGTCGATTGCCGTTCTAGACTATTTCGCCTTTTCTTGACGCTGCAACCCAGGCTTGCGACATGCTTCTTGACAAGAATAAGCCTGTATCCGAATTCCCAGTGAGTCATCTCTCTCATAATACCCTAACTGACGAAACTCCGTAAAATTCCGTAATCATATAATTTTCTATGATAATGTTCTTCGTAATAATTTGCTTGATAGTGTTTTCTATGACATAGAAAACCTATCTGTATGCTTATAATTCTATAAAATGCTCCAAAAAATACCTTAATAATAATAATAATAATAATAATAATAAATTAATAATAATAATAAATTAACATGAAAACTTCTCTTGGCTGAAAAATTTGCCGCGTAAATAACTATAGAATGGCTTCCTACTGACTTATGTCAGTGGCATAAAAATCCCCTCGAAAAACACGTTACAATCTGTGCCGTAACTAAACCAGTCATCTATACTCTAAATGCATGGAGTCTCGTCACTCTTTTTTTTTCTTTACTTTCGTTGCTATATGGAATCTATAAAACATGAATTGGCGGATATTGAAAGGGTTCCGCCTCGTTGCGTAGTGGCTAGCATTCTTGCCTGTCAGAGCGGAGTCTCAGGTTCGTTTCCCGGCTCTGCCAAGAAATTTAATTGTGGTCTGAGGGCTGGAACGGGGTACACTCAGCCTCTTGAGGTTAAACCGAGGAGAGGTGGGTTTGATTTCTAATCCAAGCCAACTTGGCAGTGGTTTCACACTTGTACTAACTTACAGGCAAATGCCGGTATGGTTCCTAACTTAAGGTCATGGCCGCTTCGAACCCAAATCCTACCCATTTACAAATACTATTAGCCTACAAATTCACACGCTAGTTCAGACATCAAAGTGGTATAGGTTATCAGACAAATTATACACATACCCAAGTACACGGGGCTTCATGACCACGATGTTCAATTATTAAATCATTCATTCATTTTCTTTATTTGCAAATGGGTGTAATATTCAGGTGGTAAATTGTACAATTACAGAAAATTACCAACAAAGAAAAGCCCCTAAAGAATCAAAACCAACAATAACAACGATATTGAAGGGGACGTGTGATAGTGTACTCATGCTTGTTAGTTAGGCTAGATCAAAGCTTTCCAAACTTTCCCTAATGGCGACACCCTAAGTTATTGGCACACACAATTTTACATGACACTCATTAATTATTTTAATTATAAACATGAACTGTTTTAACAAAGGAGATTCATTTTAAAGAAATTTTAATTTTACATAGTATATACTGTACTCTATATAATTTTCCAAGTACTTTATAATAGACTATATTAAACACCTTTCTCATAGATACAATACTTGCACCTTGATGTTCCAATTCAATGACTGCTGTGGGCTGGGCGATCATGACAAATCTGCTTATATCAGGTTGGATGCAGGACAAATTCACACGCAGTTTACAATTTTCTCACAGGTTTTTGATTCTTTTTCTATCCTGAATTTATAAGTACGACGAATCTCACTACACCTTTGATGGTAACCCGCGACACTCCGGGGTGTCGCGATACCCTGTTTGGGAAGCACTGGGCTAGATACCTTAAAGGCCAACGCGATTCGAAGCACAAGATTGGTTTCAGTATGTCAGTACGTTACACCAGCAGGGCCATCCAGTCATTGCGCTCCGAGAGCGCGGTCGCGCTCGGGGAGCACTGGGCAGTCAGACTAGCGCTCTCTCCCCCACCACCACTACACTGTGGCAGCGAGGAGACCTTGAGACACACGGATTATGTTCGGACCGCAATTACTAGATACGTACGCACAGTTGTGCAGGCGACGGCTTTTGTGGCATTGTTGACATCATATTGATAGGGCTGTTTTACCATAATAGGATATATACTGCCATAATATATATAATTATATATATGTGTGTATACAAATCGATGCATGGAATGTGCAGGAAACGAACGCAAGTGTTAAGTAAAGAATATTGTGATTTATTTCAAAATGAAACGAGAACATATTAGAGAGGAAAATTCAACAACCTTTTACCAATATGAACTGATAGTACAGGCCTTGAGTGACTTTTTCTCCGTCGTTTTTACGAATTTCTAGTTTTGGAGGAAACAGTCTTCTCCAAATTGGGTACAATATTTCTGGACACAGCTATTCGTAAACAATTGCGCAAGTTTCTATCACTCATCGTTGCACATTGATTACTTTTGGTAAGCTTAGAACTGAAAAGAAACGCTCACAAATGTACGTTGAGCCGAACATTTACAGAACTTTACTTGCATGTCTATACAAAAGGGGATATTCTTCTTGCGGAAAGCCACTGTAAAATTCTTCTAAACTTCGTGACATTAGAAAGCGGTCTTTAAGACGAACATTGCATTGCAGTTCAATCAGCTCTAATTGAAATAGCTGTGGAACACTGTCTGCACTAATAGAAAATGGTCGAACAAATACATCTAATACCACTTGGAGTTCTGATAATTCTGAAAATCGCTTGTCAAACTCTTCTTGTAATTGGCGAATTACCTGCAAGTACTCATCAAAGTCGACACCTTCTTTCACTGTTTCAAGCGATGGAAAATGTCCTGTGTTCCTTGCATGCAACTGGTTTTCCCACAAAATCAATTTTCTTGTGAACGCTTCAATTTTTTCCACCAAATCGCAGATGTTGTGCGTTTCGCCCTGAAGCGAAGTGTTCAAATTATTCAGATGGGCAGTAATGTCACATAAAAATGCCAAGTCCGCCACCCACTTAGGGTCACGCAAAAGAACTTCGGGCCGCCCTTTCATGTCACAGAATGTATGCAAGCAAAACACACGATTCAGCACCTTCGCCTTGCTCAGCCATCTTACTTCTGCATGGTACGGGATATCCGGATACTCCGCTTCGATGTCATCCAAGAACTCTCTGAATTGACGGTGCGTGAGTCCACGGGAGCGAAGATAATTTACCATTCGCACAACTGTTCCCATTACATCGTTAAGCTTGGCGACTTTTGCACAGATTGCTTCCTGGTGTATGAAGCAATGGATCGCCGCCATTAGGGTACTACCGTTCTCAGCCATTTTTAACTTTGCATAGCTGAAGAACCCGTGCAGACACCCCGTCGTTATACTCGTCAACCACTCCCATTTTAATCCCATTGATTCAAAAACACCCTCCACAGCTTGGAAAATATCGAAACCGGTAGTGGTGTCTTTGGGAGCTACCAAGTCGAGGAAATCCTCGGTGACCCGAAGATCGTCATCCACCCCTTGAATAAAAATAACGAGCTGTGCCGTGTCCGCATGTCGGTTGATTCGTCGAGGGCGATGGAAAATGATACAAATTTTGCTGCCTTCTCCATTAATTGCTGTTCCATATTAACGGACATATCGTCTATTCTGCGAGCCACAGTTTGAGGAGAAAGAGAGATGTTTTCAAATTTCTCAACTATCTCCGTAGGACAAATACATGCCGCCACGTCCATTAGGCACTCCTTGATGAAAATCCCTTCCGCGAAGGGTTTCCCAGCTTTGGCAATTCGCATCGAACATTTGTAGCTTGCTCGTAAAATGGGTCCACCAACCTCACTCTCCTCTATCTCCTGTCAGACAAAAATACGGCAAGTCACAATTTTAGTGTTCTTCAGATAATTAAATCAATTGTTCATTCCCATTTGTAAACAAGCATTTTAAAATTAAGGCAATAATAGACTACTTACAGGAAAGTGCTGCTTGAAATTTTCTTTCAATTCTTCCAACTTCGATTGCCGACTGGCGTCTGTCAAGTCACCGTAATCATCCCTGTGGTTGGCACTGTAGTGCCGTTCCAAATTGTGTTTTTTTTTTAACACATTAAATCTCGGTGGCACACTAAACATTTGACATGCCCTATATAAGCTGTACAGAAAAATGAATTTTCCCATTCTGCTTTAAAAGCTGCTGCTTCACCACTCCTTTTTTTTTTTTTTTTTGTATGATGTTCAGTCATGACCACTGCGAAACTGATTTACTTATACGCTGTTAACAAAGCGTATTGGACTAGACTAGCGACTGATGGGTCAGGTGCCCACTTCCGCGCGGCGGGCAGACCACGTGCTCAGCTAGCCAAGCTCCTCCCACCATTACTGAAACAACCCACGAGCTCGGTGCACTGGCTTAGAGCGCGGCCGGAGTGCTGGCGCTCGGGGAGCGCTGTTTGGATGGCCCTAGACCAGCACAATACATAACAGAAGCACAAATAAGAAGTAAAGTACAGACCCCGGCGTCTTGGTGTGCACTTCTCAATGAGAGCTCAGTGGTAGGAGAGGGGCGTGGAGCGGTGTGGGTGCGTCCCCTTCAATGTCTGTGAAAATTGACGCTCGACAATAGCCTGTTCCCTGGGACATTACTAGTCTAAGCCAGTGCCGCTTAGCGTGGAAAATGCTTGACGCTAGTAGGGCAGTGGGATGGTCAAGTGCAGAGCTAACTGCCGGTAACTGTACATGAAGAAGCGACGGCAGTGAACCGAATTTTTCAAGAAAATTTGATGCACTAGTGTAATTAATTTTTAAAATATATTTATAAATAGTTACCACATCAACACATATTAGCCTATACCAACAGTAGTTACGAAGTCTCAATATGGCGCCGTTATGAATAGAAAACTTGCTATGCTTAGGCATTGCGCCCTATTAACAAACAAAGAATAGTTCCCATCTCGACCGCCGGCAATCAATTCGTGAAAGATTAGTAGAATAACTAATAATATGTTATTGGTTTTACGTCCTTTTTAACTACTGCGGCTTTTAGTGACGCGTTAGAATAACTATTTTTATACTTAAAATAGCAACCCGCCCCGACTTCGGCCGGTATCTTTCACGGTTTGATGCTGGCTGAAGTTGGGGTGATGGGCTCGCTCGCTAGCTCGTTAACTCGCTCGGAAGCTAGTAATTTAAATTTCCACTGAATGGAAATTGATGGAAGAAATGTAAACGTAAAACCACTTATAGTGGTTGATTTATTAAAGTTAGAGATGTGCTGTCACGGACTTTTTTGTAGAATGTTTCATGCTGAACAATTCTTACACTCATTGTATATAGATATTTTTAACGGTTTACCCAGCGTAAGTTTAAAAGGCGCATGGACGGCAGGTTTTTCTTTGACTCGATTCACTGAAATCGTTACTGCTCGGCTTCCTTTGGTCACAAATGAATGTTTTTCTACAGAAAACTTCCTCGAAAAATCGTTTACAAAATGGTGAAAACCGCATCAATTTCCATCCTGTGGTTCTGGAGATACCCGTTACATCCAAGAATCAGGGACTTTTGTTTTGTCGAGATTGTGCTCTAATCCTTCACTGATATTCATGGAATTTTCACTTGTTAACTCGCAAAGCTGTGCCATTTAGTTTTATGTCTGTATTAAATACTGTACAAAAAATGAGTCTGTCAAAGAAGAGTACACTAGCCTAGGATAATATGAACGTGTCGATATAGATTGTGTTTGCTATTCGGAGGGAAGCAGTTTTAACTGTTGACTTGCTACATTGTAAATAAAGCAATTTTGTTACAGAATTGTGTGTTATTCTTTTCACTTGCATGTCCTACTTATTGATCTAATTGAATCGATCTAAAGCACATATCAGTCTTTGTTACTCAGTATTATATGAAGATAGTAAAATATAAAAGAGGTAGGGAAGATATAATAGTTCATATTAAGATAAGAGGAAGATGAGAGGTATTAGAACAGGACACGACAGGACAAAGGCGAAATGTGACTAGACAAGATAATGGAGATTTTTAGCTCAATGAACCCAATA
Source organism: Meconema thalassinum (assembly GCA_946902985.2). Lineage (NCBI taxonomy): Eukaryota > Metazoa > Arthropoda > Insecta > Orthoptera > Tettigoniidae > Meconema > Meconema thalassinum. The sequence continues at coordinate 136,313,766 of OX336389.2, forward strand.
TCTAGGTTATTGACCCCAGTGATGAGGATGATTGTGACAACGACTATTACAGGGTTGATACGCGACAGGGAATACCGGGAAAAGTCAGGGATTTTTGTTGCGGTCAGGGAAAACCTGGAAAACCGGAAAAGTCAGGGAATTTTGTAGAAAAAAGAAAGAAGAAGAAAAGAAAGAAAAAAAAAAGAATTAAGGTTTGACAATAATTTTTGGTTGTTATACCAGGGTGTCTACCGGTAACGAAAAGTAACGAAAAAGTAGCTAATTTTACAAACTGGTAACGAAAGTAACGAAAATTAGCTATTTTTTATGTCTGGATAGTTGGAGGTAACGAAAATTCGCTGCAACACTCTCCACTATCATTTCATTTCATTTCATCTGTCATTCATTTAATCATTGCCCCAGAGGAGTGCGTCAGGCCTCGGCAGCCGGCACAGTTCATATCCTCGCCGCTAGATGGGGGCTTTATTCATTCCATTACTGACCCGGTCGGAGACTGGAAGCAGGCTGTGGATTTTTTCAAACCCGCGCCGCTAGGCTCACAGATTGTGATGAAGCGAGTTTCACGCAAGCGGCGCCGATTGCGTAGGCTTCCCCGTGCACGACCTTAAGGAAATGGATACTGAGGATGCCTTCAGTGGTACTGTCTACATCGGTTCAACGTATATTTTCGGCATCAAGAAGATAGTTTAATTTAGTGTGAAATGTGTTTCTGTATTATTCGAAAACCTAACTTTTTGCGAGACGTTTATTCGTGATAACATCCGAAACTCAACAGAAACCTCCCATTTCTGATATTGACCTATAAATTTGGATATCTCAAATTGAAGTCCAGAAATAATGCGATATAATTTATTGTCGCGATCTTGCGAAATGATACAGTTTCGAAAGGAAATCGCAAAAATGCTCCGAAATACATAGACGACTGTGTATTTTAAAAATCTATCCGTCTCGTAAATTTGCGACATCCAGTTCGGTTAATTCGAAACTCCGTTATATGTCTATTTTTCCTTCGAACTTTGGTTCCATTGGATATATAATCTAACCGGTTATCTTGAAAACTTATATAATTTGAATTCGAAAGAAAATGTGCCTCTTGTCGTATTATTCGTGCTATCCTGTCTGAATAATTCGTAATATCCGATACCTACTTCGAACGTTCATCCTCAAAACGGCCGGCTGACCGCTTGACTTAACTGCGGGAATCTCGTCAAACGGACCGAGACCGTCGCCAGTTGCGTAAGTCATAAAACCCGTGCCCGGTCGCGAACTTGTGTCTACGAGGACTGCGGGACTCCTGTCAAAGTTGGTTGGGCACCCATCACGAAACATACCGAACCCTACTAGCCACTTTTCCCATTACCGTATACTTAAAAGTGTACGGGGAGCGAGAAGTGCATCAACCCTCTTAGAAATAACAGACTACCTAGCATCGCGATACCCATTTCTTCTCGTGATCCATCGTGAACTTCCATCCACAGCATAGGGACAACGGGAATCACGGCGCCGACCATGTCCATAACTGCTCGTGAATTTTAACCATGCCCAACCTCGAGCTTGCCTCCGCCATTCTACCAGGATAGATAGACAGGCAGACAATCGTTGAACGGCCGATTGCATACTATCGCGTTCTCCGTGTCCAGCCGCAAGGAAACGTGAATCTCGTAAAACGACCGAGAGTGGCAGCGATTGCGATACATCGCGATATTTCTCCGCTTTCGATGAAGAGTACAACTGGATTCTTGTCAAACGGACAGCAAGCGGCGCCGATTGCGTAATAATACAATATTTTTCCTTGTCCGACCTCAAGGACAATAGAAATCTCGTCGAACGACTAAAAGTGACACCGATTATGTAAATCGCGATTTTTCTCCGTGTTCGATCGTGAAAACTACAAATTGCGTCAAACGGCTGAGACCAGCGCCATCGTGTAACGTCTCGATATTTCTCCGTACTTGACTGCGAAGACATGATTCGGTGACAATCACGTAACGTCGCATATATTTCGTGATTTTCCGCGGGGACAAAGGAAATCTCCCCAAACGGTCAAGATCAGAGCAACTTCTTGGTAATCATAACTTCTTGTACATAAGACGGCATATTAACTGAAACAACTCATGTGATATTAAATATCTAATGTTAGAATAAAATGTATCAGTTGACAGTTTCTAGATACGTTTATTGTGATTGACTAGAAAGTAAGAATTGGTGATTGATTCCTTTCTTCAGTTATTTTTTTTTAAATTGATGTTAGCAAATTAACATTTATTGTAAAAATGTGTTCCTGTTCTTATCGTAATAAACATTATTTATTACAGTAAAGAACTGTTTTTTAAAATTTATTTTTGTTATTTGTTTTTATACTTTTAAAGAAACGCGTTAATTTATACAGAGAGCTACATATAAGTCCGGTTTATATAATGAAACATTGCTCGGATATTTTTTTATCAATATTATTTTCATCTACTACAACATTTCTCCTCACGTCTAAGGATAGCCTAGCACAAATAATTAGTCTAAAATCAGTTTTTCTAACTTAATCTTAATCGATCATACAGAAGAACGTTTCCTTAAGGTAAATGCACTTTTGCTAGGTTTGGAAACCCTAAGGAACAGCGAGGTAAATGTCGTCCCTATGGTTAATGAATTGTCTATACTTTGCTCTGGAAAATCGGGAAAAGTTAGGGAAATAAACAACTCAGTGGTCAGGGAATTTCTTAAAATTTGGACTGGAAAACCGGGAAAAGTCAGGGAAATTTGAAATCCTGAAAGCGTATCAACCCTGTATTACTACTGATCTTTCACCTGGTATGCCAATGAACTTACGACGCCTCGGTCCCACGTATTACCAACCTACTATTCATACTCTTACTTCCCATTCTTCTCATAATCGTATTTGTCACCTTCCTCATTCTATTTCTCATCCCATTCTTCATTCTGCCCCTCACTATGTCCCTCATTTTGCTTCTCATTCTGCTACTCATTTTCCTCGTACACATCTTACTCCAAGTAGTCGTAGAGCCTGTGGTGTTCTTGTGGGTGGGTTTGCAACGTAAATTACACTTGGAATTATCTTATTAGGAGCCATTTGTCAGTGTTGCCTTAGTAATCGAAATTCAACGCTTTTTCAGTCGGGCAACATGATTGTGCCCAATTGTAATTGGTGGTTCCCTAATCCTGAAAGAAATTTACATGGGGATTAACGAATACACTTGGATGACCACACTTCTATCGAAACTGGACATCCAAGTATAAGGTGCGTTCAAAAAGTAACGAGCCGAAGACTGTAATGCGCAAACCGGTGACGACATCGGCTAATCATGGCGTGTGTAACGAGGTGTGCTTCCAACGAGAGCGTGGAAGGTCACAGCCGGTCGCTAGAGGGCACGCGTGCACGTCACGTGACGATACAAAGCGAGCAGCAGCATGCATCAATCGTCCGACCAAGACAGTAGGCCATTCGACATGCTTCCTGGTGTGGTTAAATACTGTGGGGCACCCATTGGGCACACACTTTCCGCAAGTGCAGTCGTTCCTTCTTGATGGTGTGCACACTTCCGACGCTCAATCCGACCACGGCGGCTATGGCGTTCGCTGTCACTCGGCGGTCGTGGGTAATGAGTGCATCAACCAGCTGGACGTTGTCATCGGTGATGCAGGGGTGTGCCCCAGACCGGGCATCATCGGCTAACGACACCCGTCCTTCCCTGAAGCGCTTGTGCCACGCCTTGACACTTGCAAGGGACATGCAGTGTTCGCCGTACACTTGTGACACTCGGCGATGAATGTCCGTTCCCCCTACTCCTTTCGCTGTCAGAAACCGAACAACACCTCTTTGCTCTTCGTTTAACGCCTCCATGTCACTGTTTGCAATGCGACTGGCAGCGGTGGACGATTGATGCATGCTGCTGCTCGCTTTGTATCGTCACGTGACGTGCACGCGTGCCCTCTAGCGAAGGGCTGTGACCTTCAACGCCCTAGTCGGTCCCACACCTCGTTACACACGCCAAGATTAGCCGATGTCGTCACCGGTTTGCGCATTACAGCCTCCGGTTCGTTACTGTTTGAACGCACCTTATATATTTATTAATCTCATGTATAGTTTTTCCGGATTAGGGAACCACCCATTACAATTGGGATACAATCGTGTTGACCGACTGAAAAGCATTATATTTGGATTACACAGAAAATATTAGGCTAATATTGTGGAGATAGAAACTGTTCACATAAGAAACAGGGAAGGTTATACTAGCAACATGCAGCAGGAGAACCGACTTTACAACAAAGAGAAAATGTTAAATTGCTTTCTATGAAAAGACAACGAAGGGGTGGAGTCTGAACATGAATAATTAAATATATACTACGACGAAGATGAAATGAAAGACTGGAGCAAAACAGGACTTCCTTGCGAAAGACTGAGAGGTTAGACCTAATTTGGGTCTGATGCTTTAATTAAAGGTGCGTGTGATTTGAGTAGCTTTGAATGGTTTAAAATCCTATTAGCAATTAGTACTTCACCTTAGTAAAGAATTGTAATAAGATGTAGAAATTTATGATTCTGTTTCAAATTTTGCTGCGAATAGTTATTCTGTTCGATAAAACTAAGCATACAGAACAAAAAGTGAGACCGTTTTAGTGAATACTAACTAGTAGGGAAAGATGCTCCTTAAGCATGAATAACAGTCGTGGTATGAACTGGACAAATTTGTGGATGAGGCTCTCACAGAAAAAGCAGAAGGACAGGAGGATTGGCATGATCTTCGTCGATTTTTCATTAAAACAGGAAAAATACAGTTCCATATTTTTCAACATTACGAATACAGTACAGTATTTCTTAATCAACCACTCAATTTCGTGTGACAAAAATAATATTTACACATACACTACTGGTCAAAAGTGTTATAGCACTTAACCAAAAACAGAAATAAATTGGATTTTCATGTGAAAAACGTCATACACATTAAATAATCTCACAAAAATAACATATTTAGTAAGTTATGATGTTAAGCCAAAGAATACTACTATTCAGATCATAAAGAGGTTCAAAAATATTTTTGGTGAAAAATAAAGTAGGACATTCGTCAAAAGTTCGTATATTTTTGCGTCTTCAAAGTAGCAACCCGTTGCCTTCAGAACAGCTGCACATTTTTCTATTCTGAGCATTCGGGGGAACAGTTTTTTTTTGGGGGGGGGGGTATTGGCAGCTATTTTGTTCCAGTATATCTGTAAATAGCCCCATAGTTGTTCATGACCTGTTGGCATTTTTTGAGGTCCCTGTCCACTTCATTCCATATATTTTTTTGCGGGATTTAAATATGGGGACGGCCCCTTAATAAAGCTGAATGATTGAGTCAATAACTGTAAAAAATATAATGCTGCAGTTTCATGGAGGTGCTTTGGGGGGTAAAAATGCACAAGAAATGTACAGACAATTAACAAATGTCCGACTTTATTTCTCATCAAAAATATTTTTTGAACCTCTTTATCTGAATAGAAGTAAGTCTTTGGCTTAGGTCGCGTCTCCCGTCAGCGAGGTTGGAAAGTTGCGTAGAGCGTAAAATGATTTGATTTTTGTTTGTTAAATGATTATTGTTCTCGCACTTTCCTCGATAGCGAGCCTTGGAATTTAGCTGGGCGGATATGCTAACATTCCATGTCTGCGGTGAACCAAGGCTTTCCCAGCGCGAGTCACAGAGTTGTCAAATCTCCACCGTTGTCATTGAGAAGCAAGCAGTGAGACTGGACAGAACTATGTGCAGCTGTGCAACACTGGACACCTGAGACTCCCTGACACTGAAGCTGGCCGCCAGGACCGTACTTTTGAGTCCACGTGGAGAGATAGAGGAGGCATATTATAGGTCAGTATCGAACAATGGTTATTGTTGGCGCGTAGGTTTGTCTTACGTTTGAGTCGCCGCTCGTTAACGAGGAAAGTGAGAGACTATAATCACTTAACAAATAACAAAAATATTGCCCTTGATTTATAACACGGAGTCTTTTTTTTTTTTTTTTGCTGTTGCCTTGACCCAGCCCAACGCACTTGTCTACCTAAAATTCTTGGGAGGGGGATTGAAATACAATACTTCCCTTTGTGAACAAAATATTTTATAACTTCCCGCGTCCCAATTATTAGATTCCTAATAGTACACACGTAAAGCGCGAGTAGGATATGACTCAGTTCCAATAGCCTCAGTCATCGTTGAACTGTCCATGGTGACATGAGCTCCTGTGACGCGCAATGCTGCTTGATTTATGTGTAGAATGCATTCTGTCATCGCTGTGATCCCCGCTTCACTGTGCGGGGCAGCTGCTACAATAAACAAGAAACACTGGCGCTGCCACGCTCAGCTGGAATCAAATCTTAAATGAGTAATACAATCGTGTTCTGCACGGAAGAAGGTATTCCTGTCATCGTACAACCATGTCAATGATGGCGTCAGTGCAACGGTCAAACGGGGTGGTGTTTACTGGAGTGTTCCACATAAACACTCGATGTGTACACATGCACTCACAGTGCAGTATGGCACAGAGAATACGCCTAGAAGACCCTCTGCGGTGGAGGGCCATAGGAGGATTGGAAGCAGGACAGTCGCAAAGTGATGCTGCCCGATCCGATGGCTTACTGTGAATCGTTCTATTGTTTCTCGGATGTGGCGACAGTTTGTAGAGACTGAAAATGTATCCCGAGGCCAGGGCAGGGCCGACTACGTGTGACATCAGAATGAAAGTACCGTTATTTGGCTGTAAGGGCTCGACGGTACCGCTGTAGTACTGCACAGCAACTGGCATCTGACCTCGCAGCATCCACTTGAACAGTGTTGTATCAAGGAAAACAGTGTACAGAAGACTTCGGCAGAGTGACCTTTATTGTCGGAGACCTGCTGTATGTGTACCCCTGACACGTCTGCACAGAAGGGAACATCTACAGTGGAGTCGTCAACATGCTAACTGGACGGTCAAACAGTGGGGCAACGTTCTTTTCACAGATGAGTCCCGATTTGGTCTGGAGAGTGATTCACGACGGATTTTCATCTGGTGAGAACCTGGAACACAATTTCGGGACCCAAACATTTTGGAAAGTGACTGATATCGAGGAGGATCCCTAATGGTGTGGGCAGGGATTATGTTGACTACTCGAACACCTATTCAGGAAATTGTACGGGTAAATCGGCAAGGTTTAACTGCTGTCAGGTATAGTGACGAGGTTTTGGGACCTCATGTTCGGTTGTTGCGAGGTGCTGTGGGCCCAGACTTCGTACTGATGAATGATAATGCCCGACCTCATAGAGCACGAGTGTTTGATGTTTTTTTTGGAAACTGATGATATTGCACACATGGTGTGGCCTGTTCGCTCTCCCGATTTGAATCCCATAGAGAATCTCTGGGACGCACTGGCAGGTCAGCGTCCACCAACCACTCTCCAAGACTGGCGAGCTGCTCTACAGGAAGAATGGGTGTTATTGCCTCAACGTGAGATTGATGACCTCATTCGCAGCATGACCTGCCATTGTTAGGCCTGTATTGCTGCCAGAGGTGGTCACACTCCATACTGAACACATTAACCAGTCGTCGGAATGTGTGTTCTAATCCATGAAGTTAAAATAAATGAAGACCATTTTGTCTACTGTTATGCATGTTGGAATGGTTTACTTTCTGTATTCTTTACGTTGTTGTTACTTTACTATCACCCGTTTATACTATTTTATGGCAAAATAAACTCAACCTTGTAACATTTCCGTTTGTTGCTTTAATTTTGGACACCAGTGTAGTATATCAAACTTGCTGATTTACAGTTATTCATTATTTTGCGCACTCGCTGTCTTTTTGTTTTATTGTTAGTGATTTATTCACTTTTTTGAGTTTGTGGCTTGCCTCTATCTTTTATTTAGTCTAGTCTTAGGCATTTTAACGCTTTATATTTGGCGTCCCGATTAACTTCGAAAATGAAGTGCATTTGTTAGTAAATGTCAGGGGGAATGCTTTTTGGAATTCTGAAAAAGAAATAGAAAATAAGGATAAAGTTAGAACGATTCAACAATCTCCAAATATTATAAATAATATTCGTAATGCTATTTTTCCCGTTTAATATATCGAATACAAGTTCAAATGTACTGTTTTATTTCTTAAATTTTGCAGAATTTCTTGTTGTATTTTGCACTGATTTTTTAGCATTTGCGAAATTGTAAAGAGAGAATTCGGTCTACACAAAATTTGATAAGCGATAGTGTCATTCGTGGACTTCAACACGCTCGTGCCGGTGTTGATGTGCAGCATTAAGTGAAGGAAGGCAGTGTGAAGACCGATCTGAGCGCTCCTCCACGTCCATGACTGCAACAAACGTTGCCAGGTAGAGGAAACGGTGTTAGATGACAATATTCCAGACAAAATTACGCCCATGAGTATAGTCCATAATAATGCTATTGGGTTCACGCCTCTTTTTATTACTGCGGCTTTTTGAGACGCCGCGATGCCGGAATTCTTCCCCGAAGGGGGTCAGAAACGTGCCAGTAACTATACTGACACGGCTCCGTCGCATTTGCTCACCCTCAAATGCTAACTGTCTGCGCCAGGATTCGATCCTGCAACCTTTGGTACAGCAAGCGAGAACGTTACCGCTGAGCCAAGCAGCCAGTCGATAGTTAGTGCCCTTCTGAAGAACCTTTAATCTCGGGCACAAATGGCACAGGATCTTAACCTCTGCGCCATTCTGGATACTACCGATGTGGAGTCTTATCACACACGTTGCGTCGTAACGTCATTGTATGTTTTACGTGTGTGACGTGTTTGCTGTGGTAGATAACGTTATCTAGCATGATTAACGTTTATCCTCATATCTTGACAGTCATTCTAACAAGACTGTTCACAAGCTGCAAACCTATAGATCTGAAATTACAGTTCTTTCCTTGGAATCGTGGACCGTGACGTAATATTAATCTTGGGTTTTACCAGACTTTAATTGAATTTGTTTCAAAGGTGGTTTTTAGCCTACTTTTCACATTTTGCAAAAATGAGGAAAAAGTAGACTTATGAGATCGGCCAAAAGTGTCTGTCTGTCTGTCTGTCCTTCTGTCTGTCTGTCTGTCTGTCTGGCTGTGTGTGTGCCCCCCTCCCCCCTGTCAACTCCTAAACGGCTGGAGCAATCGAAACATAACTTAGTAGGAGTAAAGATCTATACCTGAATATCTCACGGCCATATTTGAAAATGATGTCAGTGCTACCAACTGCTGAAAAATCGCAATTGAAATTTGAGCTCCATGTTGGATATCTTGGAAGGTATGAATGGGAGCTATTTCAGAATTGGCATACGTAAAGATAATAATATTGCAGTTTAATTTCCAGGAGGCCATGCATGGCAGTGTTGCCAAAATGATTATAAGCCTGCTGATAGGTCCAATTTTTAAATGCATATAACGTCTACACTATCAATTGGAATTCAACCACATTTCGTATGTTGTATGTGTACATAACCAGATATGACTGAACGTATTCTTAAGAACCACCAGGGCTGCCAACTGTTAATAAATGCTCTTAATTTATTTTATCCAAATACCAATATATCAGAAAGTATGCAAGCCGACAGCTTTAAACTATGCACACGTATAGTACCTGACATTCTATATTAATTTGGAGTAACTTATATACGTCAGTGCTACCAACATGATTCTAAGCCTGCTGAGAGGTCCAACTTTAAATAGCTGGCTGCGTGGCTCAGCGGTAACGTTCTCGCTTGCTGAGCTTAAGGTTGCAGGTTCGTATCCTGGCGCAGTCAGCTGGCATTTGAGGGTGCGCAAATGTGAGGGAGCCGTGTCAGTAGATTTCTGGCACGTTAAAGATCCCCTTCGGGGAAAAATTCCGGCACCCCGGCGTCTCTAAAAGCCAGAGTAGTTAAAAGGGACGTAAAACCAATAACATTATATTACTATTATTATTACAACTTTAAATATATGTAACTTCCATACTAACATTTGGATTTCAACCAAAGTTCGTATGTGCTATGTGTACCATAACAGATATGACTATGCGTATTCTTAAGAGCAACCAGGGCTGCCAACTGTTAATAAATGCTGTCTCTATTTTTGTTACCCTAATATCAATTTATCAGAAAGTATGCAAGCCAATAGCTCTAAACTTTGCACACGTATAGTACCTGGCATTCTAGATTAATTTGGAGTAACTAATATACGTCAGTGCTGCCAACATGATTCTAAGCCTGCTGATAGGTCCAATTTTAAAATGCATGTAACTTCTATACTAACTAATGGATTTCATTCAAAATTGGCACAACAATAGATCATATTATTTCAGATTATTTCTGACCAATACATGCATGACATTGTTGCCAACATGGTTTTACGCGCGCTGTTAGATCCAATGTTTAACTGCATGTAACGTCCATGCTATTCATTGGACTCCAACCAAATTTTGTATTCTGTATCATAAGAGATGGAACTAAGAATATATTCAGTCACCGGGCTGCCAACTGTAGTGCTCTATTAGGCTACATTATGCCAGGTACGGTATACAGTATTTCGAACTAATTAGAAATGTCGATATTACCAACTTAATTTTGTCATTATTCTAGATAGATCCACATAGATTAATCATTGGCATGAATCTTAAATTTTAAGAAAAGTAGGCTCTTTAGTTCGTCACGGAACTTCTTGTTAAACTTGGTGTTGAACCTTAATCCATGTTTAATGACAGTTGATCCTACTTCTCTTGTAGCAAATTACACAAATTGGTCTTGAGAACAAACGGCGTCGTTGCATTAATATCGTCGCTGCGAAGGGTGTTGGTTGGCAATTAGTGCCGTTTTTCCTCACCATATTATAAGCACCAGTGAGCGAAAATAAAACTGAACTATCTGATGTCCACTTTAACAAGATTTTTTACATTTCGTTTTGTTCCCCCTTTCATTGTAGTCGCTGCTGGTGTAGCGGCTAGCATTCTGGGCTGACGCCCCGGAGGTACGGGTTCGACTCCCGGCTCTGCCAATACATTTTAATTCTGGTATGAGGACTACACTCAGCCTCGTGGGGGCAACACTGAGAAGAGGAGGGTTCGATTTCCATGTTCGCCATCTTGGAAGTTTGTTTATCTATAGCACCAGCTAGTGCAAAAATAAGGCCTTGTGCTGAGTAACATGACAGGTATTAGAATTTACTACTTGGTCCCTGGCCCTCCGTGGTGATGGGGTAGCGCGCTTTTCTCTCACCCGGAGGCCCCAGGTTCGATTCCCGGATCAGTCAAAGATTTTAGAAACTGATGTGAGGACTGGAACGGAGTGTACTCAGCCTCGTGAGGGTAATTGAGTAGCTGTCTGACAGGCAGTTTCCCGGTCCCGGGGACCAAGGCCGAGGGTACTCGACACACTGACCAGGGCTGGCATGCGAAATTAAATTCATGGCTGTGGGGGCGAAAATAATTTGATTTCGCCGTGAGCGCGATATTCGGGAGCGAAATGATAATGATTGTCGGCGCGTAATTAAATCAAAGCGAAACTTAATTCCAAGCGAAATTAATTTCGTTCCAGACTTTTAATTTCGCTCCCGGTGCGAAATTTCGCTCCCGGCGCGAAATTAATTTAGTTCCAGACTTATAATTTCGCTCCCGGCGCGAAATTAATTTCGTTCCACACTTTTAATTTCGCTCCCGGCGCGAAATTAATTTCGTTCCACACTTTTAATTTCGCTCTAGGCGCGATATTAATTTCGTTCCAGACTTATAATTTCGCTCCCGGCGCGAAATTTATTTAGTTCCAGACTTATAATTTCGCTCCCGGCGCGAAATAAAATTCGTTACAGACTTTTAATTTCGCTTCGAGGCGAAATAAAATTCCCAAACGGCATTAAGTTTCGCTCTCCGACGTGTATTTAAAATGCATGAAACATTTAATTTCGTTGTTGAAATTAAAATACAGTATATTCGTTTCGAGAGTTAAATAATGTTCTGTACGATGTTCGAAGTCCTGACGTCTGTCTGTTAGGTAGTCAGCCCGAAGGCTGGTTGGATCCTCAAAATGTACCGCCGGTAGGTTATGTGGGTAGATACCCACAAAAACTCAAGGCAGCGCTATAGTGAGGCGTACTAGACAAGATGAGGGGTGAGGTAGTTTGCCATTGCTTTCCTCACTGAGTCAGAACAGCAGTACTAACCCTATGAGTAGAACCCTTCACAGCATCCACAGGCACTGACTGCCCCGAATGTCATTACTAAGCACCACCCATACCTCAGTAGCTTCCATATAATCACAGCCATGTGTAAGACTGAGACAGCGGTGAAAAGCCACATTTTACTCTAGCCTGTGCCAACAGTCAAATGCAAATGAGTCGTCAAGTTACAAAACTCGTTTAATCAACTTGTGAATAAGGATCAATTTCATGAGAAACGTTTCTCTGGACTTTGCCTCACGTAACTTTTGTGCTTGTTGTTTTCTGCTTTTGGTTGGTGTTTTTGTGTTTGCTTTGTGCTTTTGCTTTTGAATTTGATTTTGACTTATTTCTTTTCTTTCGTGGTTTTGTGTTTGTGTTCTGCTTTTGCTTTTTTGAATTTTGCTTTATGTTATTTGTTTTATGTTTTCTGCTTTTGCTTTTGTTTTTGAATTTTCCTTTTTGCTTTGTCATTTTTGTTTTTGTTTTGTGTTTGTTTTCTGCTTTTGCTTTTTTGAATTTTGCTTTTTGCTTTATGTTTCTTGTTTTCTGATTTTGCTTTTGTATTTTGTGTTCTGCTTTTGCTTTCTGCTTCGTCTTTTTTGTTTTGGTTTTGTGTTTGTTTTCTGCTTTTGCTGTTTTTGAATTTTGCTTTAATCTTTGTGTTTCTTTTTTTATTCTGCTTTTGCTTTTGTGTTTAAATTTTGCATTTTACTTCGTGTTTTGTGTTTTTGGTTTTGTATTTGTTTTCTGGGAAATCAAAATAAAACAAAATAAACAAAATAAAAACAAAAACAAAATAAAACAAATAAAACAAGACAATTTAAAACAAAATAAAACGAAATAAAGTAAAACAAAAAATAAACAAAACAAAATAAAGCAAAATAAAATAAAACGAAATAAAATGAGGTAAAATAAATAAAATAATTAAATAAATAATTTTACGACATGATCCTTATTCACAAGTGGATTAAACGATTTTTGCAACTGGACGACTCAAATGTACTGCACGGAGTCGTTGGGATGAGGGTGGCTACCTGGGAGGCTTGTTGTAGTATAGTATCTATGTGTGCAGTATATGCATCGACCGTCGTCTGGTTATCCAGTGGCAGATGGTCCGCACGGAGGTGATTGTTGACGTGGGCGCGGTACTCCTGCCAGTTTGCTGTGCAGAAATTCTGGACCATCCTGGGAGGTGATAGTGGGGGAAGAGGGAAGTTGAGTAAAACGGGGCAATGATCACCTCCTTTGAGTGGCAGGACAGACACGTCAAACAGATGGAGGAGGGAGTTATGAGCAATGACTGCGTCGGGGTGGTATTGGAGGAAGGACGGGTAGATTCTGGGAGAGGGAAGATGGTGGCGTCGATGTGACGTAGGTAGATGTCTAGGCTATGAAGTTTTAGGGCCGAACGGGAATGAAGGTTGAGGTCGGCCATTAGAATTAAATGGGGGAAGACTTCAGACACGTGGGTAATGCAGTCTTTGGGGATGGGGTGGTAGGGACGAATGTAGATGGTGGCTAGGTGTAGGACGCGGGAACAAATAAGGCTTTCGGGGAAGAAAAGAAACAGATTTCATTTCAGAAACAAAATGAAATGTTCCATGCATTTTAATTTCAGGACGGAGGGGGGGGGGGGGGGGGAATAAATGCCAGGAACGAAATTGATGGTCGTTAACAAATTTTATTTCGCGCCAGGAGCGAAATTAAAAGTCTGTAATGAATTTAATTTCGCGCCAGGAGCGAAATTAAAAGTCTGTAACGAATTTCATTTAGCGCCGGGAGCTACATTAAAAGTCCGTAATGAATTTAATTCCGCGCCAGGAGCGAAATTAAAAGTCTGTAACAAATTTCATTTAGCGCTGGGAGCTAAATTAAAAGTCCGTAATGAATTTAATTTCGCGCCAGGAGCGAAATTAAAAGTCTGTAACGAATTTCATTTCGCGCCGGGAGCGAAATGTTATTCCATTGAACAATTTCATTTCGTGACGCTAAATTAAATTGATAATGCATTTCGTTTCGCATGCCAGCCCTGTCTGAAGGCCAAATGGCCGTGCAGCGGTCGCTTGGAAGGCTTGGTTTTGGTTTGGATCAGACTAAAAACAGTGGCACTTTGCTTGAAGTCAGTAATATAACAGTACAATTTTATTAACAAATATTTAATTTACAGTCGTTTGAGAATTCTTTTTTCTTCAGCCCATTAATTTCTTAAACAATATGTTTTTCAGCTTCTTGTAAGCGAATGTGACAAGTTTTTATTTAATATCTTTTATATGAGGCGTTCCGTAAGAGAAGGGCGAGCCCGCCGTGAGTAGTTTAAAAAAACTATATAAGAAAATATAAGAATGAAAAATTCTGTATCTTATCTATGTTGATAGGATTTACGGACATCACGTTGAAGAATGGTATATTTACACGTTTGAAATATTTATTATGAGATCAGGGTAACTTAACGTGGATCGCACAATAATATTGGCAGAATAATTGGAATGTTCGTTACGTGTCATGCGCTAATCTTGACATGTAAGAGGCGGAGTTTAATATATAGGAGTCTTGCATGAGCAATGCCCCCATGTCTTGAGGACCAGTGTTGTTACCTTTATGACAATTATTACCCTCATTGTCGGTAACTTTTCATTGGACATGGTCATCTTGGGGTAAACATTCATTAAGTATGATCCAAGGGTAAATTATTTCAAGTTGGGAGGTAATAAGGATGATGATGGGATGATTAGGGATAGGTGACCGAGGTGTTACATCGCTGCGCAATGTGCTTATGTCAATACCGAAGAGATTCTTGGAAGACTTCCTTCCTTCAACAGTGGGAAATACCTAAGAATGTTGCTGTGGAATGTTGTCAAGGAGTGGGTTTGAGTGTTACAGTGGCATACACTGAGCCTTGTGAAGCAAAACTGAGATGAGGTTGGATTGATTTCTACCTGAACCATCCCAAAATGCCTGGATTGTTCCTACCTTAAGGTCTCGGTCTCCTCATTTCCAATCCTAGCTTCATCACAATAACACAGATTTTTCGCAAATTCAACACACACCCAAGTACCTGAAGTTGATGACCACGATATCCAAGCCCCTATATAAATCATCAACAAAGGTATAGACTCGATCATGACACTCCATCTCGATCTTTTGTTTCTCGAGACAAACAGTCCTGGAGTGAAGTATGGAAGAGAGAATGAGCAGGGTACTGTAGACATTTTGTTTGATACCCGAATGCTGCGTAGAGCCACTGGATTTGTTTATAAAGTAACAACTTTGGTTATACTCTATCCCGGACGTGATATTGCTAAGTGAGCACTGCCTCACTCCTTTGGAGATTAAGTGACCTTAATCATGTCGTAAAATGCCCGTGATGGATGATAACACGTGTAATGTTGCATATCTATAGCCTACAGAGTATACACTTTGAAGGCGACACCAAGCACACCTCAGTCTTATCACCATTTGCGGTCACGATACCTGTCACCCACGTCACTAAATGATCCATGTTCTATCACACTTCTTTCATGTATTCCTCTCCCACCCATAGGCTAGGGGCTCAAAACCAGTGGGATGTGGGTTGGCGATCATGGGACGCCAGCTGAGCATGCCATTGCTTCCATTTATTTGTGAAGAGTTCCTCGTCTGTCATCTTTCCTTTCGGCCTTCTTTGGCCAACTCTTGTTCTTTTCCAACCCCAACATTATTTGTGTAGCAAGGCCTCGGATGTCCTTCATTTTCATACTTGAATTGGCCTGTGTGTTTTATTTCATTTTATTCATTTTTCGAGGGGTCATACATATCAGGAGCTGGGAGGAGAAAGGGTGAATAATGTATGTTATCTTATTGCTGCTTCGCCCTGTCTCCTCCCAGCTGAAAGGGCGAATATTGTATGTAATATTTTTGCAGATTTGCCCTTTCTCCTCCCAGCTGAAAGAATGACTATTGTATGTAATCTTATTGCAGATTCGCCTCCCATCTCCTGATCCTCCCCCCCTCCCCCGGATTCCCCTGCCTTCACTTCGAGGCCCTAAGGGGTACGTGGCAGGTGTAGCCCCGTCATGATTGTGTATACCTGGATAGCGTTGCACCCTCAAGGGCACATGACTGGTGAGCTCAGAAGTTGGCAACTCAGAGGGCTTCCTGAACTGGGTCCGTTTTCTCTCCTTTTCCAATGACTTCGGAGTAGACCCTACCCCATTTTCTTTCCTATCTGCCGTGCATGGCTCTACTTCTTTCAGAGTTTCTCAGTCTTCTTTTCGTCGAGGGATCAGCAGGGACCCGGAACAGAACTGAAATGGGTTACGTACCACTGTGTTCCACGTTACGTTATGTATTCCATACCGCGGCCCCGAGCTGGCTTGCGGTATCGTTCCGTAACTGCAATTAGGAGTTCGGTACGAGAATGTGGAACGTTACAGCGTTGGAACGGTACAGCAGGATCTCGACTCCCAACTGTACCGAGCATCAAGGTACGTGTTAGCGGAACGTTCCGTCTGAAACGGTACATGACTGGAACGATTCTTCAGCGTTACCAGTTGGCTAGTTACACTGCGTACCGTTCTTGGTTCTCGAAATAGAATAACGTTTCCACCAGTCAGCCGGTTACACTGTGTACCGTTCCAGGATATACCAACCGGTTTCTATGCGTATCGTTCCAGGCTCTCAGATAAAGACATGTTCCAACGAAACGTAGAACGGTACAGAGCTGGGACAGTACAGCAGCATTTCCCACAATGTGTGTACAGACTATTACAGAACTATTACACAGTTATTACACTGGCAATTACACCCATTTCTGCCTATTACACCGAATATTTTTCGTAGACTATTACGGCTATTACACAGTCTAGTATTTTACCAGGGCAATTGTATTACAGCGTATTACAAACTGTCACATAATAGCCTAATTAAACAATAAGTACACCAAATTACATACTTGTTATCTTACTTAGGGGCATTTCTTTCAGGATATCCTAATACTCCATCTAGCCTAAGTATATTTTTCAGTATCTACTGTTCTACCTAGAACCTTGATAAAAATATTTCTTTCTGCGTCAAAAACTATCCCAATTTCAACGATGCTGGCTGGGTCATATGTGGAAACGACTATGTTTTTTGATTTGTTTTAAAAATAGTAATTTAGAACTCTTCTCACCAATGCAGCGTGCGTCAATTCATCTTAAAAGCAAACAATTTTAGGATTGTATAAAAAAACAGCATTTTCTCTCTGTATACCCAGAAAATGTATATAAAAATATATGTAGGTGTTATGGCGTTTGAAGCCATTTTTCAGTGTTGCCTTAGTAAACAAAAGTTTGGTGCTTTTGATATGTAGGTATATTCAGGCACTTCCTGATTTATTAGCCTATTTTCATGTTATGAAAAAATAGGCTTATGAGATCACCTTTTGTCCGTGTGTGCGTGTGTGTGTGGTTAGTGTGTGTGTGTGCGTCCCTAATAAATTCTAAACGGCTGGAGCGGTTTCAGTGACACTCAGTAAGGTCATAGCAATAACTTGGCCGACCCTGACCGTGCCCTTTTAACTTTATTACGACTCACCAATCCAACATGGAGGCTGTGCGAAATATTTCACCAGCATTCAATATCTCCGAAACTATTAAGTTACTGATATCATTCTGAAATTTTGTACGGCGATAAATGGCACTACTACAGTAGAAGTTCACTTATGAGACTTTCAAAAACATGGTAACTACAAAACCAACATGGCGCTCAAGCGAAGTTGAGACTTTTAAATAGACTTTTCATACGATTTAACCATCCAAACGTAATGAAACTTGGTACAGCAAATGTTCATACACATTGTAATGCACTGGCGTCTAATTTAGTTGAATTGTTTGCATAACCTCAAAATGGCGGCTGTGCGAAATATTTCACTGGTATTCTATATCTCCGAAACTATTACTGACATCACCCTGAACTTTTGTACGGTGATAAAGGGCACTGCTACAAGTTTATGTATGTAATTTTCAAAAACCTGTAAACTAAAAACGAACATGGTGGCGAAGCGAATTTGAAACATTTTAATAGCCTTTTCTCGCGATTTAACCATCTGAGCGCAGTGAAATGTTGTACAGTAAATGATTATACATAATGTAATGCACTAGCATCTAATTTAGTTAAATTGTTTACATAACCTCAAGATGGCGTCTGTGCGAAATATTAAAATTAAGTTTTTATTTCTTGTGTCGAAGGCCTAATCATGCGATCGAAGTGAAAGTTTGAATAATGAAGCTACGCCACCCTATGACCTATACATATACCAATCAAAATGGCGACCATCCGAAATATTTGGTCGGTTCTCAATATCTACGTATCTTTGACAGCAATCAAACTGAATTTTTTATGTTCATAGAGGCTATATGACTTTCAGTAACCTGGTGAACACAAATACAACATGGCGGCGACGCTAAGTATAAATATTTAAATGGACGTTTCTCGTGATTAAACCATACGAGTGCAGTGAAACTTTGTACGTTAAATGCTTATACAAATGTTAATCCACTAGCATCTAATTTATTTCAATTGTTTTTATAACCACATGATGGCAGCTGTGCGAAATTTTAAAATCTCCGTTTTTACTTCATGTGTCCTAGTCATGCGATTGAAGTTTGAATACCACACGTACACAATAATCTTCATGTAATAGTACATAAATAACAAGATGTCCAGTTAAGAATATAGAGCCTACTTTCTCCTAAATGCCTGGGTATTGTTATAACTCTTTGTCCTTTTCAAGGAGTATAATTGAATGTTGCTTGTAGTTGCTTGTTGAAATACAACGTGTTATACGGATATTAAACATGAATATGAGGTGCCCTTTGCTAGTGCAACCTCTGTACAAAATTTCATTCAATTCGGTTTCACCGTGTTTGAATTGATATGGTGAATCGATTGGCACACATACATGGCTGCTATCTGCTAACTATTGGGCCGATGATCTTGTAGTTCAGTCAAAAGATGCTTCCCACAAAAGGGTATGTTGTTGCAAAATTTGGTAGAGATCAAATGCTTAGGTTGGTCGTAATTTGATTTAAGCTTTTAACATTTGGGTGGCCGCCATTCCGTTTCCGTCAAGATGGCGGCGATATAAAACATGACCCTGAGGTGCCATTTGCTAGTGCTACCTCTGTACCACATTTCGTTCAATTCGGGTTTACCGTGTTAGAATTGATAGGGGGAATCGATTTTAACACATACATGGCCGCCATATGAAAACTATTGGACTGATGACTCCGTAGCTTGGTCAAACATCGCTTCTCGCATAAAGGTATGTTGTTGCAAAATTTGGTAGAGATCAGATGATTAGGTTGTTTGTAATTTGATTTAAGCTTTAAGATTCCCACACCTTTTTGTAGGTATTCTTAATCTACGTTGCATTTTGTAAGTTTTTTTTCGATCTAAATTGCATTTTGTGAGTGTTTTTCAACCTCACTTGCATTTAGTCATGATTGCCAATCAAAATTGCTTTTTAGTAAGTCTTTCAATATAGGGGGGTCTTCTTGTGAGTATTTTGAATTTCAATTGCATTTTGTATTTACAACCTACCCCGCTTTGTTCAAGTAGTTAAGTCTCAATTGCAATTTTGTGGGTATTTTGAATCTAAATTACGTTTTGTAATTATTTTCAATCTAAATTGCATTTTGTAAGTATTGTCCATCCAAATGAGAAGTTTGAATCTACCATACCTTTTGTAAGCGATTTCAATTGCATTTTGTATTTTCAACCTATCCCGCTTTGTTCATGTAGTTCATTCTCAATTGCATTTGTGGGTATTTTGAATCTACATTACGTTTTGTAATTATTTTCAATCTCATTTGCATTTTGTAAGTATTTTGATTTCACTTGCATTTTGTAAGTATTTCGACTGTACGTTGCATTTTGTACGTATTTTGGACTTAACCTACATTTTGTGTGTATTTTTCAATCTATTCCTTTTGTGAGTATTTTCATTCGAAATTCCCTTATGTACGTATTACCGCGATGTTAGGCCCCTTAAAAGAACAATTATCATCATCATCGATTTAAGCTTTTAACATTTGGGTGGCCGCCATTACGTTTCCGACAAGATGGCGACGATATAAATTATGACACTGAGATGCCTTTTGCTAGTGCTACATCTGTACCAAATAGTTCAAATGTCTATAACTCCATACATATAATGTATTCAAACATCGGGAAATTACTTCTTGAAATATCAATAATCTCAGCGCGTGCCCCATCAGACAGCGCAAGGCAACGTGCTTGTTCCGATCGTGGCCACACATATTCATATTGTACGTTAGAAGTATGTCTCGTAAAAACAATACGATGGATCCCATTGATTCGAAATATTTGTTTTTGCTGTTGTTGCTTCATATAGGGGCTTGGAACATAGCCTATTGCTCATCAGTCCCATGCATTTGGGGTGTGTATTGAATTTGTCTGATAATCTTTGTTATTGTGATGTCTGTAGTAGCGTGTGTATTTATAATTGAGGCAAGGCTTGGGAAGGAGTTGGCCGTGGCCTTGACTTAGGAACTATCTACGCATTTTTCCTGGAGTAGAAGTGGGAAACCACGGAAAACCACTGTAGGATGGCTAAGATGGTAATCGAACTCATTTTCTCGCTGTGTTGCCATATAAAGCAGAGTGTAACCCGTAGTAGTCCACAGACTAGTCTTTCGCTCGTTTCTAACCAATAATATCATTTCTTTCCAAAATGAAACCTCGCGTTCCTGCGTTTTGTTTATTTGTTTGACAATCATATTGATTTCCAGCAGCGCCTTAATGATCACTCCTTAATTAAAATTGGTTGCTGTAAGGTAAAAGATCAGAGATTTGAATCCTGGCACTGACAGGAGCCATCCTGAGCACTTTCCTCGGGATTTTTCATACTCCTTAAAAATTCGTTCGTTCGTGGGCAGTTTACCCTCCAGGAGGGCTTTTCCCACGGACTCAGCGAGGGATCCCACCTTTACCGTCTCTACGGGCAGTGTCATGGAGCTTGACATCGAGTCTGGGGATACAACTGGGGAGTGGGGACTAACGCCGCGCCCAGGCGGCCTCACCTGCAAAGCGAACAGGTGCCTCGGGAGGGATGGGAATAATGGGAGGGATAGACTAGGAAGAGGGAGTGAGGCGGCCGTGGCCTGACGGTAGATACCATCCCGTCATTTGCCCGAAGACGAAGTGGGAAACCACTTCTTAAATATACTAGAATTAATTCAAGGTCCGAGCCTCCTACTCAGTTCTTCACTATACTAATATTATAGTTACACAATGATACTGTCGCCTCAGAAACACAGGTATCATTCAAATTCAATACACGTTCAACTGTATGGGACTGATGACCAATAGGCTATATGAAGCAATAACCAACATTTCTAATTATTGGGATCCATCATATTGCATTTACGAGATATGCAGGGTGAAGAAGAAATGCCGCACTTGGAGGTCGGCATGCGACTACTCATCCAAATGCAAGACAAGTTTCTAAAGCAAAATCGGAGCGGGTGAAATATGAAAACGAGAAGCTGGCAACAGTGTCACATCCTGCAGTGCATCAGGATGTACGGAGGAATGTGTATCGCCCCGCTATACCGAACCAGCTGTCGTAGCTCACTGAGTAGACTGGTGGGTTATTAAAACCTCATCCGCTTTGGAGGTACAGTATGTTTCGAATCTACTTCAAGTCGTTTTTTTGTGACCTTAGTTACCATCGTTGATCTGCGTTTATAAGCAGGACATCATTGTGTTACATGACAAAGGTCGCTTCGAACATCTGTGAAATGAACGTTGCTCGTAAATGTACGTACTGGCTCTGTGAAGAGAAGACTGGACGGCAAACGTACAGAAATGAATTATTGTGCGTAGCATAATGAGCAATCTAGTGTAGTTAACCTATTGTGTTTTTGTACCCAATTGGGTAAAGAGGATGTTACTGTATCCACTATTAATATCCTTTGGTTTTATTTGTGCCATGGACGAAATAAAGTGGTCGTTTACGTTTGTAAGAAGTTCATGTAACCTCAGGACATAATGTATTGCATTTTGGAGGTGTAAATTGGATACAATTTGATACAATAACTGTTTTTTGTTGTTGTTGCGTGAACGCGACTCTATCATCGGTAAGTCCGCATAACTGGCATTCATGGCACTACTTGGTACCACTGAGCGAATGAGGCACCTCCGGCTCAGCGCCGAGTTCATGCAACCTGTTCTTGGCTGCGCTGCACGCAGTTAAAGCATTGCCAGAGCCTCGTTTCTTAACTCGCATTTCTATTGAACCTATTGGCGGGGCTAGGTTTTGATACATAAACTTTCGTCGTGAAATTTCGACGAGGAACCACATGGCGACCTCCAAGTGTGGCATTTTTTCTTCACCCTGTATTTTTAACGTACGGTATGTGCATGTGTGACAGCGATCGAAACCAGCACGTTGTCTTGTGCTGTGTGATGGGGTACGCGCTCAGACTAAAATCACTAAGCTGATTATTATTGATATTTCAAGTAGTAATTATCCTATGTTTGAATAAATTATTTGTCTTGAATTGTAATAATTTGAACCATTCTGCTAATGCAGAAACTAGTAGAGTACTATTTAAGAAAACAACGTTGGTATCGATATCTCTGTTACTAAAACCCACAGATTTACGGCACAGGCGCCATGATACTGTAGATCGAGAATGGTCAAAGGAGAAATTTGAACTACGACATGTGATAACCAGACTGGCAGTTCATGGGTTTCACCATCTTATCCGTAAAAACACAGCATACCACGAACCAAATGAATCGCGTGAGTGTTAATTGTGCAACAAAAAGAGTGAACGCTACCACATAAAACAAAAGGACAAAGTCAGTAAGTGCATACGCAAAACACAAAGTGTAAATTCATGAATATAATTGATATGACCATTTGGCTGCAATAAATATATTATTAAAACTCCCAGGTAAAAGCTAGCTCGTTGTTTTTGGAGCACCTTAATATAATTTGAGAATCCGTAAACAAAACATCGATATCTTCAATGACTGGACGCTATTCGGGCGTAACGTCTTTGGTCAATAACCTTGTATATGTTCCTTTCAAAACCTGATATGAAGAAGAATAGCATGGTGGGCACGAGAATATCAAATATTTAATATTACCTCCCTGGCGAACTGATCATTGAAGCCTAGTGAACTTGAATCTTTATTTTGTTAATTTGTTTTTAAAGATTTAAGATTTTTTCAGTTCGAAATTTTAAACGAATTTTTTATTTCTGGTGTCTTAAAAGCATAATGAACCACCATAATGATATTTATTTTCGTCGTCGTCGTAGTCGGTTTACCCACGAGGTAGGCTTTTCCCACAGACTCAGCGAGGGATCCCACCTCTACCGTCTCTACGGGCAGTGTCCTGGAGCTTGACATCGGGTCGGGGGATACAACTGAGGAGGCGGGACTAGCGCCTCGCCCAGGCGGCCTCACCTGCAAAGCAAACAGGGGGCCTCATGAGGGATGGGACAGGAGGAAATGGGAGGAATAGACATGGAAGAGGGAAGGAGGCGGCCGTGGCCTGACGGTAGGTACCACCCCGGCATTTGCCCGAAGACGAAGTGGGTGGGAAACCACGGAAAACCACTTAGAGGATGGCTCAGGTGGGAATCAAACCCCCTCTTCTCATTTGGACCACCCGAGGCTGAGTAGACCCCGTTCCAGTCCTCATACCACTTTTCAAATTTTGGGGCAGAGTTGGGAATCGAACCTCGGATCTCCGGGGAGGCAGCTAAGCACGCTGACCACTACAACACGGAGACGACATGATATTTATTTACTGATACATAGCTTGCATTTCAACCAATCCAATATGGATTCCCACCCGAAATATTATACCAGTTCTCAATATCTCTGAACCTATTGCAGCAATCTTGACGTGAACGGTAGTGTATATTATGTTATAATATTTTTGTATCAGAATTCGTCAATTTCACTGATTACGAGAGAGTGTAAATAAGCACTTTATCTTAACCGGTAGTTAAAATATGTAGCCAAATATAGTAGGCGAGGCAAAAGTCAATCTGGCGGAATGTGTAGAGCGCTCGCCTGTCGTACGAGAGTACCAGGGATCGGGCCCCACTTATTGCTCATTTTTTTACTTCGTATGTTTCAATTTTCTTTGCTCGGGCAGTTGTTGTTTGGAACGTCATCATAATTAATTTCTTCATAATTATTAATAATTAAATATTACTGTAATTTTTCTAGTCCTCGTACTGCAGCTCGTTCACCAAGATTTTACTCGTGTAAATAGCAGTTACTAGTATTCCCGGGTTACCAGGGAAATTAATTCTAGTCTGAGGTCTGGAACGGGGTACACTCAGCCTCGTGAGGCAAAACTGAGAAGAGGCGGTTTCGATTCCTACCCCAGCCATCCTGGAACTGGTTAGTTAGTTATTGGGGTTTCAAGGGGCGGAACTACGAGGTCATCTGCCCCTCTTAACACAGATTAATGTACTTATACAAATTTAGAATTCATTATGCATTTAGAGGTGGACATTTAAATATGAAAATATTGAAACATTAATAAAACAAAAAATTTAATAAAACTAATAATAATAATAATAATAATAATAATAATAATAATAATAATAATAAACAAGTAGTTCCGTGAAGAACTATACAGCCTATTTTCATATATCCTACTTATGTT
The DNA here is from genome assembly GCA_946902985.2 of Meconema thalassinum. NCBI lineage: Eukaryota > Metazoa > Arthropoda > Insecta > Orthoptera > Tettigoniidae > Meconema > Meconema thalassinum. The sequence continues at coordinate 136,338,594 of OX336389.2, forward strand.
AATTGCCTCTATCAACATACAAAATTTCAGTTTGAGTGCTCTAATAGATTCGTAGATATTGAGAACCGTCTAAATATTTCGGTTGCTGGATTTTATATATATAGGCCATAGAGTTATGTACTATTAGATGGCAATTTTTCCGTAGGTTCATTACTCAAACGTTCACTTCGGTCGTATGATTAATACACAAGAAATAAAAAATTAATTTAAAAATTGCACACATCCGCCATCTTGAGGTTATGTGAACAATTGAATTAAATTAAATGCCAGTGCATTGTGTATAAACATTTACTGTACCATATTTCACTGCGCTTAGATGATTAAATCGCGAGAAAAGTCTATTAAAATGATTCACCTTTATATTTACGGGTTTTTGGGAGTCCCATAGATAAACATCTAGTAGTGCCCATTATCACCGTACAACATTTCAGTGTGTTATCACTTTATCAGTAATAGTTTCGGAGATATAGATATACAGCCGCCATCTTGATAGTATGTAACTAATTTAACTAAATTAGATGCCAGTGCATTGTGTATAAACATTTACTGTACCATATTTCACTGCGCTCAGATGATTAAATAGCGAGAAAAGTCTATTTAAAAGTTTCACCTTAGCTTGGCCGCCATGCTCGTTTTGTAGTTAACACGTTTTTGAAAGTCTCATAGGTAAACTTCTAGTAGTAACCTTCATTACCATACAACATTTCAGGGTGATATCAGTAATACTTTCGGAGATATAGAATGCCAGTGAAATATTTTCCACATCCGCCATGTTGGATTGATGAGACGTAATAAAATTTGAAGGGCACGGTCGGGGTCGGCCGTAATAGTACTATGACCTTACCGAGTTTCATTGAGATCGCGCCAGCCGTTTAGAAGTTATTAGGGGGACCTTCACACAAACAAACAAACACACACACACATACGCACACACATACGCACACAGACAATAGGTGATCTCATAAGCCTATTTTTTCATAAAATGAAAATAGGCTAAAAATAGGTTAATAGTATGGCCCACTAGGTTTAGAATTTCGAGTCCGCCTCGTTGTGTGGTGGCTAGCATTCTTGGCTGTCACCGTGAAGGACCGGGTCCAATTCCTGGCTCTGGCAAGACATTTAATTCTGGTTTGAGGGCTAGAACGGGGAACACTCAGCCTCGTGGGGAAAAACTGAGAAGAGGCGGGTTCGATTACTGCTCAGCCATCCTGGAAGTGATTTTCCGTGGTTTCCTACTTCTACTCCAAGGTAATGACAGGATGATACCTAACATAGGGCCACGGCTGCTTCCTACCCAAATTCTACCTCGATTATAAGTACACACACTAGTAGCCAGGCATCACAGTGACACAGAATACCGTATCAGACAACTTCTACACACACCCAAGTGCACGGGGCTATATATCTACGATGTTTCAAAGCCCCTAAATATCAACAACAGCAATCATAATTTCAAACTATCTTTCAAGAGTAGATTCAAACACTTTATCCTGGTACTGGACTTACGTTACCAGGGTAACGCTACTATGAACCGTTACTTCTACGATGGTTATCACCGTTACATTCACTATAATGAGGTAGCGAAAATGCTCGTTACTTTTTCAAGATCGAGCAGTCAATATCTTTGGTGTTTCTCATAATTAAATTTGAATTGAGATTTTATTTTTATCAAAATTTTACTAGCATTCTTTTCCGATGGAAATATTAGCAATTAATTACGGTAAGTTTCTTGTTTTTTTTGTCGATTTGACCCTCCAGGTTGTTTTTTCCCACGGACTCAGCGAGGGATCCCACCATTACCGCCTTTACGGGCAGTGTCCTGGAGCTATGAACATCTGGTCGGGGGGATACAACTGGAGAGGTGGGATCAGCGCCTCGATCAGGCGGCTTCACCTGCAAAGTGAAAAGGGGCATCATGAGGGATGGGAAGGGAGGCTAAGATTGGGAGGGATAGTCAAGGAAGAGGGAAGGAGGCGGCCGTGGCATGATACAGTAGGTACTGTACCCGAAAATCCGGAAAGGAGCCTGTTGGAATATCCATTGCCCCCAGCTGGATTGCCTATTTCTAACAGCACCGGCAAATACTACATTAGAAATCGCTCCCAATATGGCCTTTAGGGATTCACATACAGCAGTTTCAAGAATATTGTGGATCAACAACCAACTACACGGGGCACACCTACCTTTACTTACCTTCTCGGGGACTGGGAATTCAGCTTCGCCTACAATACATCCACAATACTCTTCTCCTAATATTTAAAATGAATCACACGCCAACAACAACAAATAACGAACTGAATAAAATTTATTAACAATGGTGTAAACTAACCTAGTATAAACAAAATAGCAATAGACTAATTTAACAATCAAATAAAAATACGCAATCATTCACACTTCCTTTCAACTTCACATCTTACTACAATGCTGTGTAAAAATAAAATTATGAGCATAAGATAGTCTTGTTTTAGGCCTACACTGCGTAAAAATAAAACCGTTTAATGAAGGCTCTTACATTCGTGGCATTCCTAACACATGGTTTCATTCACTAGCATACGTTTGTAGAACGCACGTGCGCTAGCTTGTTTCATCAATGAAACACCAGCACCACGCTGCACTCGGAACTAGTTACAATTTATACAAGGCGGTGAGTCGTTCACCGGTTCATTTTATGACATCGCTCTCCAACTCTAACGGTGAATCATTCTAGCCAGCCCACATCGAGACTGCTTTTGAGTGCGTTTATAAAACACATAAAATTAACATTTTGATCTTACAAAAATGCACATAACTTCTATGTTTCTTAAACAATCATCCTGAAAATTTGTATACACTCTTTCATTCGCACCCCGCAATTGTTCATGACCAATTCGGTTCGACAATTACTCTTAACAGTAAACAATCATTCATACCAAAAACATCCGCTCATAAAACACACGCTATTCCAAAACAATTGATTAATAAATCCTACTAAATTATTTAACTAATAAAATCATTTTCAAAAAAATATTTTCATATAATATGTTCATAATAATATACATTATTTAGTGTTGCTAACACGTTACTTTCGAGATTCTGGCTTCTCGGTTACAATACAATTCTCAACTAATTATATACACTGGTTTTTCCACATAATCATTCTAACATTCCGTAGTTATGATATACTGCTTACACATCGTCTTATATAGGTTTCATTACATTGTCGGTATCATACAGTCGACTAATTAAAGTTAACTGTACGTAATTACATAACTTCGGGTTTAATGAAATATAATAATTGTATTATAGACATGAGTAGACAATCTTTCTCAAGTTGTATTTCCGCTAGAACCATTCTGTCAACACAGCTAAATCGTTACTTCATATGAACTGGACTACTTGTATACAACGGCTCTTATCATGATCCATGCCTTCTTATCAAAGAACAATAATACTTTGACTTCCCTTAAAAATGCGGAACTCCCCTCGCACGAGTATTCTTCATAGCTCTACATATCCTCATATAACAGTATACATGGCATAAACAATTATCATCCACTATGTAAAACAATAACCAAAAAGGATTAATTGTTATTAACATATCTTATGTAGGAACTTCTCTCAAATAATGGCATGACCCTCAGTATCATTCAACATGACTACTGAACTACAATTATACATGCTTAAGTTCTTCAAACGAAACTTCCAATTGTAATGAACGATATTAGACAGTCGTGATTAACCTCCTAAAGTTTACTCCACAACAAGATAATTAACTGTGAACTCGTCTGTCGCAAATACATGTAATAAAAATAATACTCCTGTCTCACCTCACTTAACAAGCTTTAAATTGTTTATCGTTGTAATATCAGGTCGACAAAATGACGTGATGTTACACAAATAGTGTAAAATAACACATGTTATTTATAGTGTCAGATAGAATTCAATCTTGACCGGGATAAACTAGCTTTGAATTCCTAGCCATAGATTTGAATAATCTTCTATCAAAAGATATTTCCTCTAGCATATTAAATGAACAAAGCTCTCAGCTTTACAAATAATAAAAAGGTTTGTCAATGTCTTAATGTTTTTCCACTCTATACAAAGAATGTCTATAGGGATTAAGACTTCGGTCTTATCAAACGACTAGTATTTCCTAGATCGTCGACAGTTTATGTACAATAATGATATAACAATATCATTCGATGTTTCTTCTGTTCTTGAAGTTTGATGTCGTTACATTAAAGTGCTCAAATTAAATTTAATAAGAATTTAATTTGAAGCTATGACACAATGTCAGAATACTTGGTTTAAATAAAATTATTAAAATTCGAGAGTCGAAACGACCTGTCTTCTATGAGGCAATATGATTCCTCAAACAAAATTTTAATGTCAGTTCCACAACTGATCCGTAGAATAAAATTGAAAAATAGATGAAAGGCAATCATCTCCTAAATAATCTTGAAATATAAAAATCTTAACACACATCTGAAGTGTAAAATACATAAGAACACTGGAATACATGAAATGTGAAAATATGGAAATATGGAGTAAGATCGTTGGCTCAGGATGTCACTAATCAAGCTCTATACTATAAATGAGATACACTGCTACCTTATTTGGACGAAAACTTGAAGATCTATGTAAGTATTCCCACAATACTTAAGATGTTTCCTCAGTTCAAGATACTGAGATGGATCTGCATTCGACCTCGGATCTGCGACCTCAGAGATAGGAAACGACCCTCTCTGGAATTCACCAACATTCGCCTGGGCTCGAACGACATCCTTCTGGCAAATTCTTCTGTGTTGCTGGGCTACCCCTAGCTAGCATCTTGACAAATCTCTTCTGTAGAGTCTTCATTCTCCGTCGTAAATATGTATCAGCCTCATCATTGGAATAATTTATAGAAATATTCATATAAATGGTGAATGAAATATTTCCATTGCTAATTGATGTTACATTAGTGTTCGTAGACTGACGAAAATGTACAAGATGGACCGTACACTACGTCTGTATTCAAGAATACGTCGTCTAACGAAGTTCCATCGTTGTATCTTAACTCCTGCTATCGAATATGTCTCTGGCGCATGACTATTTAGTTCATCATATCAACATTGTTACTTATGTTGAATTAAAACATTTGAAGAATAATGATAGTCATTCTGATACTGTTTATATACTGCGCCAATGTTACAAGTTCTTTGCTACTGTTCACTTGACCTGCGTTCGCCAACTTCACGTTGCAATCTAAAATGATATTCAGCTTTATATCCAACACATTTGAAAATCTGTCTTAACAGGCTTATATTGTCGAAACGGTAAGTTTTAAAACGCTCGACTTTTCACAGAATATAGTATTCAACCTGTTCTTTATATACAGGGTGTTTCAAAACTCGACGTCAACATTTCGGGAATGGGTTCCTCACAGTAAGATAAGAAACAAATGTTATGACAACATGGGTCTGGAAACTGATACTTCCAGAGTTATTCCCCTTGGCAGGAATGAATGAATGTTAGTACATAAATGTACATTACATGTCCTGTTTGGTGTGAAAGAAATCGCGAAACCGGTTACAAATGGTACATGTAGGCATGTTGTGAATGGAAGTGATGTGCGTCGTATTAAAGACCTTAGCACTCATACATGATATGGGATCGTCTTACGGTTAAGCCGTTGCCGAGAACACGTCTGTTATCTGTGATTAGTGATTAATGTAGTGAAGTGAAGTGTGAGTTTCGGTCTGTTTAACACGTCTGGCGTCTGTGATTTGGATTGTGGTTTTCCGTCTGCGTTCGTACTTAACGGAGGTAAGTACGTGAAGGTCATTGAAGTAGCCGTATGTAAGTTGTCCGTGGTTAACAGTCATTGTATAGTACTGTACTGTTATTTGTGGTTTGCAAGCCGCTCTGACGTGCGCATGTACACGAACACAGAGCTTGCGAGCATGCATTACATGTATGGTTTGGCGGATGGGAATGCTTCGAAGGCACGTCGCTTGTATCGGGAACGATACCCCAGGCGCAGACTGCCGGACCGAAATACATTTGAATCCATCCATCGCCGCCTCTGTGAACACGGGAGTTTCGCACGTTCACCAGGAACCGGGGGACGGTCAAGCAGTACAACAGTTGAGGAGGAGGAAGCCGTCCTCAACGCTGTGTTTGAACGTCCTCAAGTCAGCACTCGGCGGTTAGGCTTGCAGCGGAATAGGCCACACACGACTATCTGGAGACTGCTACGAGGAAACCTGTTGTATCCGTATCATCTGCAGCGTGTACAAGCCTTGTCGCCTGCGGATTTTCCGGCAAGAGCAACGTTCTGCCGGTGGTACCTACAACAGTGCGGCGTGACGCCGAACTTCGCTGCGTATGTGTTGTTCACAGATGAAGCTACCTTCACAAGAGACGGAATACAGAATGTCCATAATCAGCACAGGTGGAGTGATGCAAATCCGCATGCGATCATCCCATCTTCTCATCAACAGAGGTTCGGCAGTAACATCTGGGCAGGCATTGTTGGTGGTTCCTTGTTGGGACCGTACGTTCTTCCGCGTAGGCTTACTGGACAGAACTACACGGATTTCTTGCGGACACAATTGCCTGAGTACTTGGACGACCTGCCACTTGCTGTCCGTCAAGCAATGTTTCTCATGCATGATGGTGCTCCCGCACATTTCAGTTTGTTGCCCCGCAGGTACCTGAATACCCATTTCCCTGGGCGCTGGATAGGTCGAGGAGGACCGATTGCGTGGCCACCACGCTCTCCGGACTTGAACCCCCTGGACTTCTACCTGTGGGGACACCTTAAGTCGATCGTGTATGCGAATTCTGTTCCTGATGAAGCTACGTTACGTGAGCGCATAGTGGTCACCTCTCAGGTAGTACGCACTACACCAGGCATTTTTGATCGCGTGCGTGATTCCATGTGACGACGAGCGGAGGCTTGTATTCGAGCGGAAGGCCGTCGCTTTGAACATTTCCTGTGATACCTGCTGATACGGTGAAAATGTACAAACGTGTGAATAAATCTGAAAGTATCCGTTTCCAGACCCTATTGTCATAACATTTGTTTCTTATCTTACTGTGAGGAACCCATTCCCGAAATTTTGCCGTCGAGTTTTGAAACACCCTGTATATTCGCTTAGGTAAATTCAGATCTCAATTATATAAGAGATATAATTAATTCAATGTTCCTCACAACTTCACATAAAATGGAAGTGCGGCAATCTCCTACGCTCTACCTAGCTATCTTCGCGTCTCCACAAGTCGACAGTCGTCGCACTCGGACAAAGCCTTGGGATCCCTGTTAACACAGTAAAAACACTTCCTCACTCTTCAAAGACTGCTGGAATAAGAACATCGATCCTTGGATCTCCCCCTCCAAGTCGAAATTTTGGCGGCCATATCAATCTCCCACCATAATTTTAGCGCATAGATTACTAATGCTTATTACTGCGTAGATTAACCGATCTGCGGTTTTTAAAGTATCAGGCATAATTTCTTTTAATATTCTCTTCATTACCAAATAAGAAAATCTTCTTCTAAGGGCCTAAATGCATAATTTCATCATATTATGTAGTTAAAATTGATCCCGTCTTCAATAAGACCTCTTCTCATTGGCTCTGGGCTGGGATCCAATAGCATAATTTATAACAATATTTATAATATTAATTTCCCAACTAGCTGATTGCTATGCTAATTTTAGCCTTCTTGAAGCGTCTATTGTGCGATATATCACGTGATCGGGCTCTCCCACAGCCTCGAGCTTGTAACACTACCCTCCTGTGTCACACTTCCAGAAATTATATTTGCTGGTTAAATTTTATGACGGGGGCGAAAAATACTCTCATTTTGTCCCAAAATAATTCAATTTACGGGGGCAATACTGCACCCGTATCCACGTGGTCTTACCTGGTGAAATCCGAAGAAAATGCAGGATCGTAGAATCTGGAAGCCCCTGCTGAAATAACCCCCAAGACACCACCACCAAGGATCGACCATGGATAGGAATACCAGAAAAATTAAAAGAATGTGATAAGAAGATGCCAGTGGTCGATGAAATAAAAAAGAAAATAGCCCAAAGTGAGCTAACAAGACTCTTAAAAATACATTAAATTAATCTCGGGCGCGTTACAAAGCATCCTAGCTAATGACCCACTGGTCCTCGTAGCACATCCTAGTTCGAATAGAAATCACTAAGTCATTCGTAAGAATTTTTAAAATTTAACAACAGTTTATTAACTAAAACCGCAGTGTCGTGAAGTAGAAACTCCACTGAACAAAAGTATATAATATTATGCCTCTGCCGAAGCATGAAAAATGTGTTTAAGTGACAACCGCCTTAACTAGGCCACACAAACTGCCTAACGTCGCATCATTATCAACGAAGTTCAGATAAAAAAAATTACACACAAAAATATTATAATATGATCGTAAACCCTTTTTCATACAAATATAAAATACCCTATTCAATCGTAGCAATTTATATATACATAATTTACATAATTACACTTTAATTCTGGGAGTTAGTTGCGCCTAGTATTATTCATCTCTGTTACTTTCATGTATTCATATATATTTATGTAATTTCAATTTCGAGTCTGTTCCGTCCTAAACGACAAACAATTAAGCTAATCGGACGTCATGTTATTAATTATGATGATTATGTTTCATTTCACTTTCTCACAGATATTAGATTTTCTATCACTCAATGTTTTAGTTATTACTATCTGAAGTTTATAAAATTATTAATATTACAGTCTTTCCAATTAAACTCTACTCTAAAAAGAATTGTTGCTACATTTTTAACAAATTATTAACGATGTTGTTACAATACTTGGTTTCTTAAATGTTGGATTTAAAATTGTACATTAGCTTTCCACTAGCTAAAATCGTGACTTAATTTCACGTTCAAAATAATACACCGTAGTGCACTCAGCAATAGCTCCATAGCTAATTCAGTGCTGGAAAAACTGATATTGACTATCCACAGATGTCTAATATCTCCTAAATTGCAATTCAAATACGCAGTCAAAATTCCATATTACCATATTATCGCTCAACAGCTCTCAATAATTTCCAAACATTTCAAATATTACACAAGTTTTTATACAATCATAGATAAATATGTTGCTTCAAATTAGCCAAAAGTTAAAGTGTCGAGAATAATTTTTATCAGAACAGTGATAAAATACTGTATTCACAAGTCTAAATAACTGTGTGAGAATTCGAAAAATCTGTCATCTCGATTATGACTTACATATATTTTAAACATTTATTTCCTTTCATTGCATATCATTACTAATTACACTTTCACAAACAAAGTATTTCTTTCAATATTTCTCGACCGACCACTGTGAAAAGAACGATTTAGTTTTCGCCTAATTGAAAATAATTCAACTGGAGATCCTCCTCTAAGGAAACACGTCAAAACCTACAGCATGGAGAAGAGCCTATCTTGAGAAGGTACAAGTTAACCATTAGATTTGAACGCTTAACCAAGTTGGAGATTCTCATAAGAATCAACAAAAATCTAAAAACTGAACGAGCTCACAAAGGGTGTCGAAATAAAAAATAATAATTCAAAAATCTGGATTACCAGAAATAAATTCGCACAATCGCAAATAATCATACTAGAAATCACTATGTTCCATCTCTATGCTCAATTCGACAAAAATATAGACCTGCATGTCTATCAAATAAACTTGCATGAGCTTTCAATAATATTCGATATCAAATTCAAAAAGTCCGGAGAATTTGTTCAAATCGAATTCACGTATACGTTGGATATGGGCAATCTGCTTGAGTTAGAATTATTCTTATATAATTTTACCATAGTCTTCTTCCTAAAATTTTCTCATGTTGTCTTCCCAACAAACTATATTCTTCTATTTATTCCCAAATTATATCTTAATACAGGCAACGTAATGTTCAATATAACACTACAATAACTACTAAATTGAACTACAAAGTGAAATACATACTCGGACAGAAATGATTAAAGAATCACCCTAGCCCTCGGCTGTATTTCTTAACTACTTTAATCAAAATTGGTGAAAAGGACCACTCAAAAGCATGACAAATTCATACTGTCTACTAAAAGAAAACAGCTACCTTGTTGAAGTTCTAGTTGAATGGAGTGAGAATGCTAGAACACATACTCCTGTCAAGGATCGAACCCTCATCTGCTCAGCCGCACCGGTCACGAAACGACTGGACATCAAGAACACCCGATTACCGGTCGCGAACGAGATGGAGCTAACAGATGTTCGTTTGACAAAGTTCATTGTTCTATCACTTGGTAAAGAGCACGATAAGGTTGATGTGGTAAGCCAAAATAGTTTCATTATGTAGCAGTACGAATTGTCATTCCAACTTTCACAATCTCTTCAATCTTCTCTTATAAAGCCTTGTGCTGTAGTTGCTCATATTGGGATCTAGTAATCATCCTGAGTATTCAATGCTGCTATGTGTCACATTCCTTGTCTGTATTTAGCCCATGTTCTGCATCTTCATAACGCAGCAATATCTCTCTCTTCTCATATCATTTATCACAATCATGGCTAATGCTGTTTGTACTGTACTGCACTGTAGAACACGTTGTTATGCTATTGGCTTGAGAAGAAGTTATCATACGTGAATGAAAGTTCACTGTGCTCAAATTGAAGGTTAACACTGTCTGAAACTATAAGAAGGTCAGACGAAAATCCCATCACGTTTTGTACTGTAACACGTATACGTCAGTTCAACTCCACGTTACCGAACAGACACGATTTCACGGCAACGCACGCACTTGTGCTTAGACCAGAGAGCTGTGACCCTCCTGGCTGAAATTGTATTCTCTAATCAACTCATCTGCTCCCATAAATCATACTGTCTCCAGTTGATCCACAATGCACCTCGATCTCTGAACGATAGTGACAATCGATATATACACATTGCCGAGTTAGCTAATCACCCGTTATAGTACTGTATGCATTTATACTCATATTAAAGTTCTCAGTTATTTTCCTTTGTCCATAGGATGCATTTCTCAATCTTTGTTTCATACTGCAAAGTGTATATTACTTTACCACAGTGTGCAATATAACGATAGTGGTGCTGTCTCCATCTTGTATTCAATACAGGTATTACAGATGCCTGGCATGTGGTCATCACTTAGTATGGCGGGCTGCTGGCTGCTCCTAACCTCGCCACAGTCTCACCGCGCACCTGCATTTCAAAGAATGTCGCAGTACTGCCATCAGTGTTATTGCCAACTTAACCTATTTCCAACTAAATGCAAAATACGGTTTCAGTACTGCCCCCGTAATTGAATTATGTTGAGACCACGGTGGCTATATTGAAATTATAACGAAAGTTACGGCTGTCATAGTTATGACGTGGGTAGTCATGACGTAAGCACGGATGACGTAAATGTTATGCCAGCAAGCTACTTGAGCTGAGATTCTCAGTGACGTCAGCATTTAGTCGAGAATATTCCAAGATTTACGACGCAGTCGCAGGAAACGAGGAATTCTGCTGAGGAAGAAACTATGCTATTGGAGGGGAGGCTTGAACCAATCAACGATAGTTTAAAGGAAGACGGAGATTGCTGAAACTATGGTATTTTTATTACTTTTGGAATGCAGAATTGTGGAAATCCATTTGCAGTAGAGGCATTGATTTGGAATTTTGGTGAAATTTATTTTCAGTTTTTGAATTTTGAAAATCCGTCATGTATTAACGAAGTTGGAACTTTTAGCGATGACGCAGTATCACGCTCTGGAAGGGATGGAAACGCCCCTCGTGAAGTTAATAAAAGGGCTTGCGCAGAAGAGAGGAGCCTCTTTCATTCTCCGATCATTCTCAGATCTCATTCTCAGATCATCGAAGTATAATTGTGAAAGTTCTTTTCTTATACATTCAGTATAGTGAGACGTCGAAGTGAACAGTAGTGAAAAGAGTCGTTTTTATAACGCGTGGCGAAGCCACTATATTAACGAGATCCATGTCAAACTAGGTGAAGTTGAGACGGACCTTAGAACGCTTCTGCAAGTTTAGTTTTGAACAGTTAGCGGTCGCCGATAAGCTAATTGTATTGTGCAGTGCTACATAAAGTAGTAGAGAAAAGCTGAACAATTTCGACCGATTAGTTTGAAGGATATTAGCAGTTTTATACGACTGGCAAAAGTGATTATCTCGCCACAAGAGAAGCACTATTGTATAGCCAGAATGAACGCCACGGCTTACGCTGTTAGTGGAATAGAAAGACTTCAGATTGTTTTGTTACACAACGCTACAGTATAATGGAGCAATTTAATACGGCAGTTTGTTCTTCTATGACTACAACCGAAGAGCAGATGGAAGGCTAAAGGACTTAATGCAATTGGGACATATTTCAACGGAGTAAGATAGCAACATGGAACTTCGCTAATTGCTATTCCACACAAGCGAACATGCGGTGAATACCATCTACACCCATGTTTCGTGATTAAAGGCTGAATACCATCGGACAGCCATAGAAATGATTTCATACTCTTTCAATATGAATAATTTCTTCGGAAATTTCTACAAAACTTCATGGCGATTGTCTACTGGAACTTCAGGGAATTTTTCAAGAGAGGTCAGGGATATCCCGACTCACAAAGAAGATTATTGCCGGAAGGATGTCTATTCGTCTTCGAGGAGCAGAGCGATTTACGGAGAAGGAAGCAGTTCGATTCTCCGAGGGTGCTATTTCCTATTTCGAGGATGGAGCTCAGCTTTAACTTGGTGAAATGGATCCATCAGCAGTCTTCTTTGGGGAATTTTCCTCTGGAACGTCAATCGGCAGATAAGGTAGTCGTGAACGTTTATTGTATTTGAGTTTATTAATAATGTTTGAGCAACCATTTTTCCCATATTTTTGTCCTCATGTATTTGCCCTATTTTCTTGTTTGAGATTCCTATTCTCAGTACACCTTGTTGAGTTATGCCTTTTTCGACGATTTATTAAGACATTGTTATGTCATGGGCATAGTTAAATGATTTTGAATCAGTTGAGACTGATATTTAGATTTTTCAGTAATTAATATTTTTGTAGTCACGATTTGACTGTAAGTTAATGATTTTTATGGCAGATTTAAATTCAGACAGCGTGTCATTTTTATTAAAGTAATTCTACCCCAGTTTAATTACTTTGACCAATTTTCTGTCATCATCAAGAAGGAAGAACATTTAAATGATTTTAGAGCGTTAAAATCTCTTACGTTGTCGACGATCTTGGAAATACTAGTCGTTATTTGTATTGATTGCAACACAGACATTTATCGTCAGTTATGAATGAACATTGCATCATAGACACTTTTGTGAAAGATTAACTTTAATAAGGAATTATTGAATGCATTAAAGTCAAGAACTTTTGTTAGGAGTTTTTCTCAATTAGAGATTTATATAACGATGTTTGCATTCCCCAGTCTAATTGGATTCTATTCGACTATTTTGCATTTTAGTCGCACTTTATTTGATGATAGTATTTTCATACTACAATTTTTTTAAAGATGTTAATCTTAAATTTTGATAGACCAGACCGGCGTATATAAGCGTATTCACTATTAAATTTGTTTGTGATTGGCAAGTTTTGACTTCATTTCGGTTCATGAATGAAATCCACGAAGGTTAAATAAAAACAGTTTTGAAACAATTAATGATTATAAAAATTTTTAAGTGGAACTATAAATGTATAATCGCTAGTGCAGCGCGTGTTGAAAGTCGCTGATGTATAATGCCCTTGAATATGAAGGAAGTTCCCACAGGAATAAATGTTAAAGAATTATTTGTGGAAGTTTTGTAAGTTATGTGGAAGTTTTTAATGCCATATAGATTAATATATGATGAATTTTGGGCCTAATTTTTAATGCAGTTTGTGCATTAACTTGTTAGCGAAGGATTTTCCGCTGGAATAAGATTGTCATAGTTCGTTGAAAATTAATCAAGTGAATTAACTGTTATAATTAACACGAGTTTTGAAAGAATTTGAGATAAGATTTTGAATGAAGATTACCGTCACAAATAATTATTAAAACCTTTATTAAACCAGATTGTGACATTAACATGTATAACTAACCTTCATTGGTCGATTATATTAATCACGATTATGAAAATTACCAACCGGATGAACATGTGGTTAATGTATTTCTTAAATTAATAATTTAAACAATTTAAATGTTAATATTGTAAATAATTGCTGTAAATATTTTTGAAAATGATGTGGAACGAAAGAGATGTTAAAGGCGTGCTTATAATATTTTTATTGTCTTTGACAAATATTATAAACAATTTCTAATTGTTATAAATAATTTATGTGATTTTGTTATAAACATTTAAGAGCTAATTAAACATTTGGATGAGAACTTAACAAGTTTAAGGAATTAACATAATGATCCAATAGGATGTGAGCAAAGTACTTGAAAGATTTGCGTAAATTAATGTGAGTTGTCTTGTAGACATTTAAAAGCTTGAGAGAGCAAGCTGTATTCTTACATAACGTAGCACGTGAGAAGGGAATCCATTTGACCAGTATGCAACAGGTTGGAGGGTAGCTCACAGCTGTGCCAACATCTGGTTATCAGCGGGCTAGGTCGTCCACACTACGGCCTTGCGACTATAAATACCATTCTCATGTTTATTAAAAGGAAAACAAATGCTCTATATATGTCACACCCTGACGTCCTTTTCCAATCCATTTATGTTATGAATATTACGTTATTTGGAGCTTGTGAGAGCTAATATGTTCTATATCATGTTGTATGATAATTTTTGCAAGTCCTACAGGAGGACGTAGTCAGATTGACTTGGGCTACTGATAGCCACGTTTATTTTGCTGTGTTATTAAAATCATACCCTTTATTTGAAATAAAGATTTTGTACAGTTCAAAGTTCTCGTCTTCGTCGTTCTGGTTCATTTTTAAATGTCATGGTGGAGGTTATTGTGTGAACTGACTTTTAGTGATCCTGTTGTCAACTCAATCCCCGAGATAATTAAGAGGTAAGTAACGGTAAGTATGAACCCCCGTCTATTTTGGTGTGTTCCACAATGATTTCCTGTGAACTTCTGTGCTCTTATCTCGATAGTATCTGTCAGTGCCATTTTCATTGATGTAGCTGAGCCGGTGCGATTGATTGTTGGCAATCCGATTGAGGGGGCGGATATCTGACAGCCTACTATCCGGGTAAACGGGGACAGTACCATCCCGTCATTTGCCCGAAGACGAAGTGGGAAACCACGGAAAACCACTTAGAGGATGGCTGAGGTGGGAATCGAACCCCCTGTACTCATTTGGACCACCCGAGGCTGAGTAGACCCCGTTCCAGTCCTCATACAACTTTTCAAATTTCGTGGCAGAACCGGGAATCGAACCCAGGACCTCCGGAGTGGCAGCTAATCACACTGACCACTACGCAGCAGAGGCGACAACAATTCTCTAAGTACTTCTAAAAATTTCCTTTTCTCAAAATGAGAAAAAATAACTCATCCTACCCATTGAACTGGCAGTTTCTCGGGGGCGAACATGTGATTCTTGGCTAGAGATAAGTACCCAGGTGACCTCTGACCGATTCTCATTAGTGTAATAGTCTAATAATACCCCGTGGCGTAGCCGTAATCGTTAAAAACCTGCACCACGACCGCGCCGGCAGCTGCAGCAAGTCCGGTGATCGTAGGTTGGAATCCTGAGTGTGGTGTTTCCTCGTTTTCTTCCACACTCCCTCCTTCCAAATGCTGGATAGTACCTTAAGTAGTGGTTTTTGGATGGTTCTACACCCTCCTCCTCCTCAACTCTCCTCACAAGATGGCGGCAGCCCGATATCTCTCGAACGCATGGTCGGATTTTAACGAATGAGGTGTCATTGAACTCGGGCTGATACCCCCTTTCCAATGGACTACATATTTCCACCCCAAAATAAAACCTACCCCTACTAGGGGGTGACAGTTTAATTTTTTAGAGAATCTCTTTTTCCAATTGCAACATGTGAGAGTTTGAATGCCAATATGGAATGAAACGTTGTTCTACACATGATACATGTATACGGTGGGTAGCCACTATGAATTAACATTCTTGTTTTTTGTTTTTTACGCATGCCCACTCATAGCTTTTGTAAGAGGACGGGCTTTTTAAAAGATGGCGGCTGTAGTGTAACCTAACCTAACCCAACCTAATGGGTTATTGTTGACGGGTCATTGTTGACGGATTATTGTTGGCAGGTCCATGTTGACGAGTCATGGCTGACGGGTCCTTGTTGACGAGTCATGACTGACGGGTCCTTGTTGACGAGTCATGACTGACGGGTCCTTGTTGACGAGTCATGGCTGACGGGTCCTTGTTGACGAGTCCCTGTGGACGGGTCATTGTTGACGAGTCATTGTTGACGGGTCCTTGTTGACGAGTCCCTGTGGACGGGTCATTGTTGATGAGTCCTTGTGGGCAGGTCCTTGTGGATGAGTCCCTTTGGACAGGTCCCTATGGACTAGCCCATGAATTTATTTAAATTATGTCAAAGGGCCTAACTACATTTTTGTGTAAAGCATTGTGTTGAACTGACGTTGTTCACTAATCCCCGACTACTATAATGGGATAACGATATGAAAGGAAAGTGACGAAATACATGTGAACATACAAGGGATCTAACTTGGTGGATGGATGTGTTCTAACGAGTCATTTGCAGTTGAAAGAGAATAATACATGTTCTTAAGATGTTAAAACTGAGGAGATGGTATGTGCAGTAAGACGTCTTGTTATATTTCCTGTGTCATATTACAGACATGGCAGAGAGCGCACAGATCTGTTGCTATTACTAACGCTGCAGTAATTTGAAACCGCAAGTGTTCATTAAGACAATGGGTGATGATCATGTAAAGTTAACAGTTATTGGATATTACACAGGTGTTCCTTCCGGTGTCATGTTGCTGACATGGCAGAGAGCGCACACTGCTGTTGCTATGACTGACGCTGCAGTAATTTGAAACCTCAGGTGTTGATCAGGACAATGGGTTATGATCATGCAAAGTCAGCAGTCATTGGATACCACACAGGTGTTCCTAGTGTACTTTGGACTCTCAGCTGTATTGGGAAAGGAATTGCAATGATATGCAAAAAACTGCTGACACGAGCGATGAGAGTTTATATAAGAGGGGTGTCATATATCTCCCTACTGTCAGTCTTTATTACTCGCTTTGAGTGAACAGTGCTCTATTACTGCTCAAGAGTTGTAAAAAAAGCCGTTTTGGTAGAAAATCATTAAATTATTTTGCAAGGTAAGTACTTATTATTAATGGATTGTAGTCTATTACTAATTGATGTTGAAGTTATTGATTGGAATGTATTTATTGATTGATTGATTGATTAATTTGTTTACAGATAATTGGGTACCTGTAGGTTACCAGATTCCTACAATCTGTTCATTCAGTGGCAGCAGTTGATCAATTATAAAAAGGTAAGTGCCCCTCTAATAACTTTTAAACAGCTAGAGTGATATTTTCCAATGTTCACCACTACATGTCAGTGAAAATGGTATATTTGGCAGTCAAAAGTTGGAACTACTTGACCATGATGTGTAAAGCTAAATTTGTAGGTTAGATTTTGATTACCTCTCTATTAAGTCCGAATGTTCATTGCTAGGTGTCAGTGACAGAGGGAATATTTAAAGACTTAACCTCAGTTCACTTAACATAACCTAACTTTGCCTAACTTAACCTTGTCACGTGACATGTTTTACAAGTTTAGACGTGCTTTATGACTGACTATGACGTCACACTTAGGTCACTTAACTGGTGATCGCTGGTTTCCAATACGTGACATGTTCTACAAGTTTAGACTTGTTTTAAGACTGGCTATGACGTCACACTTAGCTCACTTAACTGGCGATCGCTGGTTTCTATTACGTGACATGTTCTACAAGTTTAGACTTGCTTTAAGGCTGGCTATGACGTCACACTTAGCTCACTTAACTGGTGACCGCTGGTTTCTACCACTCTATCAAGTTCCAATGTTCACCGCTAAGTGTCAGTGACAGTGGTATATAGTAACCCTTAGTTAGAACTACATGAAGTTAGACTTGCTAGGAGTTCACATATGATCGATTTAAATACCCTGCTATAACCATTGACTGGAATGTAATTAAACTATTTATATTGTACTTTGTTTTATCATTTATTAACATTTATGATTTCTTTCTTTTATAGGTAATTTCGACAGTGATCATCATGTTCAAGTGTGGTGAATGTAAGAAACAGTTCTCAAGACCTGACAACCTTCAACGACATGCAAATGTTAAACATGACATTAAAATGTTTGTGTGCAGTCATTGTGCTACCACATTTAACAGACAAGATAATCTTGCACGTCATGTAAATTTAATGCATGTTAGTTCAGCACCATTTTCGTGTTCAGTTTGCGAACTTGGTTTTTCTGCTGTAAAGCGATATCAATCCCACATGGTTGAAGTGCATGGAAAACAACAGGAATTGAAATCTGTAAAACCATGAACTAGCATGGAACCTTTAAATGAATGTGATGCTCAAAAGCGTAAACGTTCTCAAGATTGTGAAAATAGTCATGCAACAAAAAGAAAGAAGAATGGTGAACCTTCGATAACACATTGTAATGTATGTAATATTGATATACCTTCTTCAATTATTCATGGACATTTACGCAGTATTCATCATAAAAATAACGCATGCCATGAAAGAAATTCTGGAAATATTCAGAAAATTGGCAGTGCATTTAAAAGTCGAATTGCTAGTTATAGACTTTATAGTAAAGAAAAAACTCGAAGTATTGAATCATTTTTAAAAAAATGTTCAACCTACTGTGTTTGGCTTGGTAGAAAATGTTTTATTAGAGCATAAAACAATTAAAATTAATTTTGAACTTTTTGGACTCTATGTAAAAACTGGGAGCGAAGGTGAAATTACAGATATCAAATCTTTTAATACAAAAAACATAATTGTTAGCGAATCAACTAATATTAGTGATATATATCAAAATATTTCAAGTGCTATCATTGTGAAGAGTGAAGAGTTCCTACTATCAATCGCGCCTACTAATAGCGCCTACTATCAATCACGCCTACTATCAATCGCGTCTACTAATAGCGCCTGCTATCAATCGCGCATACTATCAATCGCGCCTACTATCAAAAGCGCCTACTATCAATTACGTCCACTACCAGTCGCGCCTACTATCAATCGCGTCTACTAATAGCGCCTACTATCAATCGCGCCAAAAGGAAAGTTAATAATGAGTGGACATGAACATTGAAAAGGATTGAGGAAATGGTATTTTCTTTGTATTCTATTTTGTAAAGCCATATATGTTGTGAAATAAAAACAAGGTTTACAAGATCACAATGTCTTTTAATTTTAAAATGGTGATAGCCATTTCTTTATTTTCATTTTTTCACCCATGAATATTTACAATTTCCACTTTTCATTTTTTTTACATTCTCCTAGTTTAGTTTACACATTCTGTACATTTTTGTTGTTGTGAAATAAAAACAAGGTTTACCAGATCACAATGTCTTTTAATTTTAAAATGGTGATAACTATTTCACTTTTTCACACATGGATATTTACAATTTCCACTTTACATTTTTACATTTCCCTTGTTTAGTTCACACATTCTGTACATTAAAAAAAAATCTTTTTCGTAATATACAAAAGCAAACATTTTACACTAAAATGTATTACTTATCTTATTTTTACTAAACTACAGTAGCCTAACATTATACATTCTACTTACAGTTTTTTACAAAAAATATTACAATATAAAACACACTACAAATATTACTATATAGTGATCATTAGACTTAAGTAAAGTAATAGTCGTCAATGCGACTGTTTCCCCAAGCAAGAGTATCAAATGTGTTGGGTATAATGAATCGTTTGTTGTCTTCATTACTTAAAGCAACTTTGTTCAGCAAATTGGTATGTAGCTGATGATTTTTACTTCTAAATACACTCATTTTCTTATATAATACAGGTGGGTTACTAACTATGCAGTTTTTATAATCACTTATATCTAACTCTTTACTAACAACATTCTTTTTCACTCCTTTTAATTTTTTTACTACTACATCATCAATTGTCATATAGCTGTATGATTTAGATTTTGTGCCTACAAAGGTGTCTATGATAACACCAGCACATTCATCCTTAAATTTCCCATGAACCTTTTTGTTTACTAGAGGTAAATGGTAAATATTATCCTCGGGATAGTCACTTGTATCAAACCTATTTAGCTCAGTTTTGATATCCTCATAAAAATCATCAGTTTTAAACTCATAAATAAAAGAATCTGTGTCTGTGTAGAGTAATTTAGCATTATCAAGATAGTTTTTCTTTACATAATCATACATAAGTGTTTTTGACAATTCCAGAATGGTGTAACCCACATATATGGGTTTGTTGTAAGTTACTTTAAGACGATTCATTTGTATTACAACTAAATCCTCATGAATAATTGAACAGCTATGAAAGTTAGGCTTGCTTATTAAGTTGCTCGCACCATACCTTTTACCATCATTCTCCCACTTTGTTATCAGCTTTACATCAACTCGTTTATCAACATTCTCCATAGTCTTTCCAAAAACACTATTATTCATGAGTTTATAAAAATCTTTTTCAAACACGTTTGTTGACAGTGTTCTTAAATTATTGTTCAGATCAATATACGGTTTGAGCCATGCTGACTGATGAAATTGCAATACGCGATGAATTTTAGTTAATTTCAATCCATGCTGTAGACACTGTTTCAAGTTTTGATAATGTATTACATATTTACATTTATCATTCACATTAGCAATTAACATTTTTGTTCGTGATGTGATGTATGGAGATTTCATATTCTCAGGACAAAATGGTAAATCATTATGATCATCATGTAACTCTTTAGGGTACTCAAGATTTACCTCTAAAATATATCCTTTATCATCGTTATCACTAAGAGTGTCAACATGTAAGACATCAATTTCAGGTTGTGTCAGCCAGCGAAAATCTTTCAGTGGTAGATATTGACTCATAGCCCAACCATATTGGTTATTTGCATCGAGGTAGACAATATACTTTGACTCTTCACAAGGGTTGTAGCTAGGCATGTATTTATTATTTTATTATTCGCTTTAGAGTACCGTCCACTACATTGGCTTAATCCACCTCGAATTGATGATTTTATAAAATTGATCATCTCTATATCAGTCATTAATTCTAAATTTACTTTCGTTTTTTTCAACATTGAACTGAAACTTAACCCAGGAGCAGTGAAATACTGACAAGGATCAAGGTCATAAGTTTTCATACAAACATTCCGAAAATTTTCAAAAACATCTGCTAATAACTACACATCTGTCTTCAAATATAGGTCTGAAAATTCTCCTAAAGTTTGAATGTCAAACTGTGCCCATACACGTTGTGCATGTAAATATTCCTGATCCCTGATATGACTTGTGTTTAAGGAACTGTAAAATGCATCTTTCGGTGGTAAAGAACACTCCTCAAGACGTTCCACACAGTTAATATATTCGTAAGGGAATATACCCTTTTGACAAATCAAATTAAAATCGTCTTCTTTAGGAAAGACACGTTGAATTTCATAAAACTGATCTGATTTTAAATTACTAGCAAGCTTATCAAGACTACTCGGCATAAAGCGGAATGAATCTAAAAATCGCAGTTTTATCGTTTTCTTATTGTCAGTTTTGATGTATTTTGTGAACGATATGTATTGTTCCTTATTATTTGCAATCACATCAATTTTCACATCTGAAGCTCCAAATTCTTTAATGATAAAGTGGTTATCGTATTTGCTACCGTTGTGTAGAATGACCGGAATGAATTTACTTACTCTATAATTTAAATTACATTCTTGGTGAGCAGCACCACGATATTTTCCTGTTAAATGATCATGATCGCGAACCCTGTGTGTATATAAACATTCACCACATATAAAACAATTAGTTTCAGTTTCAAAATCCATTTGCTCTAATAAAGTTAGTGGCTCCATTGGAATGATAGTATTTAAAATAGAGGATATACGGATGGCATCTTTCTCAAGCCTTTCCATAAAAACTAGGTGCATCAGGTCCTCTATAGAGCTCAAACTTATTTAAAGAGTCATCATAGCTACATTTAATATAATATGCAAAGCTAAAAGGTTCATGAATGTGAGTAGTGTTGGTAAAAGGTTGGGCTGGATTCGATGAACATGTATTAAATGGTTTTAGCAAAGCTCCTAAGTCAGCATATATAACAAATGGTACTCGAAGCTGTTTCTCATAATCCTTAAATTTTAGAGTGTTATTTCTCGGAGTAGGTAATACCGTACAAACATGATTACAACCCCATTTTTGATGTTGAGTTAGTTGATCCTCTTTTCTAAAATATAGTAAACAACCATCACACAACCACTTTCTATTATTACGTTTTGACAGCTGACTACAGACAAGTCTACTTAAATGTTTTATCCAACACTAGTGAGCATTTTCACCTTTAGTTATGTATAGTAAATTTACATGAATATCCTTTTTTTCCTGAGTATAATATAGAGGACCTACTATTCTCTTATTTTCAATTCCATAAACATTAATACTTACATTGCTCAGCTTTTCAAAACGTTGAATGTCTTTTATCGCCATAGGAAATTCTATTTCTTTTAAATCTAACACTGAAGAATAGTGAGGATAAGATGACGTTTTATTCTCATGCATCACTGCTGGATGGAGAGCTGAGGTTACAGCCCACGCAAAACATGCATGGTCACTATTCATAACGTTCACAACAGCTTTCTTTCGTTTGATCCATCCTGGCAAATCAATGTATGATGATGCTCGAAGGGGGTTGTATTTATTCATGTTGGTTTCTAAATAAAGTACTTCAACCAACGCCCAGCCTGACTCCCTTTCCTGGAACTCTTCACTCTTCACAATGATAGCACTTGAAATATTTTGATATATATCACTAATATTAGTTGATTCGCTAACAATTATGTTTTTTGTATTAAAAGATTTGATATCTGTAATTTCACCTTCGCTCCGAGTTTTTACATAGAGTCCAAAAAGTTCAAAATTCATTTTAATTGTTTTGTGCTCTAATAAAACATTTTCTACCAAGCCAAACACAGTAGGTTAAACATTTTTTTAAAATGATTCAATACTTTGAGTTTTTTCTTTACTATAAAGTCTATAACTAGCAATTCGACTTTTAAATGCACTGCCAATTTTCTGAATATTTCCAGAATTTCTTTCATGGCATGCGTTATTTTTATGATGAATACTGCGTAAATGTCCATGAATAATTGAAGAAGGTATATCAATATTACATACATTACAATGTGTTATCGAAGGTTCACCATTCTTCTTTCTTTTTGTTGCATGACTATTTTCACAATCTTGAGAACGTTTACGCTTTTGAGCATCACATTCATTTAAAGGTTCCGTGCTAGTTGATGGTTTTACAGATTTCAATTCCTGTTGTTCTCCATGCACTTCAACCATGTGGGATTGATATCGCTTTACAGCAGAAAAACCAAGTTCGCAAACTGAACACGAAAATGGTGCTGAACTAACATGCATTAAATTTACATGACGTGCAAGATTATCTTGTCTGTTAAATGTGGTAGCACAATGACTGCACACAAACATTTTAATGTCATGTTTAACATTTGCATGTCGTTGAAGGTTGTCAGGTCTTGAGAACTGTTTCTTACATTCACCACACTTGAACATGATGATCACTGTCGAAATTACCTATAAAAGAAAGAAATCATAAATGTTAATAAATGATAAAACAAAGTACAATATAAATAGTTTAATTACATTCCAGTCAATGGTTATAGCAGGATATTTAAATCGATCATATGTGAACTCCTAGCAAGTCTAACTTCATGTAGTTCTAACTAAGGGTTACTATATACCACTGTCACTGACACTTAGCGGTGAACATTGGAACTTGATA
The DNA here is from genome assembly GCA_946902985.2 of Meconema thalassinum. Taxonomy (NCBI): domain Eukaryota; kingdom Metazoa; phylum Arthropoda; class Insecta; order Orthoptera; family Tettigoniidae; genus Meconema; species Meconema thalassinum. The sequence continues at coordinate 136,362,538 of OX336389.2, forward strand.
GAGTGGTAGAAACCAGCGGTCACCAGTTAAGTGAGCTAAGTGTGACGTCATAGCCAGCCTTAAAGCAAGTCTAAACTTGTAGAACATGTCACGTAATAGAAACCAGCGATCGCCAGTTAAGTGAGCTAAGTGTGACGTCATAGCCAGTCTTAAAACAAGTCTAAACTTGTAGAACATGTCACGTATTGGAAACCAGCGATCACCAGTTAAGTGACCTAAGTGTGACGTCATAGTCAGTCATAAAGCAAGTCTAAACTTGTAAAACATGTCACGTGACAAGGTTAAGTTAGGCAAAGTTAGGTTATGTTAAGTGAACTGAGGTTAAGTCTTTAAATATTCCCTCTGTCACTGACACCTAGCAATGAACATTCGGACTTAATAGAGAGGTAATCAAAATCTAACCTACAAATTTAGCTTTACACATCATGGTCAAGTAGTTCCAACTTTTGACTGCCAAATATACCATTTTCACTGACATGTAGTGGTGAACATTGGAAAATATCACTCTAGCTGTTTAAAAGTTATTAGAGGGGCACTTACCTTTTTATAATTGATCAACTGCTGCCACTGAATGAACAGATTGTAGGAATCTGGTAACCTACAGGTACCCAATTATCTGTAAACAAATTAATCAATCAATCAATCAATAAATACATTCCAATCAATAACTTCAACATCAATTAGTAATAGACTACAATCCATTAATAATAAGTACTTACCTTGCAAAATAATTTAATGATTTTCTACCAAAACGGCTTTTTTTACAACTCTTGAGCAGTAATAGAGCACTGTTCACTCAAAGCGAGTAATAAAGACTGACAGTAGGGAGATATATGACACCCCTCTTATATAAACTCTCATCGCTCGTGTCAGCAGTTTTTTGCAGATCATTGCAATTCCTTTCCCAATACAGCTGAGAGTCCAAAGTACACTAGGAACACATGTGTGGTATCCAATGACTGCTGACATTGCATGATCATCACCCATTGTGGAGGGATAGAGGTGGTGTAAACAGACAACACACACTGGTCACTATTCTAAACTCGCCATCTTGTGTTGCACACCACAGAATACAGAGTAACAAAATACAAAGAACAGAGAGGGATAGATATAACACACACACACACTCACACACTGCAGTCCAACATAATGTCAATGGCTATGGAGCTTGGGAGGTGGCACCACCTGTGGCCAGGTTGGAAGTCAATTCCCAACATCCTCCCCACCCTGGTCTACCTCTAGAGGTACGACCAGCTGAACGGGTCGGGCCAGTTGTTTTCCATCTGCTGTGGAAAGGATTACAGTCCTTACGATCCCGTCCCTTCCAGTACGCAGCTCGTGGATCCGGACCTTTCTCCAGAGATGTCTCGGCTGAAGGTCACTTTGAAGGAGCGCGACGTCGCCTACCCTCAGCGTGGAGTTCTTCTTGGGCTGCTGGACTTGATGGAAGCTCTGCAGCAACAGTAGGTACTCCTTACTCCAGCGCTTCCAGAAGTCGTCTGCCAGTTGTTGACGCAGTCGGAATTCTCGAACAGGAACTCCCGTTGGTGGTTCAGGCCCAGATGGAACTGTAGTGAGTTTCTCTCCCACAAGGAAGTGTGCGGGAGTCAACACATCGCCGGTGTCTCCATTGCGAGTCAAGGGTCTAGAGTTCAGTGCGGCTTCGATGCTGACCAGTACCGTTTGAAGTCCTTCTTCATCGATGCTGGAGCGTCCAAGTACCTTCCGTAGACACCGCTTCGTCGATCCAACCATCCTCTCCCACCATCCTCCCCACCAAGCCGCGCGTGGAGCGATGAATTTCCAAGTTACACCGTGCTCGGAGAGGTAGCGGTGAGTCTTTGCCGCAGACAGTGAAGCCCAAATGCCACTCAGTTCCTTGTTAGCCGCGTGAAAGTTCTGGGCGTTGTCCGAATAAATAGTGTGTGGCAGACCGCCCCTACCGACGAATCTCTGTAGTGCTTGCATGAATCTGTCGGCGCTCATATCACCACTCAATTCCAAATGTAGGGCCCGTGTAGTGGCACACGTAAGGAGGGTGATATAACACTTTTTGGCTGATGTTCCTGCCCTGACGTACAGCGGGCCCGCGAAGTCGATACCTGTGACAGCGAATGGCTTGCTCGGGGTCACTCGTTCGGAGGGCAGTGGAGCTTCTATTGCCTGGCCGCCAACATTTTTTACCATCTTGCAGGGTAAACATTGGTGAAGGACGTGTTTGATGGCACGGCGAGCACCAAGGATCCAGTAGGATTGAATCTCGGTCACGCGGTTGCAGACGAACGTCTTCCAACGACTCGGATCATTCTGAATCCATCCTAGGGTTACTCTTGAGTCCGTCCACAGAGTCCCTCTGCTTGTGTCGAAGGTCAGCGCTTTAGCGCAGTAATTCAAGAGTCGAACGCCGATCACCGCTGCTAGCAACTCTAAACGTGGTAGTGTCACCTTCTTGACTGGCGCAAGTCTACTTTTACTGCACAACATGTGGGCAGATGTGGTGCCATTGCAGAGAGATCGTATATACAAAACAGCTCCATACGCTCGCTCTGAAGCGTCGCAGAACACATGGACATCTGTGATGTCGCGTTCGGGCATTCCTGCCCATCTTGGGACGGTGATCTGCGAGAGTTGGGGTAGACTTGAGGTCCAGCTGTGCCAGCGACTGGCGAGGTCCTGCGGTAGGAGTTCATCCCATGATAGTCCTCTATGCCATGTGTCCTGAAATAGGATTTTCCCCAGTATTGATACCGGCGTCATTAAGCCCAATGGGTCGTAGAAACTAGCAGTCGCTTGGAGCAGGTGTCGTTTCGTAGCGGGGCGGTCCTTCAGTCTCGTTGTGATTTCTGTAACATCTATAGTGAGCGAGTCTGTTACTGTGTTCCATGGAACACCAAGAACGTGTGTTTCCGTGGTGATCTCTCTTCCTTCGGCCTTCCATATCTGGATCAGCTGTTGGGAACTCGTGGCCCATTTCGACATGGGTAGACTTATCTTCTTCATGAGAGAGGTGAGTTCATAGTAGAGTGCGATCGCTTCATTTTCTCCTCGGGCACCTGCGATAATGTCGTCCATGAATGTATTTTCATCTATGAATGAAGCCGCGGAAGGAAACTGAGATCTGTTTCTAGTGGCTAGTTCTCTCAGTGTAGCTGAAAGGAGAAATGGGCTGCAAGTCAGTCCGAATGGGAGTCTTGTGAAGCGAAAAATCGCTCGCTCGTTGGAAGCCACTTGAGCACCACTCTCATCTTCGACAACACGGTACCATAGGAATCTGGTCAAGTCTCTATCCTCTTCGTGAAGGGACAACTGAAGAAACGCTTGGCTGATGTCTCCTATCACACCGCACGGGAATGAACGGAACCGCAACAATACTGCAAACAGTTCGGGGAGTAGGTTGGGTCCCATTTCCAGGGTCTCGTTGAGTGGGCGCGCGTTTTCTTCGTGTGACGATGCGTCGAAGACTATACGCCATTTAATGGTTCCATGTTTCTTTTTCTTTACCAAGTGATGAGGAAGATAAAACTCATCCGTACGGGTTTCCTCTGGAGCTAGTTCCACGTGGCCTTTCCTTATGTAGTCCATCATGTGGTTCGTGTATGTTTGTCTCAGGGCTTCGTTCTTCCGGAATCGGGTTTCCAGTGATTGGAATCGTTTTTCTGCAACGTGATAGTTGTTGGCAAGTTCCATAGTTTCCTTGCGTGGCAATCGTACGACTCTTCTTTGGTCCTCAATACTGTAAGACGCGTGAAATTGTGTTAGAAGTGAGGTGTCTTTAGCGCTCATTGCTCGGTCTTGTTCAGCTGCGATCCCAACGGACTCCAGATCCCAAAAACGTCGAAGAGAGTCGTCACAGGGCATGGAGTGACATGCATCGATGAAGTTTACAACCGTGTTAGTAGCTGATACGCCTGAGCGGTTTCCGGTGAATATCCATCCAAATTTCGATGGAATTAACACAACTGACGAGGAGAGTCGTATCGGGGCAGAGTCACTGACGATTGTCCAATACTGATCTCCTCCGATTAACAGCTCGATTGGAAGGTCAGCTGAATCATCTGTAGGGTCAGCCAATTGCAGTTTCCGCGTTTGTCCGGTCATCGTGATATCTCGTGGTACTGCTGGGTGGTGAGAAAAGGAGTGGGTGGTTTCAAATGCCGTCAAGGTTACTTGGGAACTGTCCCAAAATCCTCTCGTCTTCAGGCGAACGAACCTACGTGAATGTGATGTGTTGGATGGTGTTTCAAACGCGTGGACCTTTAATGATGCGTCTCCAATGACTTCCAGACCCAGTTCATCGACCAAAGAACTTTTGACGAAACTGGATTGACTACCTCCGTCGAGAACGCACCTCGTCAGCTTACTCGAACCCGTTGGTCCCGAGATCCATATTCTAGCAGTCTGGAGATGGGTAAATCCCGGAGTAGTGACGTTTATTTTACCAACGGCGGTTGTTTCTGTGCAATTCGCGACAGGGAAATGATTTAAGTTGCTGCAAATCGCTCTATGGTGACCTTTTCCACACTGGGAACACGAAGCTCTTCCTTTCCTGCTACAGTCCTCTGTGTGATGGCCTCGTTTAAGACAGAGGAAACAACGCGATGATTGTTTCAATTTCTGAGTTCGAGCGTCAGTCCCGGTTCCCTTAGTACAATCCTGAGCCCAGTGTCCTCTTCCCTCACAAAAGACGCAGAATGGCTGTAGTCTTTCCTTCTCTCTCTTCTTCCCTTTCTTGGCGTGAGTGTTAATCTGGAACGCCGCTGTTGCTGGGACAGAAGCCGGGTGCTGATAGATAGAAGCCGGTTGCTGATAAGATTCCCCCCGAATCTTTTGACTAATGAGGGCACCTTCAACCTCTTCGTTCAAAAAACACATGAGTTTGATGATGTCACCTTCACTAACGTTGTCTCTCCGCGTGTGGATGATCCAACGCCGGCAGATATCGTCTGGGAACGCTCTTAGTATCTTGGGGGCTAGCACGCGACCGTAGTTGGAAATATTTCCTCCCAGAGTCTGCAGTGCTTGAATCCGTCGGTTGCACTCGACGTAAGTGTGATTTAGGGACTCGGGGGTGGCGGAGTGTATCGGCGGTATGTTTTCCAGATAGTCTAAGTGCGCCTGGATAATTCTATTTTCATCTCCGTACTTGGAAATGAGAATTTTCTTTGTGGCATTATAAGTGCCGGCTGTGATAGCAATACCGTCGACGAGATGCTTGGGTTCCCCTTCTAAGTAACCTCTCAGAAAGACGTGTTTGTTGACCTGCGATACTGTAGGATTCTGGTCAATGGAAGTAGTGAACTGCTCCCAAAAGCGAGACCATTCTTGAATATCTCCCGTGAAGGGGCTAAGTTTTATGGTGGGTAACTTAATTGGTTGTGACGTGGGCATGGCAGTGGGAGTGGTGAGAGCTTCGTTTATAGACAGTGTAGGGGTGACAGGGTAAAGCTTCTTGTCCGCTCCAATAGTAGCTTTCTGTATGGCGCGCTTTGCATTGTCAATATATTCGTCACATACAGTAATGTCCGCATTGTATTCTGCGTCCGATAATAGATCATGAATACCATCGTCCAGTTGGGTTAAGCTGGTGAGTGTTTCCTGCAGTCTATCGCGGTGGAATGTGAAGTCTTCCAATGCTGTGTTTTCTGTAAGGCTGTTAATGGCTGTAATGAAGCGTGTGGCATTTGCTCTCTCACGTGTTCTTTTCCTTTTCAGATTGTGCAGACTTACTGCAGTAGCAGTCTCTTGTTCCGTCGGCATAATGGGTGCAATAAATCTTTAAGCTTGACTGACAGGCCTCCCTCCAGACGTGACGTAGTGAGCGATGAGCTTACGGGCGGGTAGGGGGATCCGTACCGCACCGGTACCTTTGAGGGCTAACAGAGGGCGTGCTAGGTCCGTGGAAGATCTTAAGACCTTGCTAACAGAGTGCGCTGGAGAATGACTGGTAGGGCGCGTGAGTTAATAGATGGCGCTGTTGAGTTGATTTAGGCATGTGCGCTCAGATCGCACGGAACTGAACGGAACTACACATGCGTGACCCGCCGTTGCAAAGTCCAGCGGAGGAAAGATATTCTACTACTTTGGAATACTGTAGATTAAAGGAACACTGGATTCCTTAATAAGTCATGCACAATTCATGCAGGCATTTCATAATATAATACAACATCCGTGCATACAGTTTCTGTTTAGCGAGGGCCAGTTATGTCTATCTCGCTAATAATAATAATAAACAAATACAGTAGACAGGATGCGTGCTTCTTGGTTGACAATACGCAGTTCCTGATCGTGTAATGGGAGTCGTATATTAGCTTCATAAATCCAAATAATAATAATGAAGAAATATCAGTTGTTTCAACATGCTATTTTCTTTCGTATTGAAGTTGACTTATCTGAGAGTGCAGTGTAGGCTAATGGTGGCATCTCAGCGTCTGGCGTGGGATGGTTCAGTGGAGTATCCTCTTTCCCTCGTCGTGGAGCTTCCTGTAGTGTAGAAAGCTCGTCTGTAGATACAATTCCGTTGAAGAAGTTAATCCTTAGTCTTCCCGAGTGTTTCGGCACCAAATGTGGAGGGATAGAGGGAGTGTAAACAGACAACACACACTGGTCACTATTCTAAACTCGCCATCTTGTATTGCACACCACAGAATACAGAGTAACAAAATACAAAGAACAGAGAGGGATAGATATAACACACACACACACACACACACACACACACACACACACACTGCAGTCCAACATAATGTCAATGGCTATGGAGCTTGGGAGGTGGCACCACCTGTGGCCAGGTTGGAAGTCAATTCCCAACACCCATTGTCTTGATCAACACCTGAGGTTTCAAATTACTGCAGCGTCAGTCATAGCAACAGCAGTGTGCGCTCTCTGCCATGTCAGCAACATGACACCGGAAGGAACACCTGTGTAATATCCAATAACTGTTAACTTGACATGATCATCACCGATTGTCTTAATGAACACTTGCGGTTTCAAATTACTGCAGCGTTAGTAATAGCAACAGATCTGTGCGCTCTCTGCCATGTCTGTAATATGACACAGGAAATATAACAAGACGTCTTACTGCACATACCATCTCCTCAGTTTTAACATCTTAAGAACATGTATTATTCTCTTTCAACTGCAAATGACTCGTTAGAACACATCCATCCACCAAGTTAGATCCCTTGTATGTTCACATGTATTTCGTCACTTTCCTTTCATATCGTTATCCCATTATAGTAGTCGGGGATTAGTGAACAACGTCAGTTCAACACACTGCTTTACACAAAAATGTAGTTAGGCCCTTTGACATAATTTAAATAAATTCATGGGCTAGTCCATAGGGACCAGTCCAAAGGGACTCATCCACAAGGACTCGTCCACAAGGACTCATCAACAATGACCCGTCCACAGGGACTCGTCAACAAGGACCCGTCAACAAGGACCCGTCAACAATGACCCGTCCACAGGGACTCGTCAACAAGGACCCGTCAGCCATGACTCGTCAACAAGGACCCGTCAGCCATGACTCGTCAACATGGACCTGCCAACAATAATCCGTCAACAATGACCCGTCAACAATAACCCATTAGGTTGGGTTAGGTTAGGTTACACTACAGCCGCCATCTTTTAAAAAGCCCGTCCTCTTACAAAAGCTATGAGTGGGCATGCGTAAAAAACAAAAAAACAAGCATGTTAATTCATAGTGGCTACCCACCGTATACATGTCTCATGTGTAGAACAACGTTTCATTCCATATTGGCATTCAAACTCTCACATGTTGCAATTGGAAAGAGAGATTCTCTAAAAAATTAAAATGTCACCCCCTACTAGGGGTAGGTTTTATTTTGGGGTGGAAATATATAGTCCATTGGAAAGGGGATATCAGCCCGAGTTCAATGACACCTCATCCGTTAAAATCCGACCATGCGTTCGAGAGATATCGGGCTGCCACCATCTTGTGAGGAGGGTGAGGAGGAGGAGGGTGTAGAACCATCCAAAAACCACTACTACCTTATTTCATGTCCCGGACCACTTACCCCATTGATAGTACAGCTGCGCACACTACAACAGTCATGACATAAATATAGGTTATCAGCAAGCTCAACACATACCCAAGTATACGGGGGTGATGTCCAAAGTGTCCCATGCCCCTAAAATGAATTTATAAACGAACACCAAGTAGGTATAGTTTCGTGTTAACATCGTATTGCTGTCGTTAACCACAAACTTTTAATTACATTTTTATGGAGTTTAACGGCTTATAAGAAAGCCTCGAAGCTAATTGCTGAGCCACTGGTATCTGTCGATCTTCAGAGGAATAACTAACGTAGATTTGCGGTCGATGAGAGCTGTCTCTAGAATCACATATGTTTGTACGGCCATTTCATTACATAGACACCGACGGCTACAAGCTTGCCAAACATGTGAAGCTGTAATGACTTGTTTGGACAGTTCACTAAAACAGACTTCAAAGAAACCGAGTCAACTACTCCCTTCATCGAGACTTATGATGTGTACCCGGAAGTTAAATACACGAGGATTGGACTCTGTCCTCGGGGTTGCGCTCAGTTCACTTGATGTTAAATCCACGTACTATCCTGGATTGTGGAGAACACAGGGGCTATATACAGATTAGCACACACGAGAAGTGTTTAAAAGGAAAACATATTTAATTAACTATACAAGGTACAGGAAAAATAAAAGTAGACAAGTAGTTCCGTGAAGAACTATACAGATTGTTTTCATATATCCTACTCATGTTAATTGCCTCTATCTACATTCAAAATTTCAGTTTGATTGTTGTAATAGATTCGTAGATATTGAGAACCGTCTAAATATTTCAGATGGTCGCCATGTTGGATATTTATGTACTATTACATGAAGATTATTGTTTACGTGTGGTATTCAAACTTCAATCGCATGATTAGGACACAAGAAGTAAAATCGAGATTTTAAAATTTCGCACAGCTGCCATCTTGTGGTTATGAAAACAATTGAAATAAATTAAATGCCACTGGATGAACATTTATATAAACATTAAACGTACAACGTTTCACTGGACTCGGATGGTTAAATTGCGAGAGACGTCCATTTAAATATTTGTACTTCGCGTCGCCCCCATGTTGGATTTGTGCTCACCAGGTTACTGAAAGTCCTATAGGTGAACTTATGTTCATAGCCTCTATGAACATTAAAAAATTCAGTTTGATTGCTCTAAAAGATTCGTAGATATTGAGAACCGTCTAAATATTTCAGATGGTCGCCATTTTGGACAGTTATATGTATAGGCCATAGAGTTATGTGCCATTAAAGGAAAATTATTGCGTAGCTTCATTATTCAAACCTTCACTTCGATCGCATGATTACGACACAGGAAATAAAAACATACTTTTAACATTTCGCACAGCCGCCATCTTGAGGTTATGTAAACAATTGAACTAAATTAGATGCCAGTGCATTACAATATGTATAATCATTTACTGTCCCACATTTCACTGCGCTCAGATGGTTAAGTCACGGGAAAAGCCTATTAAAACCTTTCAACATCGCTTGGCCGCCATGTTCGTTTTGTACTTTACAGGTTTTCGAAAGTTACATAGATAAACTTGTAGCAGTGTCCTTTATCACCATACAGAGTTTCAGGTTGATATCAGTAATAGTTTCGGAGATATAAAATGCCAGAGAGATAGTTCGCACAGCCGCCGTGTTGAACTTATGTGAAAAATTCAACTAAATTTGACGCCAGTGCATTACAATATGTATAAACATTTGCTGTACCAAGTTTTATTACGTTTGGATGGTTAAATCGGGAGAAAAGTCTATTTAAAAATCTCAACTTCGCTTGGCCGCCATGTTGGTTTTGTAGTTACCAGGCTTTTGAAAGTCTCATAGCTGAACTGCTAGTAGTGCCCTCTATCACCGTACATAATTTCAGGGTGATATCGGTGATTGTTTCGGAAATATTGAATGCTGGTGAAATATTTCGCACAGCCACCATGTTGGATTAGTGAGACGTAATAAAATGTGAAAGACACCGTCGGGGTCGGCCGAAATGGAACAAAGGAACAAATCTTTCAGTCAAAGTACACTGGAAAATTCAGATTGCTCTCTCACTTATAAAGCGGATGACGAGATCATCCTGGAAGGGGTTTCCGTGGTTTCTCCTTTCTACTTGAGGAATATGCTGGGATGGTAACTAACTTAATTCCACGGCCACTTCCTACCCAAATCCTACCTCAATTACTAGTACACACTCAAGTACAGACAACACAGTGACACAGGTTATCAGACAGCTTCTACACGCACCCGAGTACACGAGGGCTACATGATCACGATGTCACATAGCTCCAAAATAATCAACAACAACTTTAATCTGGCTGAAATTAATCATCGGCAAAGAAATTTTGATCGACCGATAATTGCGAGAGGTCGGAATTCGCGTATCTATATTTGGGATACAGGATCTCTCTTGTAGCCGAAACACATGACCGGTGTCTGGTGAGGTGAGAGAAGAGGGGATTGTGTGGTTGGCAGAATACTGTATGTAAACGCTGAGTTTGGATGGAGCTGCATTGCACCGCTCCGAATTCTCGTACTCGTTCTTGAGACGTCATAATGCAGCCTTGAAACAATACAAATCCCGTTAAATATGTCCCGTTCCGTTCAGTCTGTTTTGTTCCGTTTCTTTAAGCGGAACGTTCCGAACTGTAACGTATCGGATATCCCTATGTTCATTTCGGTGCGAGACAGCGTAGACAAGAGTCTTACCGCTGCACCACGCGCTCGTTTTTTTGTTGCTAGAGTACAACTTACACGGACGCCGCACTGCAATGGCGAATAATGAATTTCTCGGAAACGACTGAAAAGCACACCTTACTACTTGCACTTGGTATACGCCTGGTCATGTCCTACACGTGTTCTAAAGATGGCTCGAATCGGTGACCCATCCATCGTATCCTCCCCTTGTTGCAGAGCCGGGAATGCTAGCTACTACCCCACGAGGTAGATATAAATGCTTGTCTAGTCACGCATGTAGTACCGAATGAAAACTGTGCCGTTTATTATGGTGCAAATAATTCTTCGGAAAGGAACTTACGACCACCAGGTCTTCACAACTTCGGCCCCAAGGTTGCGGGATCGAATCCTGGCGCAGTCAGCTGGCATTTGACGGTGCGCAAATGCGAGGCAGCCTTGTCAGTAGATTAACTGGCACGTTAAAGATCCACTTCGGGGCAAAATTCCGGCCCCCCGGCGTCTCTAAAAGCCGCAGTTGTTATAAGGGTCGTAAAACCAATAACATTATTATCTAGACAACTTCAACATGGCCTCGTGAATGTAAATTCCATAATACCGATAAAACCAGCATTCGTCAGTGTCAAGGTCACGGTAACATCTACAGTAGAAGTAAGATGGATTTAAACACCAGTGCCCATCCTCGAAATTATTTTTCATCATTTCGCCCTTCTCAAGGCTGTAACTGTGTCATTCCCAAGATCCTATTCGCCTCAGTTAATTAAAAAACACTTTCCTCAGTACCATTACACACCACAATTACACAGGTTATCATCTGGTTTCCTCATGCATTAAATCAACATACGGGGGTTATGACATCTCATGTACTAAACCGGAAGAATCAACATTCACAATGTCAGTGTCACCGGTGTGGATCCGCTTGTAGTAATTTAATTTACGGTAGGTATAACGGAATGGCGGTCAACCTGATTGCCTGCCCTAATCAAGTTAACTGACTTAGAAGCCATTCTGGTGATAGAAGTCGCGAGGTCGTCGCTTTGCTAATCAGTGGTGACCTTCAGAAAATAGACACTACGCGTATATTTCTTGGTTCCATGCTTTGCATGTATTTTGATAAGCTAGTGCTCTCTTTTTTCTTCAGCGTGCACTAGATGTTTTACCACACCCAGCACAGGAGCACAGTTGCCAGTACCCTGCGGCACAGCTGTGTGCGTGCTTTAAATCGCTCACGTTAGCACCTTATTTCAAGTGTCAGGAACCTACCTCATTCCCGACCCTAATAATTAGTAGTACACGGGACTGATGACCAAGATGTCCCAAGCCCCTAATTGGAATTTACAACAAAAAGTCCTTGATGTAGTGTGTATACTCTTATTTTCCTCTACCGAATGCACAACATATTATTATTTGCATGTCAGTAGATTTACTGGCACGTTAATGATCTCCTTCGGGGCAAACTTCCGGCACCCCGGCTATCTATAACCCATAGTAGTTTAAGGGGACGTAAAAACAATATAGTACATTATGCAACGAGCCTATAATGGCAATAATTAAGACACGAGTATGTTTATAAAGCGAGTGAAGCGAGTTAAAAAATTTCCATACGAGCGTCTTAATTACCATTATAGGCGAGTTGCATACGAATGTTTATATTCGACGATAATTATAACTATTTTATGTTCGAACATAAATATTCATAAATATCTGTCGAGATTTCGCCAGTTTTATGTACTAAACAGAGCGCATTGGACGCAGAGAATACCATGGCCTCCTCGAATACCCGACTATGACACTACTGTTAGCCACGCAGTGACATTTCAAATGGAAGGCCGTGGAATTCAGCGCAGGAGCGATGCTATCCTTACCTAATTGGTCACACAACTGTTTTTGAACTCTGATTGGTAGGAGAAACTGTCTCATAATGAAAACTTGTACTATAATGAGCCCCAATATAGTACAGTTTTCTAACATGTAATATTTACATTTCGCCATGGTCGAACATAATAGCACATTATGCAACGAGCGTATAACGGTAATAATTAAGACACGAGTATGTTTATAAAATGAGCCTATGCGAGTTTTATAATTTCCTTACAAGTGTCTTAATTACCAATATAGGCGAGTTGCATACGACTGTTTATGTTCGACGATAATTATTATAACTATTTTATGTTCGAACATAAATTATTCATCAATATCTGTCGAGATTTTGCAAGTTTTATGTACTAAACAGAGCGCATGGCACGCAGAGAATACCTTGTATTTGACCATGGCCTCTTCGATTACCTCACTATGACACGCAGTGAAATTTAAATTACAGGGCCTTGGAACTCAGCGCAGGTGCAATGCTATCCTTACCTAATTGGTCAAACAACTGTTGCTTGAGCTCTGATTGGTGGGAGAAACTGTCCCATAATGGAAACTTGTACTATAATGAGCCTCATTATAGTACAGCTTTCTGACAAATAATATTTACATTTCGACATCGTCGAACATAAACATTATTATTATCTTATTTCAAACAAATCAGCACCTGCGACTTACATCTGAAAACTGAAATACTTGTAAGCCGTGGACCGTATTTACAAGAAATATTCAGGCAAATAACAACATGGTTCATGTGGGAAGAACGGGTAGCTGTATTAGGGACAGGGATGAGGTAGGTACCCCGGGACTAGAAGTAAGGTAGTAGTTCAGCATTTTCCTGGAGGGAGTGTGGAAAAACCAGACTCAGGATATCCCCGGTCAACGCCGGGTTTTTGAAACTGCGATCTCCGGATCTGCTGCAGCTGCCCTCAGGGCCGTGGTGCTCGATTGAACGAGTACGGCTACGCCGCGGGATTACAAAGACTGTAACATACAGATTCTCAAAGTTAAGATTCAAGTGTGATTATTACGAAGATGCGCATGACGTATTATTAAACCAATCGATTATTTTGGAAGTATAATCCATAATATAGCGTATTACAGTCACTTAATGCAAGTTATTTACGTGGCATAATATGAATTATCTTACTGCAGGATTATTGGCAGAAACATACAAGTCTACAATCAACGTATTGTCCATACATAGTCTACGAAGGCTATATCTCACGGTGTGCACATCCGATGAAGTTGTTCACGATTTTATCAATGACATTTTTTCATTAATCCACTTTTGAAGCAATACTTCCAAGGTGTTCGAAATGGGCCGCTGTGTGACATAGCCGGTGGGGATTTTGTGTACTATTTCCCAGGTTGTGGGATCGATTCCCAGCACAGTTGGTTGGCATCTAAGGGTGTTTTAAGTGTGAAAGATCCGACTCAGTAGCCTATATTTATTGGTTCTTCAAGAATTCTGGAATTCCGCTCTCTGTAAAACCATATAAGTTAGAAGGGACATTAACACTGCTTGTCAGTGTTCGATGTGAGGAAGGATGCTCTGAGGCATAACCACGTTGGAAGAAAGCAAATCGGATGAAGTTTCCGAATTTTGCTTCTGAGGGCTGACAATACTCTGAAGACACAAAAGATTGATGACGGATGGTTCTGTGCTATACATTACAGTATGTCGATTTAAGAAAATAGGGTTTGTGTGCCTGTGACAAACGAAGAAGAAATAGGAAAGAATGGAAGCTTTTATTGTTGCGTGACAGTTAATCTCCCAATTATGAGACACAGGACCTCCATTTTTTCGTGGAACCCGAGCCACAGGACATGATTTTTCATTTCGAAAATCTCAAATGCATTGACTGGGAATTGGTGAGAGGCAAGCAGCTTGACCACTGCACCATCACGCCCGCAGAAGAAAGAGGAGCATGCCAAATCCTTTAAACCACGCTTGTACATATCGACGGAATTAGCTTGTTAATGGAATTGGGGGGGGGGGGGGGGGGGGGAGGACGGCGGGCGGGTGCGCTCAGCTGTCAAGCTGTTGGCTTCTCACCACGGCGGACCGTGTTCAATTCCCGGTCAATGCATGTGAGATTTTTAAAGTAAAATGCCATGTCGTTTGGTTTGGATTCCACGTAAAAAATATGTCCCGTGGCTCGAGATTAACGGTCACGTAAAACTACAAACTTCTTTCCTTTATTGAATCATCCTTGAGAAATGGTTAGCATTGTCATGTAATTCATCTTTATTTTCTGCCCAGAAGTCAAGCTGAAAAAATCTCTTCCTTCTTTTTTCGTCCGGTGCATCTGGCCTAAAAGAATATTAGATCCCTGTTGATCGCATTGGGTGATTTGCTCGGAGTTGACTTTAAGTTCTGTGAATCGATATTCATATTACAGGCAAAGTGGTCGGTTGGCTGCGATACAAGAACGTTCTAATGGGGGCAGCTCGTCATCCATTATATGCACAAGCATCATCATGTGAAAATATGTAGCTAGGGACTGCGGCAACTTGGTCATCAGCCCCTTGTACTAGGGTGTGTGTTGTACTTGTCTGATAACCTGTGATTTTAATAGCACAACTAGCTTTTGGGGTTTAGGATTGTGGTAGGTGCCACGATACTTGAAACAAGGTACCATCCCGGCGTATTCCTGGAGAGATTGCGGAGAAACACGGGAATAAAACTCACTCAGATACAGTAAATACTGTTTACTAGGCATACGCCCATCTGAGTGTCGCATCGTCATCACTTTATAAAACTTTCTTCTACTCTTCCACAGACAAATGACGGTGTTGTTTGCACTACTCTAAGCGACGTCGGATATTCGTTCTTGTGATCAGTGATTTAGGGCAGCAGCACGAACATGAAAACAGAGTTCTATCATCTTTCGATGGATCGTTCTGTCACTGACCTCTGTACCTGACCTGCAACGGAAGTCGTCTTCAACAGTAGACACGGACGCCTGACGATTGGTTCTTGAGTCCGGCGCTCCTTATCAGTTAATTTCATGGACCTGTCAGAGCGATAATTAGGTTCAGTGCTTTTCTGATGTTTCCACTTCACAATAAGATCGCTAACAGTGGATCTGAGCACATGTACAGTAACTCCTGTGTAATCTCTCTGAGGAATGCCTGGACTTTCGGGTCCCTACAATCATGCCCTGTTTGAACTCTCTCAATTCTCTCCGTGGACTCATTCTATCAGAAAGCACGTCTAATCAGACGCATTGTGCCTGCACTTTCAGTAGGTTATATCCCATCGGATACGTAGCCTGACGTCACACAGTGCACGTAGTGGGGGTGTTCTAAGACTTTCCATAACAGGATGTCCTCAACAACAAAACGTGTTATTTAATAGGGCACGTGGTTACCCGCAACAGCTTCGTAGTAATGTGAAATGCTCTCTATGAGATGGTTCCTGAGCTCGAGTGTTGCTGTGGACAAGTTATTCGGGTTTTGTAATAGGTTTTCAATGCGTATTTTTGTTGTCAGCACGTTTTTAAATTTGATGTATTGGATACTATTGTATGACAAATGCGTTGCGGTTCACTTTCAGTGTGTTTTGTAGCCATTCCGACATGCTGCATTATACATAATGTGGATGATTCCAATTGACAACCATATTTACCACTCTATGAAATATTGTCGTCAGTTTGACTCTGAAGTGTCGGCCTTTCAGATATCGAAGATCGTTTAGCCATGGTAGGTGCTGTTTTTGAAAGTAATCTTAATTTATGGCTAACCTTTGGCCATAAGCTTAGTTGGCATTGTGACATATGAGATTGTTAGTAGTTGTCATTGTGACATGCGAGTTTGATTTGTTTAAAATAAACAACTTAGTGATAATACACGGTGGCAGAGGTAAAAAAAAACATCTAAATTATGATGAAATAACTTACAATAAAACAAAAATCAAATTGCTGAATTTTCTGTTCATTCATCAACACGTCTAAATTTCGAAACAGCGCCGTATTGCATCAGGCTTGGAAATGTATTAATGTATAGGCTACTATGGGAGGTCAAGTTGGTGAGATATCTTCAATACATAACTAAGTTAAAACAAGAAGTTTCTGAAGATGTTATACATTCTTTTGAATCATTCTTTGTAGTGCAATTTATGAAAGAGCGATTTTCTTTCGACGGCTACAGCCTAATGCTGAATCGGTAGAAAGACTGTGAGGAGTTTAAGGAATTGTTAGATGAATTCATACCGGGCCAGTTTGTGTTTGGAATTAGTGAACTATAAAGATGCTATTATTGATCTTACTTTTAAAAAATCAGCTAAAATGACTACAGAATCGTAAGCAGCAGAAAAGGAAACACTTCAGATTCGAAATGATCACAATTTCACACCGAGGTGAATAGACGTTTCTTTAAGAATCATCCACTTTGTGTATGTTGCAAATGTTTCATGATAAATGGTAAACAAAACCAAGCAGATGCAGAATTAAACCCAAATAAATGTATGCTTGATGCTATGGAAATGAAATTTCTGGACCATATAATAAGAAAATTGGTATTTGAAAATTGATCCTGATAGGATGAGATATATATATATATATATATATATATATATAGAATAGCCTATCAAACTTCATAGAATAGTTCAGAACTATTAAGTGTATTAAACGGAGTTACTTACCTTGTTATTAGATTCAAGGATAATAATCATCATATAAAAAACTAAGGTGTATATTTCATATAACTCGAGCTCTTGAACGAAATTCACGAATTGCGGTTTGTACCAAAATCTTCCAAATCGTCCCTATAGTACAGGAAAAATCTCGCATTTCTTGAAAAGTCAAAGGAAGTATATTAATTTGTTTGTAAAGTGCGTTTAAACATATATACAAAATGATAGCCCCTGTCAGAACTGTGTCGCGCACAGCCTGCATAATAGTAAAGCTGGGCGGGTGGTATATACACACGGGGCACTCACAAGTACCCTATAATAATGTTACTGGTTTTACGTTCTACGTCCCTTTTAACTACTGAAGCTTTTAGAGACGGTAGGGTGCCGGAATTCTGCCCCGAAGGGATTGTTAACGTGCCAGTAGGCTAAATCTGCTGAAACGGCTCCCTCGCATTTGCGCACCCTCAAATGCCAATTGACTGCACCAGGATTCGATCCTGCATCCCCCAGGGGCTCACATCTAGTGGGACGTGGGTTGGCGACCACGGGACCCCAGCTGAGTCCGGCATTGCTTCCACTTACTTGGGCTGGGCTCCACTCCGTCTTCTTTCCTGTCGACCTCCCTTGGTCACCTCTTGTTCTCTTCCGACCCCGACGGTATTAGGTTATCCGAGGCCTAGGGAGTCTTTCACTTTCCCGCCTTCATTGGCCCTTGTCTCATCTTTCCTGATACCCTCCTTCTGTGAGGGGTGAGCCTTCTTTTACTTTTCCTTTTACCTCCTGCCTTGTGCTCAAGGCCCTTAAGGAGACAGGGTGTATGTAGCCCCACCACTTCTGGTGCACCGTAGATAATGCTACACCGTCAGGGGCTCACGGCTGGTGAGTTCGGGAGTTGGCGACCCCGAGGGATTCCTGAGCTGGGTCCGTTTTCCCCTTTTGTCCCTTACCTTTGGGGCGGACCCTCTCCTCTCTCCCTTCTCCTCTCCTCTTTTCCATATATTTCCTTTTCTCTTTAAGATTCCTGCACTGTTTTTGTTACTTGGTTCACCCTGTATCTAAATTCCATTTTAGCGATTTTTAAGGCATTTTTAATCTACGTTCCATTTTGTAAGTTTTTTCGATCTAAATTACATCTCGCGTTTGTTTTCAACCTCAATTGCATTTTGTAAAGATTGCCAATCTAAATTGCTTTTTCGTAAGTCTTTCAATGCAGGTGGCCGGGCCTTTTAGTGAGTATTTTGAATTTCAATTGCATTTTGTAAGTATTTCAACCAAAACCGCATTTCGCACGAATTTTGAATCTAAATTGCATTTTGTTTGGTGGGCATTTTGCACATATTTTGATTCTCAATTGCATTTTGTGGGTATTTTGAATCTAAATTACATTTTGTCAAGTATTTTCAATCTAAATTGCATTTTCTAAGTATTGTCAATCCTCATGAGTCGTTTGAATCTACCGTACATTTTGGAAGCATTTTCAATTTCAATCGCATTTTGTAAGTATTTTGAATTTCAATTGCACTTTGTGAGTATTTTGAATTTCAATTGCACTTTGTGAATAATTTGGATTGGAACTGGGATATTTCAATCTGAATTGCATTGTGTATTTTAAATTTCAATTGCATCTTGTAAGTATTTTGAACCTCAATTGCATTTTGTACGTATTTTCGATCTCATTTGCATTTTGTAAGTATTTTGAATTTCAGTTGCATTTTGTAAGTATTTCGACGCTACATTGCATTTTGTACGTATTTTGAATCTAGCCTACGTTTTGTGGGTCTTTTTCAATCTATTCTTTTTGTGAATCTTTTCGTTCTAAATTCCCTTTTGTAAGACCATATTGTGAGTAGTTTCCATCTGAGTTTATCTTTGTACGTATTTTGCGTCTCACATACTTTTTGTTCTGGTTTCCATTTCCTTCTCATTTTCGCTATCACCCAGATCATTAGGGGCCGATAACCTAGATGTTAGGCCCCTGAAAACAACAATTATCATCATCATCATCATCTTCGATCCCGCAACCATGGGCATAGCAAGCGAGAACGTTGTCGCTGCACCTCGCGGTCAGTAGAACAAGTAACCGATCGTAACAAATGACCATTCAAAAGAAGAGAATTACCCGCTACGGTGACGAATTGCACTCTGATTTCATAAATATCGACAATTCGTTTAAAAAGTGCGATTTAACTAAGAAACAAGGCGACATTCCCTGCCAGAACTGTGTCGCGTCGATCCCGCATACCAATAAAGCTGGGCATGTGATTTATTCACATACGAGTGTTCTCGCTTGGGTCCAATTGTTTTAATTTAATTACTTTGACCTCAAAACCACTGTGCTCTTGTTGTTTAATTTGGGGCGTAGGCCATCGTCGTCATCAGCGCATTATATTGCACTTCGAGGATTGTGAAATTTGTTTGATAACTTGAGTAGTGGAGTAGTGGGTGTTCCAAGCCACTCTAGAACCCTCCTCTTACCACTACTAAGCCTTAGTCATGTTAAATATTTGTCGAACGCGTGGTCCGATTTTGACAAATGAGGTATTGTTGGACTCGGGCTGACGTCCTCTTTGCTATGGACCACTCGTTATATTTTTCAAAATTTTTTTGAAAATTTTTGTTTTCGAAACTATGTGATAGTTTGAAAACCAAACAGGATAGAACGTTGTGCCATGGCTCAAACGAACAGTCTTTATGACCTTTATTTTTTGTAATAAAACTTTTTTATTTTTTATATTTTTTTGAAAACACTTTAATTTTGAAAATCCTATATTTTGGAAACTAGGAACTCTACAAAAAAAATTGTTTAACGTAAATCAATGGTCCCTACCCCCTCTACCCCCAAAATAAATTTCAAGTCTCTAGAATGAAAACCTGCAGTAGTGGGATGGTGGGGGAGCTGCTTACAAAAGCAAGTGGTGAGCCCCTGCGACCTTGGAATGGAACGAGCCATGCTAGGAGGGCGTGCTTGGATTCGTTTTTTTCGTCTCGTCGTGCTCTTTACGGGAATGTCGGTGTCGAAAATGTGAAAATCTGGAAACACAGTCTTTTTGGGGTAAAAACGTGATTTTAGACTTTTTGCTATATCTCACGAACCAATAACGCTAGAGGCGTGTTCGACAGGTCCAAGGACTCGGGGTAACGTCCTCTCTCCTATGGACCACTCGTTATAATTTTTAATAAAATTGGAAACTCGATTTTGGGGTAAACACATGTTTTTTGTGATTTTGCCGATATCGCACGAAGCAATAACGCTAGAGGCATGTACGATGGGTCCAAGGATTCGGGAAGACGTCCTCTTTGCTATGGACCACTCGTTGTAATTTTAAAAAAATTGGAAACTCGGTTTTGGGGTAAACACGTGTTTTTTGTGATTTTGTCGATATCTCACGAAGCAATAACGCTAGAGGCATGTACGATGGGTCCAAGGACTCGGAGTGACGTCCTCTTTGCTATGAACTACTCGTTGTAATTTAAAAAAAAAATTGGAAACGCGATTTTGGGGTAAACACGCGTTTTTTGTGATTTTTGCCGATATCTCACGAACCCATAACCGTAGAGACGTGTACGAGGTGTCCTAGGACTCGGGCTAACACCCCCTTTCAAATGTGGTAGATATTTTTTTTCAAAAAATAATTCACATGGGTCTAACGCCATACATGTTGAAAAAACGTTTTCTTTTTCTTTACCTGTTTATAATTTTCATGGAGCGTGGTGGTTGAGAGAGACAATACGGCTGGGTGTGTGTTTCAACGAACCTGTCGCTGACCGAGGTGGCTGTGTTCAATAGATCAATCGATATTTCGACGGGTCGGTGTATGACAGAGCGAGGGTGCGTTTTCTGATATTTTACCTTTAACGTGTAAACGGTGATGAGAACTTGATTCTATGTTGGTCGAAGCGAGTACAGAAAACCAACTTACAGGAGGTGAAGGTCAATTGAGCTTATTGGAAGGCTCCGGTCTGACTTGACAATAGGTGCAATGGAAAAAATGACCAAGACGCTTGAAGGTGAAATAATCTGACCATCGTGGTGGCAGGGAAGTGCGAAAGGCGTGCACACATGTGAAACCACAGGCACGCTAAACCAGTGACATCCTGTCTTGCTTCGTACGTGACAAAATGCAAGTCCATGTGACATTTGATCTACCGCAGGTGTTCGCCTGAGACGTTATCTGTCCACGTGCGCGATAACTGTTAACAAGTCACATCCTGTTTTGCTTCGTACGTGACAAAATGCAAGTTCATGTGAAATTTGATTCGCCACAGGTGTTCGCCTGGGACGTTAGCTGTCCACGTGACCGATAACAGAATGTTCAAAGCGTGGGAAAAAATGATTATACATGCAACGTAGCATATATAAAGACATGTCGTTATCATTTCCACTCTCACTTGGGTGGACTACCTTTCAACACACTGCGTTGCATGAAACCCTTGGTCTTGTTTAACAGTTTTGGTGTTGGTGGAAAATACTTAACCTTGTTGTGGGGTAGGTGTTTATTTATTCATTTATACATTTATTGATTTATATATATATTTACATGCAATTATTTATTGATTAGATAATTAATGATTTTATTTATTTATTTGTTTGCAGATAACCGGTATACCTTACATGTCTGAGAGAGAAGAAACCATTGCACTTTTGAGCCCACTAGAAGGAAGCAGCAAGAAGCCACTGCAAGTAAAGGTGGGATTATTTTTTTAAACTAACTTGTTTTATTTTTGTTGTTTCATATTTTATTTTATGAAATATATGTATTAACCTGAATTTAGGTATTTATAACGGTTTATTTTATTATTTTTTAGAAACTTGGAAAGAAGAGCCTTACCGCCGTAGCAGTCGCTGAAAACCCGAGACGCAGTAAAGTGCAACCATTGTTTCCAGGCAGTGAACTATTTAAAACTCAGGTAAGCCTAACATAAAATGCTATTCCATTTTACCACTACTGAAAGCTCGTAGACAAAAAAAAATCATTACCTGTACATGACTGGGACAATGATTGCTTTCTTGATTAATGGCTATGTTGTTGTTGTTGACTGGAAAAAGTACAAGGCCATGTTGGATTTTCTAAAAATAAAAATAATAAATTTAATTTATGACTGGTTCCCTATGGACTCAACGAATATCCACAGGTTTGAACATGATAATGTGAACAAAATGACATGACATTCATTTTTGTTTATATATTGGTTAAAGGGAGGGTGGGGGAATGTAAATGACTGCAGCTTTATGAAAAAGAAAATAAGTACATGGGTTATTGTTAGTGCCAACATACAGTTTATTTTTAATGGTGTTTTGATATATTAATGCCAATTAACGTTAACGTTTTATTTACAAGTATTGATTGATTGATTGATTGATTGAGTGATGGGTTATTTTGTTTGCTTTTAGGTGTCGTTATGTGCCATTAACGTAATGAACAGACAGTGAACAAGCATGCATTATGCTTTAAAGTACTCTGTGCAATGTTAATAACTTACAATAAGAAAAAGTTTTATTATAACACATGGCGTTAGTACCAAATACAACAAGTGAGCAAGTTGGTTTACCACGTGGGTTAAATTTAAAATCAGAACATGATCGATGGTTAACATTTGAATCCTGGCCTGTAGGCTTTTTGTCGACGCATGAACTTGCAAAAGCCGGTTTTTTTTTACTTGAACCGAGAAGATGTGGTGCGCTGTGTGTTTTGTCGTATTGAACTTTCACACTGGGAAGAAGGGGATGATCCCTTTAGAGACCATTTGCGATGGTCTCCTCACTGTCCTTACATGCTTGGAAAGCAAGTGGGTAACCTACCCGTGCATTCATTTTACCGAACCACAAGGCCTTTGGCCGCTACTTACGTTGCTGAATCACAAATAAATAATAATAATGATGTATTACCAGCCAACGGTAGTGTCGATATATGTGGTCCATATGCCATAGACAGTGTTGAATTGGCGTGTGCTTTTGAAAAATTGGGAGTTTGCAAGACTAAAGCACTAGCACACCCAGAGTACAGCTCTGTTGAAAAACGTTTCGAATCTTATAAAAATGTTTGGCCATTAATATTAAAACACCTTACCAAACAGCTAAGTGAAGCTGGATTTTTTTATACTGGTGAAGGGGATAAAACAATATGTTTTTATTGTGGATTTGCTTTAAAGGATTGGCAAATGACTGATGGCCCTTTTGTGCAACACGCTCGTTGGTTACCAAACTGTAAATACATGGTGTTGCTTAAAGGTCAGGAATTTGTGAACACTATTCGTAAAGAAAAAGTGATTGCAGCACAAGACATAAAAGTGCCTTTAGAGTTAGAGCACGCGGAGCAAATACATAAGGCTGAAAGAAAAGACTTGTGTTACGAACAGATACAAAAGTGTGACCAACAATTATGTAAAATTTGTTATCAAGATGAACTAGGTGTTGTATTTTTACCCTGTGGACACATGATAGCCTGTGTCAAGTGTGCATTAGAACTTAACACTTGTGCTATATGCAGAAAAGTAGTATCTGCTACAGTTAGGGCATTTCTTGCATAACTAGTATAATTTATTCGCCATGCATAGTGCAAAATCCCTAATTGCACAATATTATTAAAGCTGTTTTAGAGTGTAATAGATATGCTTTTGTTTTGTTTATAGACTACTACAATGAATGTTTTGAATGCTGTGGGACAATCATGTGGCTTAGAGACAAAGAAGCTCAGCGAATTGCCAACGCATATTCCATTCCGCATTATCAAGATTCGGAAATTGAAAACAGCATATGGTGATCGTGTACTTTGTGTATGTGAAAACTTTGAGACATTTCTGCCTATACGGTTTAATGATATGTCGGAGAGTGTTTTTGATGAAGTCAATAATGCTGTGCAACCTGTACACTTAATTTATGAAGGTTTTAAAAACAATAGGTGCATGGTTCGTTTTAATTAAATAAATAAATAATGTGAAATAATAATGGAAAATATAAGTAATGACAATATACTGAAAAAGAAAGAAAATATGTGTATAGAATAGTAATGTTTTAGTGTTTAGTGTTGTCTTTAAAAATATTATGATGAAACCAAAAAAAATGTATATAAAGTTTGTAAATAAATGCAAAATGATGTTACAATGCTGTTTTATTTTATACAAAGTTAATATATTTAACATTGCAGAGTATACATGATTATGACAATAAATGCACACTGAATACAAGCCTTTCTCACTTTACAATAGTCTGTTATAGTTTTAAACACAAGGCTTGTTGTAGATCATTTTCTAGCAATGTCCATTCAATGTTGTTTTCGAAAAGTGGGGAAGCCACAATGGTTGTATTGACATAAAAACCTTATGGTTATTACTATTTAGTCACTTTGATCCCATTGCATATCAAGAGCAGATGACCTAGTTGTTCCACTCTTTAAAACGACAACAACAACACTACCTCTTGCATAGTTTGTGATGTTGATGGCTCTTGCGACGTGGAAGATGGATTAAAAATAACTTTGAGAACAGGGGTTAAACGTTAATCATTAAACAATGCACTATTTTGAGTAGCAATATAGTTTTCTTGATTTTTTGTCGACGGCAACTGTGTTTCATGCGGTACACTACATTGATGATCACTGACACTTAAAACCTCACTATTTTTACTTTTTAGGTCACCACGACAATGTTTGGAACGTTGCTTTGAACAACGCCAAATAACAGTTCCATTTTTATTGGTTCGTTTCACAATATATGAATATCCTTTATAGTATGCGTAAGGCTTACCATACCTAGTCACTGATACTTTCATATCAACTGTCAAGCATAGACTAAGCTCTAGTAAAGTCAACTTGGTAATAAGAATACTAGTTTAATGTGAGAGCAAATATGGATCCAAAGACTTTAGGTAAAAGTGAAAGCAAATAAGCAAATATTAGAAACAAGAGTTGGGGTGAAAGTGGTCGCAAAGTGGTAGACCCATTACACAATAATTTCAGCACGACGAAGCTCTTGTTCAATTTCTTTGATTTCCCAATCGTGACCAGTATGGCCAGCTTGACGTGAGGCATGCAACAACTGTAGCCGCTGGACGAGCTTATTGGGATTGTGCCAGTATACAAATTTAACAAATGGATTTTTAGGTGTAAACAAAGCATTACCATTATCATGATCATTATCATCATCATCATCATTATCATCATCATGATCACCATTATCATCATGACCATCATCACTGTTACTATATAGTCCTTTTTGATCCTCTTGCAATACCACTTTATTTATAGTCTGAGTTGATTTTGATAGTGTTGAAGGTTTCTTGGACGTTGACAACTGTCCTAACATGACGTTTTGAGGACATGATAAGTCCTTTTGAACAAACACTGCACTATTTTTAGCCGCAATATCGTTTTCTTGAACTTGCTTTTTAGCATTTTGATAATTGTTTGTAAACAGTAAGCGTGGTTCGTTTCGAGCACTACATTGATGAACACTCACACTTAAAACCTTTCCATTTTTACTTTTCAGATTGCCTCGACATTTTGTTGACCTCTCTTTTGAGCATCGCCAGAATATTATTCCATTCACATTCTGGCGATTATAGTTATAGGAGTAGCCTTGATAGAGTGCACGTAGCCTACCTTTGTTGGTTGTAATAAGTTCCATAGTAGTAACTGACCTGTCAGTACGATGTTCACACTACAAAGGTTACAACTGTTTTGCTGATGGAGTGACCTACCATAAGCTTATATATTGGCTTATGTGTTGGCTTTTCGTGTTGGCTTTTTGTGTTGGCTTTTTGTGTTGGCTTTTTGTGTTGGCTTTTTGTGTTGGCTTTTCGTGTTGGCTTTTCGTGTTGGCTTTTCGTGTTGGCTTTTTGTGTTGGCTTTTTGTGTTGGCTTTTCGTGTTGGCTTTTGTGTTGGCTTTTTGTGTTGGCTTTTCGTGTTGGCTTTTCGTGTTGGCTTTTTGTGTTGGCTTTTTGTGTTGGCTTTTCGTGTTGGCTTTTTGTGTTGGCTTTTTGTGTTGGCTTTTCGTGTTGGCTTTTCGTGTTGGCTTTTTTTGTATTGGCCTTTCGTGTTGGCTTTTTGTATTGGCTTTTCGTGTTGGCTTTTTGTGTTGGCTTGAGTATTGGCTTTTGTATTGGCTTATTTGACAAGTTATTTGTGTCAATGTATTTAGTGGATTTTTTTCTTGGTGTTGGAAAGTAGTTGAAAGAGAGGGAATATTTAAAGACTTAACCTTAGCTCACTAACCTAACCTAACCTAACCTAACCTTTCAACTCTCAGATGTTAATTAAATTCTGTGCATAGTCGAGTTGGAGCCCAAGACCTCAGGGGTAAAAAAACAATTATTTTTGACGACTTATTTTGGTAACTTATTTTAATGGCTAACCTAACTTTACCTAACCTAACCTAACCTCAGCTCACTTTGGATATTACTAGTAAGTGTTCATATCCTCTGCTAGGTAGCATGCTAGTAGTACAGGTAGTGCTCATATTTACCGCTAGATAGCGGAAACATACTTTGCATGTTGCATGTGACACTTGTGAAGTTTAACCACATGCAAGACGTGCTTGTATAAGTTCTCTATTTAAACTCAATATACAATTAACCACTAAATGTTCAGAACTAACATGTATAGCCATGTTTAGGGTATATAGGAGACCCTTAGCAAGAAAGGCTGTCTAACCCACGAGTGTACAGCCTTGTCATACACAGTAAGCACCTGTTGGCTTTCTCAAATTGTTGTTGTTGTTGTTGTTTTCTGCCAACAGGTGCTTACTGTGTATGACAAGGCTGTACACTCGTGGGTTAGACAGCCTTTCTTGCTAAGGGTCTCCTATATACCCTAAACATGGCTATACATGTTAGTTCTGAACATTTAGTGGTTAATTGTATATTGAGTTTAAATAGAGAACTTATACAAGCACGTCTTGCATGTGGTTAAACTTCACAAGTGTCACATGCAACATGCAAAGTATGTTTCCGCTATCTAGCGGTAAATATGAGCACTACCTGTACTACTAGCATGCTACCTAGCAGAGGATATGAACACTTACTAGTAATATCCAAAGTGAGCTGAGGTTAGGTTAGGTTAGGTAAAGTTAGGTTAGCCATTAAAATAAGTTACCAAAATAAGTCGTCAAAAATAATTGTTTTTTTACCCCTGAGGTCTTGGGCTCCAACTCGACTATGCACAGAATTTAATTAACATCTGAGAGTTGAAAGGTTAGGTTAGGTTAGGTTAGGTTAGTGAGCTAAGGTTAAGTCTTTAAATATTCCCTCTCTTTCAACTACTTTCCAACACCAAGAAAAAAATCCACTAAATACATTGACACAAATAACTTGTCAAATAAGCCAATACAAAAGCCAATACTCAAGCCAACACAAAAAGCCAACACGAAAAGCCAATACAAAAAGCCAACACGAAAGGCCAATACAAAAAAAGCCAACACGAAAAGCCAACACGAAAAGCCAACACAAAAAGCCAACACAAAAAGCCAACACGAAAAGCCAACACAAAAAGCCAACACAAAAAGCCAACACGAAAAGCCAACACGAAAAGCCAACACAAAAAGCCAACACAAAAGCCAACACGAAAAGCCAACACAAAAAGCCAACACAAAAAGCCAACACGAAAAGCCAACACGAAAAGCCAACACGAAAAGCCAACACAAAAAGCCAACACAAAAAGCCAACACAAAAAGCCAACACAAAAAGCCAACACGAAAAGCCAACACATAAGCCAATATATAAGCTTATGGTAGGTCACTCCATCAGCAAAACAGTTGTAACCTTTGTAGTGTGAACATCGTACTGACAGGTCAGTTACTACTATGGAACTTATTACAACCAACAAAGGTAGGCTACGTGCACTCTATCAAGGCTACTCCTATAACTATAATCGCCAGAATGTGAATGGAATAATATTCTGGCGATGCTCAAAAGAGAGGTCAACAAAATGTCGAGGCAATCTGAAAAGTAAAAATGGAAAGGTTTTAAGTGTGAGTGTTCATCAATGTAGTGCTCGAAACGAACCACGCTTACTGTTTACAAACAATTATCAAAATGCTAAAAAGCAAGTTCAAGAAAACGATATTGCGGCTAAAAATAGTGCAGTGTTTGTTCAAAAGGACTTATCATGTCCTCAAAACGTCATGTTAGGACAGTTGTCAACGTCCAAGAAACCTTCAACACTATCAAAATCAACTCAGACTATAAATAAAGTGGTATTGCAAGAGGATCAAAAAGGACTATATAGTAACAGTGATGATGGTCATGATGATAATGGTGATCATGATGATGATAATGATGATGATGATGATAATGATCATGATAATGGTAATGCTTTGTTTACACCTAAAAATCCATTTGTTAAATTTGTATACTGGCACAATCCCAATAAGCTCGTCCAGCGGCTACAGTTGTTGCATGCCTCACGTCAAGCTGGCCATACTGGTCACGATTGGGAAATCAAAGAAATTGAACAAGAGCTTCGTCGTGCTGAAATTATTGTGTAATGGGTCTACCACTTTGCGACCACTTTCACCCCAACTCTTGTTTCTAATATTTGCTTATTTGCTTTCACTTTTACCTAAGTCTTTGGATCCATATTTGCTCTCACATTAAACTAGTATTCTTATTACCAAGTTGACTTTACTAGAGCTTAGTCTATGCTTGACAGTTGATATGAAAGTATCAGTGACTAGGTATGGTAAGCCTTACGCATACTATAAAGGATATTCATATATGTGAAACGAACCAATAAAAATGGAACTGTTATTTGGCGTTGTTCAAAGCAACGTTCCAAACATTGTCGTGGTGACCTAAAAAGTAAAAATAGTGAGGTTTTAAGTGTCAGTGATCATCAATGTAGTGTACCGCATGAAACACAGTTGCCGTCGACAAAAAATCAAGAAAACTATATTGCTACTCAAAATAGTGCATTGTTTAATGATTAACGTTTAACCCCTGTTCTCAAAGTTATTTTTAATCCATCTTCCACGTCGCAAGAGCCATCAACATCACAAACTATGCAAGAGGTAGTGTTGTTGTTGTCGTTTTAAAGAGTGGAACAACTAGGTCATCTGCTCTTGATATGCAATGGGATCAAAGTGACTAAATAGTAATAACCATAAGGTTTTTATGTCAATACAACCATTGTGGCTTCCCCACTTTTCGAAAACAACATTGAATGGACATTGCTAGAAAATGATCTACAACAAGCCTTGTGTTTAAAACTATAACAGACTATTGTAAAGTGAGAAAGGCTTGTATTCAGTGTGCATTTATTGTCATAATCATGTATACTCTGCAATGTTAAATATATTAACTTTGTATAAAATAAAACAGCATTGTAACATCATTTTGCATTTATTTACAAACTTATATACATTTTTTTTGGTTTCATCATAATATTTTTAAAGACAACACTAAACACTAAAACATTACTATTCTATACACATATTTTCTTTCTTTTTCAGTATATTGTCATTACTTATATTTTCCATTATTATTTCACATTATTTATTTATTTAATTAAAACGAACCATGCACCTATTGTTTTTAAAACCTTCATAAATTAAGTGTACAGGTTGCACAGCATTATTGACTTCATCAAAAACACTCTCCGACATATCATTAAACCGTATAGGCAGAAATGTCTCAAAGTTTTCACATACACAAAGTACACGATCACCATATGCTGTTTTCAATTTCCGAATCTTGATAATGCGGAATGGAATATGCGTTGGCAATTCGCTGAGCTTCTTTGTCTCTAAGCCACATGATTGTCCCACAGCATTCAAAACATTCATTGTAGTAGTCTATAAACAAAACAAAAGCATATCTATTACACTCTAAAACAGCTTTAATAATATTGTGCAATTAGGGATTTTGCACTATGCATGGCGAATAAATTATACTAGTTATGCAAGAAATGCCCTAACTGTAGCAGATACTACTTTTCTGCATATAGCACAAGTGTTAAGTTCTAATGCACACTTGACACAGGCTATCATGTGTCCACAGGGTAAAAATACAACACCTAGTTCATCTTGATAACAAATTTTACATAATTGTTGGTCACACTTTTGTATCTGTTCGTAACACAAGTCTTTTCTTTCAGCCTTATGTATTTGCTCCGCGTGCTCTAACTCTAAAGGCACTTTTATGTCTTGTGCTGCAATCACTTTTTCTTTACGAATAGTGTTCACAAATTCCTGACCTTTAAGCAACACCATGTATTTACAGTTTGGTAACCAACGAGCGTGTTGCACAAAAGGGCCATCAGTCATTTGCCAATCCTTTAAAGCAAATCCACAATAAAAACATATTGTTTTATCCCCTTCACCAGTATAAAAAAATCCAGCTTCACTTAGCTGTTTGGTAAGGTGTTTTAATATTAATGGCCAAACATTTTTATAAGATTCGAAACGTTTTTCAACAGAGCTGTACTCTGGGTGTGCTAGTGCTTTAGTCTTGCAAACTCCCAATTTTTCAAAGCACACGCCAATTCAACACTGTCTATGGCATATGGACCACATATATCGACACTACCGTTGGCTGGTAATACATCATTATTATTATTTATTTGTGATTCAGCAACGTAAGTAGCGGCCAAAGGCCTTGTGGTTCGGTAAAATGAATGCACGGGTAGGTTACCCACTTGCTTTCCAAGCATGTAAGGACAGTGAGGAGACCATCGCAAATGGTCTCTAAAGGGATCATCCCCTTCTTCCCAGTGTGAAAGTTCAATACGACAAAACACACAGCGCACCACATCTTCTCGGTTCAAGTAAAAAAAAACCGGCTTTTGCAAGTTCATGCGTCGACAAAAAGCCTACAGGCCAGGATTCAAATGTTAACCATCGATCATGTTCTGATTTTAAATTTAACCCACGTGGTAAACCAACTTGCTCACTTGTTGTATTTGGTACTAACGCCATGTGTTATAATAAAACTTTTTCTTATTGTAAGTTATTAACATTGCACAGAGTACTTTAAAGCATAATGCATGCTTGTTCACTGTCTGTTCATTACGTTAATGGCACATAACGACACCTAAAAGCAAACAAAATAACCCATCACTCAATCAATCAATCAATCAATCAATACTTGTAAATAAAACGTTAACGTTAATTGGCATTAATATATCAAAACACCATTAAAAATAAACTGTATGTTGGCACTAACAATAACCCATGTACTTATTTTCTTTTTCATAAAGCTGCAGTCATTTACATTCCCCCACCCTCCCTTTAACCAATATATAAACAAAAATGAATGTCATGTCATTTTGTTCACATATCATGTTCAAACCTGTGGATATTCGTTGAGTCCATAGGGAACCAGTCATAAATTAAATTTATTATTTTTATTTTTAGAAAATCCAACATGGCCTTGTACTTTTTCCAGTCAACAACAACAACATAGCCATTAATCAAGAAAGCAATCATTGTCCCAGTCATGTACAGGTAATGATTTTTTTTTGTCTACGAGCTTTCAGTAGTGGTAAAATGGAATAGCATTTTATGTTAGGCTTACCTGAGTTTTAAATAGTTCACTGCCTGGAAACAATGGTTGCACTTTACTGCGTCTCGGGTTTTCAGCGACTGCTACGGCGGTAAGGCTCTTCTTTCCAAGTTTCTAAAAAATAATAAAATAAACCGTTATAAATACCTAAATTCAGGTTAATACATATATTTCATAAAATAAAATATGAAACAACAAAAATAAAACAAGTTAGTTTAAAAAAATAATCCCACCTTTACTTGCAGTGGCTTCTTGCTGCTTCCTTCTAGTGGGCTCAAAAGTGCAATGGTTTCTTCTCTCTCAGACATGTAAGGTATACCGGTTATCTGCAAACAAATAAATAAATAAAATCATTAATTATCTAATCAATAAATAATTGCATGTAAATATATATATAAATCAATAAATGTATAAATGAATAAATAACACACCTACCCCACAACAAGGTTAAGTATTTTCCACCAACACCAAAACTGTTAAACAAGACCAAGGGTTTCATGCAACGCAGTGTGTTGAAAGGTAGTCCACCCAAGTGAGAGTGGAAATGATAACGACATGTCTTTATATATGCTACGTTGCATGTATAATCATTTTTTCCCACGCTTTGAACATTCTGTTATCGGTCACGTGGACAGCTAACGTCCCAGGCGAACACCTGTGGCGAATCAAATTTCACATGAACTTGCATTTTGTCACGTACGAAGCAAAACAGGATGTGACTTGTTAACAGTTATCGCGCACGTGGACAGATAACGTCTCAGGCGAACACCTGCGGTAGATCAAATGTCACATGGACTTGCATTTTGTCACGTACGAAGCAAGACAGGATGTCACTGGTTTAGCGTGCCTGTGGTTTCACATGTGTGCACGCCTTTCGCACTTCCCTGCCACCACGATGGTCAGATTATTTCACCTTCAAGCGTCTTGGTCATTTTTTCCATTGCACCTATTGTCAAGTCAGACCGGAGCCTTCCAATAAGCTCAATTGACCTTCACCTCCTGTAAGTTGGTTTTCTGTACTCGCTTCGACCAACATAGAATCAAGTTCTCATCACCGTTTACACGTTAAAGGTAAAATATCAGAAAACGCACCCTCGCTCTGTCATACACCGACCCGTCGAAATATCGATTGATCTATTGAACACAGCCACCTCGGTCAGCGACAGGTTCGTTGAAACACACACCCAGCCGTATTGTCTCTCTCAACCACCACGCTCCATGAAAATTATAAACAGGTAAAAGAAAAAGAAAACGTTTTTTCAACATGTATGGCGTTAGACCCATGTGAATTATTTTTTGAAAAAAATATCTACCACATTTGAAAGGGGGTGTTAGCCCGAGTCCTAGGACACCTCGTACACGTCTCTACGGTTATGGGTTCGTGAGATATCGGCAAAAATCACAAAAAACGCGTGTTTACCCCAAAATCGCGTTTCCAATTTTTTTTTTAAATTACAACGAGTAGTTCATAGCAAAGAGGACGTCACTCCGAGTCCTTGGACCCATCGTACATGCCTCTAGCGTTATTGCTTCGTGAGATATCGACAAAATCACAAAAAACACGTGTTTACCCCAAAACCGAGTTTCCAATTTTTTTAAAATTACAACGAGTGGTCCATAGCAAAGAGGACGTCTTCCCGAATCCTTGGACCCATCGTACATGCCTCTAGCGTTATTGCTTCGTGCGATATCGGCAAAATCACAAAAAACATGTGTTTACCCCAAAATCGAGTTTCCAATTTTATTAAAAATTATAACGAGTGGTCCATAGGAGAGAGGACGTTACCCCGAGTCCTTGGACCTGTCGAACACGCCTCTAGCGTTATTGGTT